>CM060966.1:33770986-34085986 GCA_030765045.1 Tenodera sinensis | reverse complement strand
AGGCTATCGGACGCGTGAACTGAATTCAATTGTCAGCAAAGCCGTTCTTATTAGCGTTCCTAAGGTCAATGCTTCAGTTTCATAGCACAAGATAGTTCTTGCCAAGGTTTTATATATAGATGAAGACGTGGACCAGAGGTACAGTTTGTTCACCAGCTCATGGTCCCTGGGAGGAATGCAACGAACCAATACGTCAGTAAACAATTGCAGGTAAGATATATCTGAAGCTGCAGTCGTGCCTCTAATCGCGGTTACGATATCACCAACCTTGGAATGTGTATTACGCTAGATCAAAACAAAGAAGTCACTCATAATAGCGGAACTTAAATGTTATTTTTGCATATATTAGCTTCTAATACAGACGATATTTTCAACTACTCCGTCTTTCTCCCACTTTCTATCTTTTCTGTATGTTTTCAAAAACCCTGCCAGCCTGTTTCGGTTACAAATGCTATACCCTCGAGCGTTATATCGTACAATTTTTCTAAGGAAAAGTCACTTGTTACATTCATTTAACTATTCGTTTTACCTTGACCCAAATTAAGTTCTATGGGATTGCGATCTCATGTGTTTGGGGATAAGCAAACGACAGTGTGGCCCAATGCGTCTGCTTTATAAACCTCTTTAGGTTTGTTTGTTTCAATCATTCTGTAAAAATCTGTTTTACACTTGGAACTATAACCCTGAAACCCTTTGTTCTGCAACTACAATATCACAGCAGATTTGACAGCAGTCCTAGACTGGGGTTTATCTGCTTCTACACTACTTCTTTCTTTACTTCTGAGATAACGCTGGTGACTGGTCCAATTTTAACTGAAATTAAGAGATATTAGCATGTTGCCGAGCAAACATAGCGGGAATAACATTGGAGGTAAGTTGGCAACCTAACCAGCAGCAACGTTATCTAGGAAGTTTACAAAACGCGGGTTACACTATCTGGAACGTCTCTCCTCTCCCCTTCAGTCCCCTAAAGCCATGAGCTGGTGGACAGACAGTAATTCCGTTGTTCGGTTCATTATTCCGATGGGTCCGTTAAATTTAAGGAGTTTTCCGGGTACCTACAGATGACGTAGATAATTTTCTGAAGAAGCTGGCAGAACTAATATGATTCCCAAAAATTGTCGTCTTTTCTTGAACTCCCTAATATTTATGTTAAACACCAGACGCCCCCTTCTTATTTGTCAGTTTTGATTGAAACAGAAGTTTCTTCATATGTGTATATTGCATACAGTATGGATAACGAAATATGTATATTAAACTGATAAATAAGAAAGAGAGGGAACAAATAGAAGATGACAAAAAGGTGATGAGTGTAAGATGAATCTCCATTAAGTAAACGAAAGTTTGTAGAAGAGATAGTGTTTGGATGTAAAGAGAAAAGAAAATTATGTCAAAATTCGTTAATAATCAGCATTAATATTTCTAGAATAACACGTTTTCTTTGCATTCACATAAACATTTAATAAATCTTATAAATTATATGTAATTAGTAATTTCACTACTTATATATCAGGATTAGGTGCTAGCTATGAATTTTATTTAATACACATTGTTCCATCAGCTTTAAGGCAGTGCTTTAAACACACTATTCAGAAAAGCTGTAATACCATTCAAATTTAAAAACAAATAGGCATGAAAAGAAATAAAGGTATGTTTTGGAAATCAAAGCAAAGTAGTATACAATTAATGCCACTATATACACCTTCAAACATATATTGGTTCTATGATTCTATTAAAGAGTGCAGTGTTATTTTCAGTGAGTAATATAATGAATTGCATTTCCGTAGTGAATCCATGAATCTATTCGTTTATTCCTTTAAATAAAGCTACAAATGCCAGTAACAGTATCCGAAATTTCATGAATGACAGTTTTCATTGCAAGCTAAACATTAAATATTAATCTAATCATGCGTTGAAACTGGAGTATGTAGATGAAACTAATGACAAAATTAAGGCTAACACGTGTCATGAGCTTAATTTCATTTTCACTGCATAATCACTGTGACATGATACAAAAATTAATATGTTATGAAGGACTTCATTTCCCATTGGCTCTGGCCAAATTAGTGAAGCGGGTCATAAGGGTTTTGGTTCAATATGCGAGGTTAAAACCTCAAATATGCGGATGCATAATAAGCCTTTGACTATAGGGGGTTTAGTAATACAGTATAATTTGACTCTGGCTTGTCATTAGATCTAAATTAATTTCTAGAAATATCTGTACCCCATTTCACACTTTTCTGCATTTACTCCGATTCTTGCCAGTGTAGAGTAAGTAGCATTGGACTCAAAAATTCAATATGAGATTTCACCATTAATTGACTTAATGAAAAAAAGAGTAAATTTTATAAATTGTTCCATATATTACTGAACAGCATACTATTAACATATAAACCTAGAGTAGTTTTTCATGAAATTACGTACAATTAAACAACTTTTATACACCAAAACGTTCAGTTTTAGTTTGTCACACTGCTTATACCCACTGGGTCAATCTACCATAACTGCAAAACTATTAATATATTTGTCATTTTTATTCTCATAGGGGTTTATATAACTGGGAAACAATAAATGATTTGTATGTACTTCATTTGTTTTCTCCAATAAATACCTGAAACTTGTGTACTCAATGGTACCACATCATGTGGGTAGTGTTTAATAATTCATTTATTCTTTGATTCAGACTAAACAAGTATTTTCACTGGTTTTGATTAAACATTAAACGTTATACTGAAAATACCGAAAGAACTCCCCAATTTCAAGGTTAATAACCTTGCTTATTGTAATAACAATCTTACCCACTGCAAGAGAAACCGCGCTGTTGCCAAATGTTTACGTATTTAATAGTGTTTTTTACAAATCTCTGAAATAGATTTACATCTGGCTTGAGAGGTGATACCTATATCTACCTCGTGTGCAGGGTTGCCATCCTGTACGATAATTATGGGGGCATACGATAATTTGAATGTTTGTACTCATGTTTGTCAACCTGTACGATAATTATAGGGGTGTACGATAATTTCGACACCGGCGGAATATCATTTTCACTGGTTTGTCACACCAGCGAAATGAAATTAATTACAAATAGCGACACCACTTTTGCCCTCATGGCCTGTCTCCATCCCTCTACGGCCACCATTTCATACCCTACTAATCCTTGTACCCTTTATCCTCTTGTTGCCAGTGTGCCCAGATCTGGTAATCTCAATGAAGAAGGCGCTGTTCAGAAAATTGATGATCAATGGAGAAAACTCGAAATATGTGATATTCTATGTGAAATACAGAACATGCCTGAACCTGGCAGTTTCTGGGGTGCTGTTAAACTCATGCCACCTTGGTGGACATGCTGATTTCAAAGAACTGGCGGAGTTTGCATGATCAGTGATTTCGTTGCCACACAGAAACACTTCTTGTGAAAGAGTTTTTTTTTCTAAACTAGGTTTAATAAAAACCAAAATTAGAAACAGATTGGCAGTAGATACGGTAAATGAACTTATTCGGTTGACTCAGCTTATAAAAGAATATGGTGGGTTTCGAAAATCTGCAAGCCACCGAGATGTTAAAGTTTATCTCACCAACAAATTTGTATAATCCTGCAACAGTTGAGGAAGATGATGAACTTTAGATGAATAGTGTAAGAAACGTAAGTGCTGAAGTTGTAATACTGATTGAGGTCATGAACCTTGTAAGTGGATACCATAAACATCAATACTAATACATTATCATAAGTGTTACGCTGATACATTTAGTGTTGTAGCATTTGGTTTATGATGTACGATAATTTTGAGTGGCCGGTACGATAATTTTACTTTAAAACATTGGCAAGCCTGCTGGTGTGTGTGTGTGTGTGTGCGCGCGCGTGTGTGTGTCTGTGTGTGTGCGCGCGTGCGTGCGTGTGTGTGTGCTGCAAGTGGAGCGGTATTAAACTCGTGCAATTGCAACGCTTCTTCAAATGCGGAAATGCAAGGTTTCAATGGATCCTATCCCATTGTGGAACTCAAGGCAATGAGGGAGCCGACGTTTTAGCAGAAAAGGGACCCAAAGTAATTCCATCAACAATACCTACACTCATTCAATTCAGCCAAACTATACATAAGTCATTGAAAGAGGACATACTCGAAGATTTCAAACAACAAAGTTCCAACAAAATGTGACCCAGTCTCCTTACAGGGAAGCACCAGATACCAGATTATCCAAGAAGAGATACGACTGCAGATCACCACTGGCCTCGCAACTCACTTCCATAGGCTCAGCATCATGTGTCTTGTGTGAGGAAGGAGATTCAGTTATGGACTGGGGACATGTGAACAAGTGCAGTGCTTTAAACAATGTTAGACACAAAATGAACACTCCGGCAGATTTGTACTGGAAGGTAACTATGGCTCTGTACCAAATGTCTTGAGTATTAATTTATTAAATAACTGAATAAATAAGCCAAATATGGAAAGAGGTCGCAAGAACTCACATCTGGGAGCTGGAAAGATTTCAGTGCCTACGATTTAGTATCTTCTAACATTTTTGTCACGTATGCATAAAAGTTTGTGTTCTATAGTTTCAAAAGGAATTTACTATCCGTTTCTCGATGTGTAACAAAGTTAAACATGCACTCTAGGGTGCACAGTGGCAGGAGGCCGGAGGAGTACGAATGATCACAAAAGCACGAGTATAAGTAAAAAAATCTCTCCAATCAAGTTGACTTAGAGTCAAAATGAAGATGCAACGCAACATCTCTTGGCAGTAGCTATATCACTACATTACACCGCCTGCTTTGGAGCTGCAGACGCCAGCAACTTTATATCAAAATCAACTTCAGTGCCAGAAGTGATGAATCGCTTCCCAACATCGCAACTTGCTTTCCTCCAGTTATATTTGAACAGCGTTTGTAAACTGAACAACTAATCATCGTGGAAAGGACTCGGGGCTTCATTTGCATACTAATACCTATCGGTTGATTCTGAAGACTTGAATCATTGTTTGAGATCACATTTTCTGCAAGCTCAATATGCAACCGACCTTAGAGGAGAGCGTATTGAAACGTCATGAATGTTTAACTGACTCCTGTCTTATATCCCATCGGTATTAATCTATGGCGGAAGAAATTAAAGTAATATATAAATCGTGTGTGAAAAATAAATATAATGCCGGTGTCCCACGGTCCAACTTTTTGGTCCAAAGCAGTGTGCACAACAAAAGTGCTTCGTTAGATATCGAGAGTTGCATACAATTTTCTTGCACACAATTTCTATCTTATTTTTTGTATCCAACCTGTTTGTATGCGATTGAGCTGCATCTGATTTTTTCATCCAACAACTTGAAAATATCCAATCAGCCTCTGTAAACATAACAATATGAGGGAATGCGCAGGTATCATTTTGTCAGCTGTTGTATATATACGGCTCATGACACTTTTAATGTGGTGGGTATTTTAATAAAACGTTTAATGTTTTCTGGGAGATTCATTAACCATTTTAGTAACATTAACGTATATTACTGAGGTGGTTATTACATAGCTACATTTCATAAATAATAAGAAATCCAGATAACAGTATGTTTACATTTTATGTTATAAATGAGTTCAAATATTCATCCAATTAAAATGAAAACCATTGCAATTGTTCCTTATCTCTTTCCTGCTTCTCATATTTTTGTCCTGATGTGTAATTTTGCCTTCGACATGATGTAAAAGGTTGAGAAATAAATCTTCGCCAATTCTTAGAAAATTGAGATAGTTTCCCGGCTCTTCTAAACTCAATTCGTTTTGTAGTAAACCCAATATGCTTCAAACCATGCCCTGTTCTCTTCTTTGTAACTATGACCGTGTCCACCAACATCTTTTACTTCTAATACATCTTTTCTTCCTGCTCAGACTCGTAGAAATATTTCCCAAACCTATACTTAATATAGCAATTGCCAAATTAATATTTCCGTCCACCATGTTTACTTCTCACGCTTGCTACGTAAAATGTAATTTGTATTGGACCAAAATTAATCATAGTGTGACAGATACTGTTTCTTTTATGTACAATTCCATCGGATACAAAAAGTTTGGTCAGAAATTTGGAACGTGGGACACCGGCATAGTGTACGAATCTTGCTGGGGGATACACTATTTAGCCGTTGATAAAATGCAAATTAAGCTTATTTTAATTATAAACTAGATTTAATTGATGGGGAAAGGTAACAGTATCTCTCTCTCTTTCAGAATCTGCAAGTATCCCCTATAAGTAGATTATGCATTCTTGTAAATCTTATTAGAATACGGATAAGATAACGATTTTGTAAGAAAGGTGACTGATAGTCATTTTGTTGCAACCGATTGGATTGCACGTTTTATGGCGTGTTTCACCTTCAGTAATGGATGGCTGACTTTAACGTAATGGACAGACTGTGGTTTCCTGACCTATCGTGGAAACTAATTAAAATTATTCTCAATGTAATTATATCCTAGTTATATAAGGTGAATTATTACTAAGACCTCCAACGCATGTGACTGCCATATTCTTCTCCGGTTTGATGTAGCCGCGTTGTCCAGGTGGCCCAACCTCATAAGCCGGTTACAACTCCGTCTTGTCAAGAGTGGCACTGGATGAAATAGATCCTTTGGCAACATACGAGTATTAATGAAGAACTTGGTGCGTAATATTGACAGAATCGACTATGACGTCATAAGCGAAGCTGCTGAGCTACTTATTGCCTTAAAAGCCTCTCTTAGGTTGAAGCATCCTCATACTTCATCTCATTTGTGCTTGTAGGGGAGCATAACAACGTGTGCATTAACTACGTTTTGTATTGTCACAAAGAAACTTCCTTACGCACAAACGCTTTTGCTCTCATCAAGAGATTGCTGTAGTACAAGGTGTTCTGTAAACTTTTGGTTCACAGATCTTTATTGGCGTTGTTACCAGGGTTAGTGTTGACGACGCCAGATAATCACAGAAGTGTTTCACTTACCTTAATAATCCACTCAGTAACTGAGCCAGATGGTTCGTATTCGGGAGTTCCCGGCTTCGATTTCGGTGTCCACCCACTCTAAACTTGAGTTTTTCGTGGGTTTTCCATCGTAAGTAGGCGAGTGCCGAGATAATTTCTCCCCTAGCACGATTTCCTTTCCATTATTTTCTAATCATTCCGCATCCTTCTCAACGTTCAGGTGTGCTTCTAGGTGTCGTGACGTATGGGGGTACCCGACAAAGACTCAAAGGAAAGAGTACTTCCCGTGTACAGTAGATGATGATTTTCGATAGTGTTTAACGCTCGCTTTTACTACATGTAGCACTGCAGGCGGTGGCACTGATGATATATGGAATACCGGTGGAATGAGATGGTGGGCAATACCGGAGAACCCAGAGGAAGCCCGTCCCTGCGCCGCTTTGTCCATCACAAAGCCCACATACTTTCACCTGGGATAGGACCCGGGCCGCTTTGGTGACAGGCGAATGGTCTAACAACTTGGCCAAGGCACGGTCAGATGATGATGTGGTTTTAAGAGCGCTCAACTACCAGGTCATCAGTGACCTTATAAGATAGATCATGGCAAAAAACCGAGACAAATTTCAGTATAAAATAAAATACTGTGACGTTGGGGTCCCCATACAACAATGGACGGGCGAGGCCAAGCTGTTTCAACCACATGCCGCGCCGAGGAGTGGGTAGAGTGACGTTTAAGGGCCCGTCGACGAGGTCATTTGGGGCGAGCGGGTAGAGACATTAAAGGCCGGGCTACCTCGCGTGCCTGCTGTGTGTACGTGACAGTAACAATGGGCAGCAGAAACAAAAGTAGTGCCAAGAACGTTCGCGGGGCTTCTAGCTACAGGTGCAGGTATGCATGTGGGTTTCTCTAAAGATCGTGTAATGTCATTCCCAGTATAAAGGGACATGAGACAGCAGCAGAGTCAGAGAGTGGGTAAGTAAGTTTGGGAGTAGAACTACGGGAACAAGTCGGTCAGTGTATCACCGTGTGTGAGACTGCTGTGCGCGTCTGTGTGTCCCAGAAGATACGTCGGTCGTCGCGATTGTAAGTGTATAAGAGACAGAGAAAGTGAAGAAAGACTCTGAAAGGACAGAGCAAGGTTATGAGAAGAAAGTTGTGATAGTAGGAAAGACCGTTGACTGTGTTAACTACGAGAAGAAAATTATGTATTTGTAGTAAACGTTTAGAGGACAATAAAGCGATAGGAAAGTAACCGGATCTAAGTTTGTGTTTCTGTTACAATACTAGTAAAAGCACAAATGTACATAAATGTAGTATACCAAACAAATGAGGGAAACGCCGGAATTGAAAGAAATTTATAAAAAGATCCAAAAGGTCATGAAATATTTAAATGCTAAATCCTTATGTTCATTGCTAAAGACTTCAAAAGTCTTTCGACCGCTATTTTATCGTCCGCTAGGACCTCTGCAAGTCTCACAAGCAGTCTTTAATTTTTGGGAAAAGAAGACTGGCGTTTTGACGTAAGATCTTTATGCTCCGTACCTCTTATGTTTTATACTGAGGAGAGAATGGCCAATTACTTCTTTATACAATTGCAGTTTTCTGTTATTTCGTAAAAGTAATTGATGTTTGAGAAAACAGGTGCTTAAATTGTACTATGTTTGCAATTATATATATACATTTTTAAGGAAAAATGTTCACGTTGTTCTTAGATGTCCTAGGTACAGAAGAGATCTAGAACATTCACAGAAGCAGTGACGTTCTCAAAGAGAGATGTAGGTTACTGCAAGAGACCTCCACCACATCTCTGTAGAGCCTTGCGGTTCATGGTTATGGACGACAGTGAAATTCCATTTAAGTGGACGCTGTTACTTGAAGTTAGTGGTTACAGAGTCAATACTCAGTCCTTCCCAAGAAATACAAAAAACGTGTAATCCAACAGATGGAATTGTGAGCAGGATAAAGTCGGATACATTAGAGATGCCAAATCGATACAAATCCAATTTTCATGACAATTCCAAGCTCTTAATGTAAAGACTATACCATAAAATATTTTGGAGTTTGTAAGCTTTATCAAGATACATAAAGCATTTGTCCATTGTACATGGTCATACCAGTGAATTCGAATTTAAAAATAACTGCTACCAACTGCTACCAAACTGCTTTATGTGGAAAGCAAGATTTGTGCTGAAATCCTAGATATACACTAACGTTCATTCGGTTATTATATTTCTTGATGCTTGGTAGGGTTGAGAGTAATAAAATTCTCGTTGACGAGAATCAATCCCGGTATCTATTGTTTCAAAAGTCAGCACTCTGGCCTCCTGTTTTCAGTTGCATAACCCCCTTTAACTTCTATGATCATATAAGGAATGCTTTTCTCTCTCTTTCATTTTCTTTGCTGGTACTATTACTAGATGATATCTAGTGGCTTTTATTTTCAGAAATACACAACTTAAAATAATTATACCTATAGGTTCGTATATCTTATGTTTCTGATGAGTTTCAAATGTTGCTGTAAATTGAGCGTTAGGTTTGAAAATTCGAAAATAACAGTGTATATGGCTTGAGTAATACAACTTATTTGAATGTCTTAATTTTTTGAAAATTATACGTTTTAAGTGATCCCCTCTATATCTTATGGTTTATTGTGTTCTTGCGAGAAAATTGTTCGTGATACTTTGTAATTAACCAGAGGATTCGTTGATTTCTTGGACTTCAGCCTGTATCCTTTCTTCCGATCCTACAGAGCAGATATGGACACGAGAGGAGAGCCCACATTCTCTTGTCGAGTGACGAAGGTCGTTTTGATGCAAGTGCAATGGTGGCTTCGTTCCACCTGCGCGATAGTAATAATTTTTACGCTATTAACCATTTTATTTATAGGTATTAAACATATTTTTCATACAATAATTCTCACACCAACCTACTGTGGTTAGGCAAATTACATAATTTTCAACTTAATAAACTTCCTATGTTGTATACCCGTAATATTCTTACGCTGTCTTATGGTTAACATACAAAATTGTTTCTGTTTTACAGTAGATACAGCAGTAAAATTCCATTGCTCAATGCTATGTTAAAATTTTAAACACGAAATACTATAGTTTATATTAAATAAAACAATAAGAAATTAAACCTCGCAAAAGCAGGATCATATCATCCCTTTTATATGTTTACAAATATGAGTATTCAGAAAGTACTTGTCGAAGTTTGATTTATGCTCCTAATCAAAGTGGCGTTTGATATTGTAACGCTATATATTTGCAATTTGAAATCCGCATATTAAACAACAAACTTTCCTGTTCTTTGTAACTTACAACGATTTCTCTTTACCACTCTTCATGAAACAGAGGTCCCGACGGAGCCATACTCACAACTGCATGAGGTGTATCGGATGCTCAACAGTAGTGAAGGGGAGGGATGGCCGGTGGGGTGAGGCGAGAACGCGAGTAGGGTATTTGGGGGGAAGCTGGCGCAGTTTTTTATGGGCAAGATGGCCGCCATGCGTGATCTAAGGATTACTAGGTAAGGTGGTAGGGGAAGCAGGACGTTGTAGGTATTTGAAGCAATCACTAGGGATAACTTTTATGGCCTATAGCACTGTATGTATCTTTATGAGCGTTCATGGTAGTCGAGTATGTCGTTCACTATATCGGTGTAAACCTCCTAACGCAAGAGCTTTCCATCTTGATTGTATAGGATACCCCCAACATAATGACACCTCGCCCCCACACCGCCACGCTAACCTATCCTAACCTAACCTAACCTAACCTAACCTAACCTAACCTAAGCTCGCCTAACCTAGCTCCTACTCTTTTTACTATGGTCTTTCATAATTTCACATAACCTAAGCCCCATACTTCTACTCGTCTAACCTATCTTAACCTAACCTAAGCTCCATACTTCTACATGGCTAACCTAACCTAACCCAGCTCCCACTATTTACTCCGGTCTTTGATAATTTAACCTAAGCCTCATACTTCTACTCATCTAACCTATCCTAATCTAACCTGGCCTAGCCTAACCTAAGGTAGATCCTCTTATTATTATTTATTCTATTCTACTAACATGATACGTTTCTAGACATTCATTCTATCCTCTTATCATCTATCCTATTCCCTCCTCTGCTTATCTATTCTATCCTGTCATACGCTACCCTGATCTCCATCTAGGAATTTCATAAACATTTTGATACTATTTTGAGTCCTCTGATAGATCTTTTTAAACACTTTTAGCATATTCATGCTGCTTTTACAACATATTTAACAACTTTTCAGACAATTTTCAGAGTTATTCAGTCATTTTCATACATTTTTAAGACGTTCCACCCCATTTTGCTACAATTTTGCACCCTCTGTTAGATCTTTTAGACGCTTTTAGTATATTCATGCTGCTTTTACAACATATTTAACAACTTTTCAGACAATTTTCAGAGTTATTCAGTCATTTTCATACATTTTTAAGACATTTCACCCCATTTTACTGCTATTTGCACCCTCTGTTAGATCTTTTAGACGCTTTTAGTATATTCAGAACGCTTTTAACAACATATTTAACAACTTTTCAGACAATTTTCAGAGCTATTCAATCATTTTCATACATTTTTAGGACATTTCACCCCATTTTACTGCTATTTGCACCCTCCTTTATAGAACTTTTAAACTTCCAGTAGAAGATGTCCTAACCATTGATGTTGAAGTTCTTATTACTACTATTTTTGCCCTCTGTCACAGAATTTTATACAACTGTATGGCTCTTTTGCTTGGTTCTGTATGTTCTGGGGGTAACATCTCCAACACGACATGCAGTTTTCTAAGTGTAACCCCACCTATTATGATCTAACCTGCTTATTAAGTGTTCTTTACAGCTTTATTCAACTTTGTTTTCCTAACCCTTTATAGATTTTTAAACTTATCACTAAAAGATGATCTATCCGCAGATGTTGAGATACTTATAGCTCAATATTTTTAAGAGATATTCAGCAATACCTTTGATAGTATTTTAACACAATCTTCTGTTTATATAAAGTTAATGAGGGTATACTTACTTTAAGGTAGTAGGGTATACGCCTCTCCTCTTTTATCTGGGCTGGAGACCAGCACTAGAGTTAAAGTCTAGTGGCAGAGTTAACGCCTCCCTTTATAATTTCTATTTTTCTTCTTTCTTCGACAAGTTTCATGAGAAGCACGGAGAAGCCAGGTGAGTAATTTTTTTATTTTTTCTTCTTTCTTCGTCAGACTTCATTTGAGGCGTGGAGGAGTCAGTTGATTAAACTTTCATTTTCTACAGGAGACGTAACGGAGAAAATAATCATCTTGAGATCTAAGTTGCATTCTCTTATGCATGGTTTGCAACGTTGTAATGCCCGTACGCATACGTTGATATTCCATCCTCTGCAATTACTCTCTTGTCATCATGAGGCGACAGAGCTATTTTATTAGATTCAACTGTAGAAACATTATGACGTTGGGATAGGATTAAATTCATCGGAGTTCTAACAATTTTCAAAGTTTTAAGGCACTCCATATAGCTATTGAAGCTGATGTATTGCTTAATGGCGCTATGTTTTATGCCTTTGATCTTTTTTATCACAGAGCCATCAATATCGAGAGCATACATTTTAGGTCTGAGACCGACGAAACGGCGAATGATTTTACCACTTGCTTCATCTTTAAACTTTCCCAAAACTTTCTTGTTTTGTGTAGAATAGCATATATGGTTAGCAGGGTAATCCGCTGTATCCAGATGTTCAAGCATGTGTAATTTATCCTGGTATATATCAGCTGTAGTCACTCGATGGATGAAGGAATCTGTATCCGTATACAACAGTTTAAGATTCTCAGCTCCATAATATGGAAGTAACACATCGTATTGATACGAATACATTAGCGTCTTGGAGATGTCTAGTACGCTCATACCAATGTATATAGGCTTGTTGAACACTATTTTACGAGAAGCCATATGAACAGCTGCAAGATTAGGACCGTATATAGTTCGATCGATAAATGTAGGCTTGGCTATCAGTTTTTCTAATGTTTTGCTGTTTGCCACAAGACGTATATCCATACGATTACGAATATTTTCCATAGTTTTTCCAAACATCGCATTATTGAAAAGTTTATACAAATCCTTCTCGAAATCATTTCTAGCTTGTTGTCGCAGGCGATTATTAAATTCGACGTAAGGCTTTAACCAACAAGACTGACGGAATTTTAGTGCTCGATGAATCTTTATTAGTCGTAGACCATGACTAAGAGCCTGTTTCAAGACCATGTAATGAACCACATACTTCTTTCGGGATCCAAGATGGGCAATTAGTTTCTTTGAAGAGGATTCCCCCGGTTTCATACTCTCAGGCAGGAAGGGCAAATCATTATGAAGATCGTGGAGCTCGACAGGATATTCGACATCGACTTCTAAGATGTATCCAAGGGGGTCATCTTCCTTCAATAATTCCAGGTCTATGTCTTCAGGAGAAACCCATTTAAACCCTCCATAAGGAAGGGCGTGACACATACCCCAACCGTACTGGTTATTGGCGTCTTCGTACGTAATAAAATGAGAGGGTTTACGAGGATCATACTGCTCCATATAGATGTTGTTAGCCTCCGCATACCGGTGAGAAACCTGGCATAACCCTCCTCTTATACCAGATTCAACCATGAGTAGCTGATCGTAATCAAGAAGCAATTCCAACTCGATTCCAGTATACAGCAGCATAGCATCCCATGTAAGTCCTGGAGAAGTAAAATAATGTGCAGGATCCACTTTATGAGTTTTCAAGGTTTGGTTTCTAAATGTCTCAAAGACATCCGATAGGAGAAGAACATCCGAAATTAAGTACAAATCACTGTACTCGCCAAGGTTTCGGACGTTAAAGTGCTTCCACACGTTCAGAGCATGATCATAGTCCTCACTGCTGATTTCTTCACTGTTTAATCTGTTGTAGAAGGCATTCCTAGAAGGCAAACATGTATCGTTCAGGACATCCCACGATGTTACGTAATCATAGGGAAATACCCCCTTACGAGTCATCAAGCCAATATTCTCTACTCCAAAGTATTTCGCTGTTTCAGTATGCGTTTCAAGGTTCTTTGCAAGCTTCTCCAAACTCGTACTGAGGAAGCGGAAAGTATCCACAAACCGGAGTTTAATATCCCCAACATACTTGGAGAATGATATATAACTTTCCTCTGAATTTGGTATAACCTCTACTCTTTCGCTAGTACACCCCAGTTCCTTAACAATGAAATGAGAGTCATACCCACTCAGGTTATGCATGAAGACAGGTATATAATTAGGTGTTTTACAAGCCAGGTTACATTTATTGTGTAAAGGTCCTCTATACACCCCGGAAACATGATCGTGATCGCGAACCTTCCAATTATCTTCTGTAAATTCATGTTCACACAGGTAGCATATTGTAGAAGCATCGAATGATTCTTGTTCTTCAGCTGTAAGATTAAGAGGTTTAGCAGATTTGTATAAGTCACTGATTTTATTCGCCAGATCCATCAAGCATTCCATAAACTTCTGTGCAGCGTCAGGCCCTCGGTAAACATACGGTTCAGTAGGAAGAGTTGTTTCTAGTTGTTCAACACTGGACGACGGTTTCACATAAACGCAAAAGCTCATAGGAGAATGACTTTGATAGGGAGTTGTGTAGGAGGTTTCAGGGTTAGAGGAGCAGGTATGGAGAGGGGTGAGAATGCATTCAAAATCTGCGTAGATAACATAAGGAAGTTTCAACATCCTCTCGACATTCTTGAACTTAACGATTGAGTTATCCTTTGTAGGCATAACGCATCTAGCAATACCATGTTGTCTACATATTTCTCGGTGCTCTTCTAATTTTTTCATTCCACTTCGTCCATGTCGGTCATCAAAATGACTGAAACATCTTTTACATACATAAATTCGTTCTTTATGCTTAGTTTTCTGCCCACGAATAAGCTTCTCAAAATCCTTTATATACACATAGTGATGTTTATCAGCTGAATCACTCAACAGAAGAAGGTCGCGGTGATCAGTTAATTCTTCATCAACCACCTTTATGGGAAACACTTCATGTTTATCATCCACTCCAAACACATTTATGGATATATTATTGAGTTTTTCAAATTTAGTGATTTCACCCAAGCTCGTAGGAAATGAGACGCATGAGAAATCGTATTTTTCTTGATGATCCTTATACTTCCTTACACGCTGAGCATCCTTTTGAATGAACTTTGCAAGAACAGCATACACAAAGCATTTCTCATCGTTGTAGTTCTGAGGGTTTATACAGGCTTTCTTCGCATCCAAAGATGACGGTAGAGGAATATAGCTGCTCCCTCGAAGAAGATTATACTTGTTAATACGTAGTCGAACGCCATCAACACTCAGAAGAGCCCAATTACTGCCTTTCAACTTACTTTCCTCCATTTCAACACGAAGTTTCTCGAATTTTTTTTCCAAGATGGCATCCAAGTCGCTATCTAAAAACACAGCCTGATTACGCGTTTTAAAGGCTTTGTTAGTAGTGTCTCCAACGGCGTTCACAAACTTACATTCAGCCATAATGTTAATTTTCAAACTTTTATGAGCCCGCAGTTCCTTCTGAACACCATGAATTATGCGTTGCTTAGCCTGCTGCAGGTATGAATTTAAATCCTGACTTGCTGGGCATTGGATGAAATACGATTTCAGCCGATCCTGAAAAGCCGTTTCATATTCTACAATATCATCTTCATCAGGAGACATTAACAATAATTTATGCTTAGTAGGTTCGAATTTGACTTTCTTAGCATCTTTAGCCCTCTCACAGCGCCCTTCATGTACATCTCTTCGATTTTCAGTACCGTAAACATCGCCACAATGTTTACACTCGAAAAACTCGCCACATATCAGCTCATGCCTCTTCTTATGGTAGTCACGTAGAAAACTCTTTTCGCATTTACTGCACCTATAATCTGGTATAGCATTCAGAACCGATTTCATCATTTCACCACTCCACATTTTTATAATACGTAGTGGAACACTTGTAAATTATATAAATGAATAAATGCTTATAGCACTTTCCACTGACTCGCCTCGATAACTTATAAAAGCTATTGAACGGTAATCTCGCTAAGAGAAGCTGATGTGCACGACTCAAAGGTTAATTACTGAATAACTATGTAAGCTCAAGCAAACCCTACTTATTCCACTAGCACGTACCTTATAAATTACTACGCGATTCAAGATTAAGTTTGTATTTTTAAAACATATATCATTAAACTACGTGAGTCAAGGATCAACTTGTTTCATTTTTATTTGCCAGTTCAACGTTAACATGCATTTCCCCTCATTTTTAAAGTTTAAACAAGGTAAATTATATTTCAACCACTGTATTTATAGAAATAAATGTTTATAATTTTAATACTTTCATGCCGAACACACACACAAACACAAACACACATACACACACACACACACACACACACACACACACACACACACACACACACACGCGCGCGCGCGCGCGCGCTCGCAAAATTAAGACGTGAAACGGCGATTATGTATCTTTAAGTAACATTTCTTTAATCGATATCGGATGACAGTAATGGAACCATCTAAGCAATATTTAAACGCTTAAAAAAAAACCAAATTTCTGCTATATTTCATCAAACCTTCCTATTTTTATGACTTTTTCTCGTCTTTTACGCACTTTGAAACGAATCCATCACAAAAAATTAAGACGCGAAACGGAAGACGTGAAACGGCGGTTATGTATCTTTAAGTAACATTTCTTTTATCGATATCGGATGACAGTAATGGAACCATCTAAACAATATTTAAACGCTTAAAAAAACCAAATTTCTGCTATATTTCATCAAACCTTCCTATTTTTATGACTTTTTCTCGTCTTTTACGCACTTTGAAACGAATCCAACAGAAAAAATTAAGACGCGAAACGGAAGACGCGAAACGGCGGTTATGTATCTTTAAGTAACATTTCTTTTATCGATATCGGATGACAGTAATGGAACCATCTAAACATTATTTAAACGCTTAAAGAAACCAAATTTCTGCTATATTTCATCAAACCTTCCTATTTTTATGACTTTTTCTCGTCTTTTACGCACTTTGAAACGAATCCAACAGAAAAAATTAAGACGCGAAACGGAAGACGCGAAACGGCGGTTATGTATCTTTAAGTAACATTTCTTTTATCGATATCGGATGACAGTAATGGAACCATCTAAACATTATTTAAACGCTTAAAGAAACAAATATCCCGTATTTTTATAATTCTTTCTCCATTTTTATTCACTTTAAGACGAATCAAGCGTCAAATTAAAACATGAAAAGATGATTATGTTTCTAAGTACCATCATTTCAACAACAAAGACATTAATTTTAACTATCACCACGAAATAAACCTATTTGCACGCGTCTTAACACGCTAACATACTATATGTTACAATCTATCAACTGAACCTCTTTTAAACGTGTCCCAACAGGTAAAATCGTCACCATGTCATTAGTTGAGAAACTCTACCCTCAAACACAGGTGTAAACCTCTCTAAAAACATGTCCCTTCAGGTAAAAGTATCACATTGTCCTCACATTAACGGAAAAAACCTTAGCCTCACGCAAAGGTGTCGATTTATAACATTAGTGGAGAAATTGTAGCCTCGAAGAGTCCCGGCGACGTGCTGTCTACAAAAAACAAGTTTAGACAGGAAAGTCTCCCCACCCTCAGATCCACGTAGCAACATCATGAGAAGTCCAACAGTAACGTCCAAGCCATCAGAGCGAGTATATGGGGCGTGAACACTCGACAACGCTTTTCACCGTTTAAAGCTTATTTGCATCATTTCTTTCCAGGTACTCATCAATCATTGTACTACACACATCATTTAGATCACAATACTCAGCGTTGTATGCTATAATTTGTAATTTTCACGATTATATACTCATTTAATGATTTAAATTCAACATTTCTAGCGTTCACCCTCTTTTTCTTCTTCTTCTTCTTCTTCTTCTTCTTCTTCTTCTTCTTCTTCTTCTTCTTCTTCTTCTTCTCCTTCTTATATTCTCATTCTCCTTCATGCTAACAGGGAATATACGCGTAATTTTGACGTTATTACCTTAAATATTAAAATAAAATAACAGCATTCTCCGTCAATTATATCTAAACCGACTTTTTCCGTGTTATGCAAGATTTAAGCTTCTAGAATCAACACGAGGCAATGTTTCTCTCAATAACAGCATTTTATAATTGATTTTGTAAGTAATAACACCAATTTAAACTTTATTACAGATCTCTAAGACCCTTGTTGCAAAATATTTAAATGGACACTTAGAGATTCGAACTAGACCCCACAGTACAAAAGCTACCATTTTTTATCAATAATTCAAGAGCAGATATTTAGCTGAAGTGTTTAACTTTTTATTTCATCACGCTAACTTTATTGATTCGCGAATAAATCGACTTTGAAGTAATTGCCCCGTCCCGGTAATCGAACTATGAGTCGTAGGGTTAAAATTGTCTAGTATATCATTTTATATGCCAAGTTACCCTAATTTGTCTTTGCATTACTATTCCAAGTGTAAAAATAGCGATATAGAGCAAATTTCAATAATTCTCCACAAGATAGGGATCGAACCTACGATACGTTAACTCTAGCATGTTATAAAATAATCGTCCTTAACAAGTATTATCATATAAAGTTTATTTCAGTCTTCCAACACAAGCGGTTCTCGAAATAATTAAATTTACCAAATCAGGATTGGAACCCAAGACTCCAGGATCCCGAGCATACCACAGAGGAAAGCTTATAACATTACCAATTTAATAAAATTTATTCGAAGATTTTATCACTAATAGTTTAGGAGTTATTCCAATAATAATTCATAATTTGCACGGGGATCGAACGCTAGGCCACCGACAATCTTCAAAATTAGACCAAGGATGCGTCGTTTTATTATAAGATAATTACCGTTTACCACATTTCGATATCTCATTTAGTTTAGGAGAAATCAGGCATCAATGAGTAGAGTATATATGGGACGTTTTAAAAACAATTAGCGGCATCTCTTTGAGTGTTTTGAAAATATTGTGCGCAACACAACATTTTAAAACCACTCAAAGAAGCCGCTACTAATTGGATGACAATGACGGTAATTGGTAATTAACCTGTCAACACTTGTCAACCCTTGTCAACCCTTATCGATGGTAATCTGACAGATGATGAGGGTCGACCCATTGTCGGCTTTTCACCGACAAAGACAATGGCGTGTGAAAACACGTGTAATCCAATTAGCCCCCATTGTTAACCAATTAGCGGCATCCCTTTGAGTGATTTTAAACCCCTATATTTACTCTACTCATTGATGCCTGATTTCTCCTAAACTAAATGAGATATCGAAATGTGGTAAACGGTAATTATCTTATAATAAAACGACGCATCCTTGGTCTAATTTTGAAGATTGTCGGTGGCCTAGCGTTCGATCCCCGTGCAAATTATGAATTATTATTGGAATAACTCCTAAACTATTAGTGATAAAATCTTCGAATAAATTTTATTAAATTGGTAATGTTATAAGCTTTCCTCTGTGGTATGCTCGGGATCCTGGAGTCTTGGGTTCCAATCCTGATTTGGTAAATTTAATTATTTCGAGAACCGCTTGTGTTGGAAGACTGAAATAAACTTTATATGATAATACTTGTTAAGGACGATTATTTTATAACATGCTAGAGTTAACGTATCGTAGGTTCGATCCCTATCTTGTGGAGAATTATTGAAATTTGCTCTATATCGCTATTTTTACACTTGGAATAGTAATGCAAAGACAAATTAGGGTAACTTGGCATATAAAATGATATACTAGACAATTTTAACCCTACGACTCATAGTTCGATTACCGGGACGGGGCAATTACTTCAAAGTCGATTTATTCGCGAATCAATAAAGTTAGCGTGATGAAATAAAAAGTTAAACACTTCAGCTAAATGTCTGCTCTTGAATTATTGATAAAAAATGGTAGCTTTTGTACTGTGGGGTCTAGTTCGAATCTCTAAGTGTCCATTTAAATATTTTGCAACAAGGGTCTTAGAGATCTGTAATAAAGTTTAAATTGGTGTTATTACTTACAAAATCAATTATAAAATGCTGTTATTGAGAGAAACATTGCCTCGTGTTGATTCTAGAAGCTTAAATCTTGCATAACACGGAAAAAGTCGGTTTAGATATAATTGACGGAGAATGCTGTTATTTTATTTTAATATTTAAGGTAATAACGTCAAAATTACGCGTATATTCCCTGTTAGCATGAAGGAGAATGAGAATATATGAAGAAGGAGAAGAAGAAGAAGAAGAAGAAGAAGAAGAAGAAGAAGAATAAGAAGAAGAAGAAGAAGAAGAAAAAGAGGGTGAACGCTAGAAATGTTGAATTTAAATCATTAAATGAGTATATAATCGTGAAAATTACAAATTATAGCATACAACGCTGAGTATTGTGATCTAAATGATGTGTGTAGTACAATGATTGATGAGTACCTGGAAAGAAATGATGCAAATAAGCTTTAAACGGTGAAAAGCGTTGTCGAGTGTTCACGCCCCATATACTCGCTCTGATGGCTTGGACGTTACTGTTGGACTTCTCATGATGTTGCTACGTGGATCTGAGGGTGGGGAGACTTTCCTGTCTAAACTTGTTTTTTGTAGACAGCACGTCGCCGGGACTCTTCGAGGCTACAATTTCTCCACTAATGTTATAAATCGACACCTTTGCGTGAGGCTAAGGTTTTTTCCGTTAATGTGAGGACAATGTGATACTTTTACCTGAAGGGACATGTTTTTAGAGAGGTTTACACCTGTGTTTGAGGGTAGAGTTTCTCAACTAATGACATGGTGACGATTTTACCTGTTGGGACACGTTTAAAAGAGGTTCAGTTGATAGATTGTAACATATAGTATGTTAGCGTGTTAAGACGCGTGCAAATAGGTTTATTTCGTGGTGATAGTTAAAATTAATGTCTTTGTTGTTGAAATGATGGTACTTAGAAACATAATCATCTTTTCATGTTTTAATTTGACGCTTGATTCGTCTTAAAGTGAATAAAAATGGAGAAAGAATTATAAAAATACGGGATATTTGTTTCTTTAAGCGTTTAAATAATGTTTAGATGGTTCCATTACTGTCATCCGATATCGATAAAAGAAATGTTACTTAAAGATACATAACCGCCGTTTCGCGTCTTCCGTTTCGCGTCTTAATTTTTTCTGTTGGATTCGTTTCAAAGTGCGTAAAAGACGAGAAAAAGTCATAAAAATAGGAAGGTTTGATGAAATATAGCAGAAATTTGGTTTCTTTAAGCGTTTAAATAATGTTTAGATGGTTCCATTACTGTCATCCGATATCGATAAAAGAAATGTTACTTAAAGATACATAACCGCCGTTTCGCGTCTTCCGTTTCGCGTCTTAATTTTTTCTGTTGGATTCGTTTCAAAGTGCGTAAAAGACGAGAAAAAGTCATAAAAATAGGAAGGTTTGATGAAATATAGCAGAAATTTGGTTTTTTTAAGCGTTTAAATATTGTTTAGATGGTTCCATTACTGTCATCCGATATCGATAAAAGAAATGTTACTTAAAGATACATAACCGCCGTTTCACGTCTTCCGTTTCGCGTCTTAATTTTTTGTGATGGATTCGTTTCAAAGTGCGTAAAAGACGAGAAAAAGTCATAAAAATAGGAAGGTTTGATGAAATATAGCAGAAATTTGGTTTTTTTTTAAGCGTTTAAATATTGCTTAGATGGTTCCATTACTGTCATCCGATATCGATTAAAGAAATGTTACTTAAAGATACATAATCGCCGTTTCACGTCTTAATTTTGCGAGCGCGCGCGCGCGCGCGCGCGTGTGTGTGTGTGTGTGTGTGTGTGTGTGTGTGTGTGTGTGTGTGTGTGTGTATGTGTGTTTGTGTTTGTGTGTGTGTTCGGCATGAAAGTATTAAAATTATAAACATTTATTTCTATAAATACAGTGGTTGAAATATAATTTACCTTGTTTAAACTTTAAAAATGAGGGGAAATGCATGTTAACGTTGAACTGGCAAATAAAAATGAAACAAGTTGATCCTTGACTCACGTAGTTTAATGATATATGTTTTAAAAATACAAACTTAATCTTGAATCGCGTAGTAATTTATAAGGTACGTGCTAGTGGAATAAGTAGGGTTTGCTTGAGCTTACATAGTTATTCAGTAATTAACCTTTGAGTCGTGCACATCAGCTTCTCTTAGCGAGATTACCGTTCAATAGCTTTTATAAGTTATCGAGGCGAGTCAGTGGAAAGTGCTATAAGCATTTATTCATTTATATAATTTACAAGTGTTCCACTACGTATTATAAAAATGTGGAGTGGTGAAATGATGAAATCGGTTCTGAATGCTATACCAGATTATAGGTGCAGTAAATGCGAAAAGAGTTTTCTACGTGACTACCATAAGAAGAGGCATGAGCTGATATGTGGCGAGTTTTTCGAGTGTAAACATTGTGGCGATGTTTACGGTACTGAAAATCGAAGAGATGTACATGAAGGGCGCTGTGAGAGGGCTAAAGATGCTAAGAAAGTCAAATTCGAACCTACTAAGCATAAATTATTGTTAATGTCTCCTGATGAAGATGATATTGTAGAATATGAAACGGCTTTTCAGGATCGGCTGAAATCGTATTTCATCCAATGCCCAGCAAGTCAGGATTTAAATTCATACCTGCAGCAGGCTAAGCAACGCATAATTCATGGTGTTCAGAAGGAACTGCGGGCTCATAAAAGTTTGAAAATTAACATTATGGCTGAATGTAAGTTTGTGAACGCCGTTGGAGACACTACTAACAAAGCCTTTAAAACGCGTAATCAGGCTGTGTTTTTAGATAGCGACTTGGATGCCATCTTGGAAAAAAAATTCGAGAAACTTCGTGTTGAAATGGAGGAAAGTAAGTTGAAAGGCAGTAATTGGGCTCTTCTGAGTGTTGATGGCGTTCGACTACGTATTAACAAGTATAATCTTCTTCGAGGGAGCAGCTATATTCCTCTACCGTCATCTTTGGATGCGAAGAAAGCCTGTATAAACCCTCAGAACTACAACGATGAGAAATGCTTTGTGTATGCTGTTCTTGCAAAGTTCATTCAAAAGGATGCTCAGCGTGTAAGGAAGTATAAGGATCATCAAGAAAAATACGATTTCTCATGCGTCTCATTTCCTACGAGCTTGGGTGAAATCACTAAATTTGAAAAACTCAATAATATATCCATAAATGTGTTTGGAGTGGATGATAAACATGAAGTGTTTCCCATAAAGGTGGTTGATGAAGAATTAACTGATCACCGCGACCTTCTTCTGTTGAGTGATTCAGCTGATAAACATCACTATGTGTATATAAAGGATTTTGAGAAGCTTATTCGTGGGCAGAAAACTAAGCATAAAGAACGAATTTATGTATGTAAAAGATGTTTCAGTCATTTTGATGACCGACATGGACGAAGTGGAATGAAAAAATTAGAAGAGCACCGAGAAATATGTAGACAACATGGTATTGCTAGATGCGTTATGCCTACAAAGGATAACTCAATCGTTAAGTTCAAGAATGTCGAGAGGATGTTGAAACTTCCTTATGTTATCTACGCAGATTTTGAATGCATTCTCACCCCTCTCCATACCTGCTCCTCTAACCCTGAAACCTCCTACACAACTCCCTATCAAAGTCATTCTCCTATGAGCTTTTGCGTTTATGTGAAACCGTCGTCCAGTGTTGAACAACTAGAAACAACTCTTCCTACTGAACCGTATGTTTACCGAGGGCCTGACGCTGCACAGAAGTTTATGGAATGCTTGATGGATCTGGCGAATAAAATCAGTGACTTATACAAATCTGCTAAACCTCTTAATCTTACAGCTGAAGAACAAGAATCATTCGATGCTTCTACAATATGCTACCTGTGTGAACATGAATTTACAGAAGATAATTGGAAGGTTCGCGATCACGATCATGTTTCCGGGGTGTATAGAGGACCTTTACACAATAAATGTAACCTGGCTTGTAAAACACCTAATTATATACCTGTCTTCATGCATAACCTGAGTGGGTATGACTCTCATTTCATTGTTAAGGAACTGGGGTGTACTAGCGAAAGAGTAGAGGTTATACCAAATTCAGAGGAAAGTTATATATCATTCTCCAAGTATGTTGGGGATATTAAACTCCGGTTTGTGGATACTTTCCGCTTCCTCAGTACGAGTTTGGAGAAGCTTGCAAAGAACCTTGAAACGCATACTGAAACAGCGAAATACTTTGGAGTAGAGAATATTGGCTTGATGACTCGTAAGGGGGTATTTCCCTATGATTACGTAACATCGTGGGATGTCCTGAACGATACATGTTTGCCTTCTAGGAATGCCTTCTACAACAGATTAAACAGTGAAGAAATCAGCAGTGAGGACTATGATCATGCTCTGAACGTGTGGAAGCACTTTAACGTCCGAAACCTTGGCGAGTACAGTGATTTGTACTTAATTTCGGATGTTCTTCTCCTATCGGATGTCTTTGAGACATTTAGAAACCAAACCTTGAAAACTCATAAAGTGGATCCTGCACATTATTTTACTTCTCCAGGACTTACATGGGATGCTATGCTGCTGTATACTGGAATCGAGTTGGAATTGCTTCTTGATTACGATCAGCTACTCATGGTTGAATCTGGTATAAGAGGAGGGTTATGCCAGGTTTCTCACCGGTATGCGGAGGCTAACAACATCTATATGGAGCAGTATGATCCTCGTAAACCCTCTCATTTTATTACGTACGAAGACGCCAATAACCAGTACGGTTGGGGTATGTGTCACGCCCTTCCTTATGGAGGGTTTAAATGGGTTTCTCCTGAAGACATAGACCTGGAATTATTGAAGGAAGATGACCCCCTTGGATACATCTTAGAAGTCGATGTCGAATATCCTGTCGAGCTCCACGATCTTCATAATGATTTGCCCTTCCTGCCTGAGAGTATGAAACCGGGGGAATCCTCTTCAAAGAAACTAATTGCCCATCTTGGATCCCGAAAGAAGTATGTGGTTCATTACATGGTCTTGAAACAGGCTCTTAGTCATGGTCTACGACTAATAAAGATTCATCGAGCACTAAAATTCCGTCAGTCTTGTTGGTTAAAGCCTTACGTCGAATTTAATAATCGCCTGCGACAACAAGCTAGAAATGATTTCGAGAAGGATTTGTATAAACTTTTCAATAATGCGATGTTTGGAAAAACTATGGAAAATATTCGTAATCGTATGGATATACGTCTTGTGGCAAACAGCAAAACATTAGAAAAACTGATAGCCAAGCCTACATTTATCGATCGAACTATATACGGTCCTAATCTTGCAGCTGTTCATATGGCTTCTCGTAAAATAGTGTTCAACAAGCCTATATACATTGGTATGAGCGTACTAGACATCTCCAAGACGCTAATGTATTCGTATCAATACGATGTGTTACTTCCATATTATGGAGCTGAGAATCTTAAACTGTTGTATACGGATACAGATTCCTTCATCCATCGAGTGACTACAGCTGATATATACCAGGATAAATTACACATGCTTGAACATCTGGATACAGCGGATTACCCTGCTAACCATATATGCTATTCTACACAAAACAAGAAAGTTTTGGGAAAGTTTAAAGATGAAGCAAGTGGTAAAATCATTCGCCGTTTCGTCGGTCTCAGACCTAAAATGTATGCTCTCGATATTGATGGCTCTGTGATAAAAAAGATCAAAGGCATAAAACATAGCGCCATTAAGCAATACATCAGCTTCAATAGCTATATGGAGTGCCTTAAAACTTTGAAAATTGTTAGAACTCCGATGAATTTAATCCTATCCCAACGTCATAATGTTTCTACAGTTGAATCTAATAAAATAGCTCTGTCGCCTCATGATGACAAGAGAGTAATTGCAGAGGATGGAATATCAACGTATGCGTACGGGCATTACAACGTTGCAAACCATGCATAAGAGAATGCAACTTAGATCTCAAGATGATTATTTTCTCCGTTACGTCTCCTGTAGAAAATGAAAGTTTAATCAACTGACTCCTCCACGCCTCAAATGAAGTCTGACGAAGAAAGAAGAAAAAATAAAAAAATTACTCACCTGGCTTCTCCGTGCTTCTCATGAAACTTGTCGAAGAAAGAAGAAAAATAGAAATTATAAAGGGAGGCGTTAACTCTGCCACTAGACTTTAACTCTAGTGCTGGTCTCCAGCCCAGATAAAAGAGGAGAGGCGTATACCCTACTACCTTAAAGTAAGTATACCCTCATTAACTTTATATAAACAGAAGATTGTGTTAAAATACTATCAAAGGTATTGCTGAATATCTCTTAAAAATATTGAGCTATAAGTATCTCAACATCTGCGGATAGATCATCTTTTAGTGATAAGTTTAAAAATCTATAAAGGGTTAGGAAAACAAAGTTGAATAAAGCTGTAAAGAACACTTAATAAGCAGGTTAGATCATAATAGGTGGGGTTACACTTAGAAAACTGCATGTCGTGTTGGAGATGTTACCCCCAGAACATACAGAACCAAGCAAAAGAGCCATACAGTTGTATAAAATTCTGTGACAGAGGGCAAAAATAGTAGTAATAAGAACTTCAACATCAATGGTTAGGACATCTTCTACTGGAAGTTTAAAAGTTCTATAAAGGAGGGTGCAAATAGCAGTAAAATGGGGTGAAATGTCCTAAAAATGTATGAAAATGATTGAATAGCTCTGAAAATTGTCTGAAAAGTTGTTAAATATGTTGTTAAAAGCGTTCTGAATATACTAAAAGCGTCTAAAAGATCTAACAGAGGGTGCAAATAGCAGTAAAATGGGGTGAAATGTCTTAAAAATGTATGAAAATGACTGAATAACTCTGAAAATTGTCTGAAAAGTTGTTAAATATGTTGTAAAAGCAGCATGAATATACTAAAAGCGTCTAAAAGATCTAACAGAGGGTGCAAAATTGTAGCAAAATGGGGTGGAACGTCTTAAAAATGTATGAAAATGACTGAATAACTCTGAAAATTGTCTGAAAAGTTGTTAAATATGTTGTAAAAGCAGCATGAATATGCTAAAAGTGTTTAAAAAGATCTATCAGAGGACTCAAAATAGTATCAAAATGTTTATGAAATTCCTAGATGGAGATCAGGGTAGCGTATGACAGGATAGAATAGATAAGCAGAGGAGGGAATAGGATAGATGATAAGAGGATAGAATGAATGTCTAGAAACGTATCATGTTAGTAGAATAGAATAAATAATAATAAGAGGATCTACCTTAGGTTAGGCTAGGCCAGGTTAGATTAGGATAGGTTAGATGAGTAGAAGTATGAGGCTTAGGTTAAATTATCAAAGACCGGAGTAAATAGTGGGAGCTGGGTTAGGTTAGGTTAGCCATGTAGAAGTATGGAGCTTAGGTTAGGTTAAGATAGGTTAGACGAGTAGAAGTATGGGGCTTAGGTTATGTGAAATTATGAAAGACCATAGTAAAAAGAGTAGGAGCTAGGTTAGGCGAGCTTAGGTTAGGTTAGGTTAGGTTAGGTTAGGTTAGGTTAGGATAGGTTAGCGTGGCGGTGTGGGGGCGAGGTGTCATTATGTTGGGGGTATCATATACAATCAAGATGGAAAGCTCTTGCGTTAGGAGGTTTACACCGATATAGTGAACGACATACTCGACTACCATGAACGCTCATAAAGATACATACAGTGCTATAGGCCATAAAAGTTATCCCTAGTGATTGCTTCAAATACCTACAACGTCCTGCTTCCCCTACCACCTTACCTAGTAATCCTTAGATCACGCATGGCGGCCATCTTGCCCATAAAAAACTGCGCCAGCTTCCCCCCAAATACCCTACTAACGCGTTTCAGAGGAGTGGCTCTTTTAAACCAATTTTGCCCATGCCTGCTATAGAGACTGTGGCCTGCATTAAAACACCCTTGCTTTGAGAAGCCAGGCGGAGTTAGATCTGGAGACCGAGGCGGCAAAGTGATATTCCCAAACCGAGAAATTAAGCACCCTGGGAAGGAATTTCTCAGCACCGCAATCTGTCTGTGGCAGTATGGGCTAAAGTCCCTTCTTGTCGAAACCAAATACATCCTGTTAAGTGTTCCTCTTAATGCTTGTACCTAACATCTGTCGATACTCTTCACCGTGCCGTAACAGTCCTCTCATTTTCATCTTAAGAAAAGTAGGGGCTAACTTTGAGTCCTCCAAAAACAGCACACCATACAGTCGTCTTTACATAATGCAGCACTATCGAATTTGTATAATCCTCAATATTGAAAACTTTTCTTGATGACGAAGCCATTTAAATAAAAATGTTTCTCATCTGTCCCAAAAAAAATTATACAACACACCTTTTGCTTGAATAATGCACTGAATTCTCTTGTAGAATGAGGTTGAGAGACCCGAGCTTGTGGTTTTAACTCAGGAGGAACCTGAATGTGATGCAATTGTAGATTCCTGTGCAAAACACGAGAAAATGTGCTATCTCATGTACAAAATACGACAAAATCTGATATGCATAAGGCTACATCACGTTGACTTCTTTGCACAGCCAAATTCACTTTTGGGGCTTTTTCTGCAGTACGGAGGCAACGACCACAACTGTGGAATGAAGGTTTTAAACTCTCTGTAGCATTAAACACTATCTTGTTCCACAAAGCAGTCTTAAGAACACTAAACTCTAAGGGAAATACAAGTAGACGTGTTTCAACAACGGAATAGCATTGAACAAACGAGTATGTTGATACCACAAATATGCGTAGTTAACTGCCAACCATCCATGATTAACAAAATTACATGTTTGGAAGTTCATGTTGCCTTGACAAGATTTCATTATCGCTCCTGGCATTTAATTTTACAGCCCTAATGAACTAATTAGAACCAAATGCCTGACCCATATGCACGCCATAAACAATACATATTGTTAATAATGTGAAGAGTTGTGCTGCGACGTAATGTTGACATCCGAACCTATTCTAAGGCCGGATGGAGTATAGAAAATAATCATTAATATCAGACATTAAAAACGGTCTTAACCACAAGGAAAGCAGAATTTGTGGCAGCAGTAGTTCTTAGAGAATTTGTATCCGATCGGAGACTAAGTATAGATATAAAATAGTAAAGTAAAATTGAAACTGAAGTATAAAGTTTATTCAGAAATTTTGAAACAATCCTGCTCGATGTGTTAGAAGATCAGACGTTAAGTATAAATGAGAGGTAGAGAGCAAGACTTAACAACAAAAACAAATATACCATTTTAACATAAAAAAACCAATGGCATCAAAAGAAATAAAGAGGAAAAAATCGGTGCACGCAGTTGAAGGATTTAAAATTGCACTGCATGCTACGAGTATAATAGGTTCAAACACGAAGACTGTTCTTACAGGTCCGGTAAGAAAAAACAAAGGAACTAACTACAAAGTGAATAGAACATCATTACAACACACAATACAAGCATTTTCGCAAAAGGCAAGAGCCAAAAAGGTTAAAATACCTAGAAAAGCTCACTTACAAGCAAATATTCTTAGACGCTTACAAATGAATTGTTCAAGAAACCGGGAACTCAGTCAGTTTTCATGCTCCTCAAATAGTAAACATCCACCACGACTCGCACTCAATACTCCGTCCATATCAAACTGGACAGTGACCGTACAGAAGAGAAATGTATGGAAAAGGATTGTTGAGAAGTCTTCAGCTTTGAAGTGATGCCTTAAGAAGAATGACTTAAGTTATTTTAGTTAGTTGTTAAACTACTATGATTTTTTACCTCCTTTATTATTTGAGATACAAAACAGGTTATAATTGGAAGGTGGATTAGAGCGACCTGATCCGGATTTCAAGTTACTGGTGCAGGGAGCAAGTGTCCCCTGGGTACAGACCATGGGTAAATAAATATACCGAAAAATACAGTGAAAATAGTGAAATGAACACAGCTTTAGATTCCAAAGAGTCATATGCAATTCAAATTGCAAAATCCTTAGTTTCAGTGGATCTTTTGAGTAGTTTAAATTTCATAAAGAGTAAACTTTGTTGCTTATCCATGTCATATTTTTTTGGACACTTCTGAGTAATACATGCCAAAGACTGTAAGGAAAAAGTATGTATAAAATTAAGGAAATCAAAGTCGAAGAAGTTAGGAAAAGTGTGAAAGATTATTTTCAGATTATGTCATAAAGACATTGATTGTTTAATGTGAGCTGTACTAGATGTCTTGCTGCAAAATGTAGGCGAGCCCTCCAGTTCAAAATACTCGTAATCAGACAGTGATATAGTGTATTATTCGCATGCACCTATTGCCTTCTGTGATGTCGAAAAGAGTTTCTCACGATGTAGCTTTTGTTTAAGTGAGGGGCGTACAGCGTTCAGGTTCGACAACCTTCTCATGCACATTATTGTCCACTGCAATGAACAGATTATGTAGTCTGGCCGTTGTTTACACCTGGACTCCCCCACTCTCCTTCAACATAAAACACTCTATAGTACAAGGTAAGGCAACCTCAGAAAAGCTGGTCACTATCCGTTGCTTAGTTATAAACATATAATACAGTAACAAACTTTTTATTCGCTTGAAAGACGTGCTTGTTTACACCAGGGCCGCTTGGGCCAGATTGAGCATAACAAACAGAATGGCAATTATGAGCATTCCGATTTAAAGGACATATCATTCATAAAACTCTTAAAAATGTAGGAAAATTAAACTAAAAGCAGCAAATACTACATTAGCGGTTAATGCTACTGTAAACACATTTATTCCTCTTTAACTAAACATTTTAACGCTGTTTTCTTTACTGATTATGTGTATCTTAACTATTATCGTTAATTAATAAGAACTAACATTTCCTGATTACGAAGCAAAATCGTCTGGTACTAGTAGACGAAACAAAGCCATCAGTGTTACACTTCTGAACTCTCAGCAATGAAATGCTCACTTCGTTCCTTGCACATGCGTTTTATGTTGAGTGCTTTCCACCATATATTTCCGGCAATTTGCTAAATGTGCATGTGCAAAGAACCGACATTGCTCTCTCACAGCAAGCCTCTAGTGTAGAAAGGACAAAAACAATTCTGGGTCACTTTAGTTGATAAGAGAATGATGTAACTGTTAATGTCCCCATCTCTGATTAAAATGCCGTGATTGTCAAGCGAATGGCTCGGTTTGTGTGCCCAAGGTTGCGGGAATGGTGCTTCAATGTTATAGTCTCATGAATTTCCATTTACTAGTATGCAAACGAGATCCTGCCGGGAAAAATTGTCACATAGGAGATGGCTAACACTATCGTATTTACTTAAGGATATGTATGACTAAATATTGGAAATTCTGAACAAACACACACACACACACACACACACACACACACACACACACACACACACACACACACACACACACACACACACACACACACACACACACACACACACACACACGCGCGCGCGCATTAGCAATTTTCAAATAAATGGTTTTATTAAAATCACCATGAAGGATCAAGGCTTGCCGACCAGCTACTGCGTCCCCCACCTCTGCCCACTACAGGCGTCATTGGTGGGCTGCAGTCCTGGAGGGCGGCACGTGGTCAGTGCCCCGAAACCTCTCAGCCAGTTATACTGGCCTTCTCGACTCCATTAAGTAGCTCCTCAATTGGTCTCCCCGGGACCTAACGAGGCTGAGTGCTCCCCGTGCCAGACCTCTCAGCGGTGTAAAAATCCCCATGCTGGTACTGGAAATCGAACCCGGGTCCTCCGCGCCATAGGCAAGCGTGCTACCAACTCTACTACCGAGGTGGTCTGAATTGTTTTATTATTAAACTGAAATGGTATTCTTTATTGCCTCCCTATAAATCCATGAATGAACAGATAAATAAGTGCAATCTTAGTGAATCCTTGTGTCTTATCATTCAGGCCTTAACCACAAACATCGTTTGTGCATTTTGTTGACCTTTGTTGACCTTTGACTGCCACTGAAGAACAAAACTTACTAACTGTAAGCAGTTGATCTTTAAATATATGTGAAAGCATAACAAGTGAGCAAATGTTAAGAAAGGACTTTATATTTCTTTTTCCCATTAAGGAGCAACAAAACGCCAGAGCAGGGAAACCTAAGGGCCTCCTTAACTTGCTTGAAGCTGACGTCGATTGTTCCACAAGCGCTACTTGACGGAATAGTACTTCGACAATGAGGAGGTCATGCGGTTAATACAAAACGTTTAGTTACACAGTCTCCATATGAGATGCAATAGTAGAGGGGGAAGGGGATGACTTATCAAATTTGATATTGTCAATTTGTTCGTGTAAAAATCACTTGAACGACAGACAAGACATATTTTTAACTAATGTAGTTTTAATAGGGTCTTTATTAGTGCAGCCTTAATTCCTGTCCAATATGAATCTCAAGTTGTGATAAATTATTTTTTCAAAGGTACGAGTTTCATTTTGTGATTTATTGATTTGTCATATGTGCGTCATCCTCTGTGGTCTAAGGGTATCATGCTAGCCTCTACATAGTTCCGAGGTCGCGGGTTCTAACCCCGCGATGGATTTTTACGTGCGTAAAAATTCTTACCATGGCTTCCTTCGGAAGGGAAGTAAAGCCGGTGGTCCCGTGTCGTCGATTTACAGCACACAAAAGAACTTCAAGTTTGATACAGAGGCCTCTGAGTAAAATTAAGCAGTATTTCACCCCAATACAGAATGGGACGCTGAAAACCATAGCAGTTAAAGGGCGTCCATAAATACAAAAAATGGTTATATTTGCCTCTGTTAACACGTATAACTTGCTCTTCCAGCACTAACTCGTGAGATTTGTGGTAGATGAAGCGGCGCTGGGGTGAATTTCCTCCGGGTTCTCCGGTTTCCCCCGTCATCTCATTCCACCGTCGCTCCATCTTCATTTCATGCATCATGTCACCGCCTCTTGTGCCACATGTAGTAAAAACGGGCGTTAAACACTAGAAAGCAGTAAAACATAATGGAGAATGTTTTAATTATTTCTCGCCAGAACTTGGGGGCTGATAAATTGTGGGCATTAAAGTAAGTAAAATTAACCACATTTTGAAAAAATCACAGTGACACTATTGGGAATAATCTATTTTGTGAATTATAACATAGTGGTTCTCAACAAAAATTTTTCGATGACCCCCTGATCGGTTGATATATTGACAAGGACCCCTTAAATTCTTAAATTGTAGGTTAGAATATTAGAATCATAATAGTTGGAGTTACATGAGTAAATAATGTATGTCTGCTTTTATAGTCAAAAGTCAACATAACATTTCACAAATCAAGAACTCGAAGGAAAAAATCAACACATCACACTGAAATTGTAAAATTATGCGTTAGTGTAATTACCTGTGTTCGTGTGCCATATTTTGGACTAATAATGTTATTGATATTCTTATTATATATTTGTATTTAATGATTTTTCTCTGTTTTAATGCTTTCACTTCATTAAGTTCTTGATCCTTACTGAAATAAGAGCTATTTTAATAAATTTGGTCTAGACCTACATGTGTTGACATGTAAACAATTTAACTTTTTATTTTTAAAATAAAAATTGAAATATAAGACATGTCGAACGTACTTGCATTAACGTGTGTTAACATAAAATGTAATTTTCATTAAAGTAAATGGGAAGACAAACGTACACTGCTGAAGCTGAACTTGTGCGGGAACTAGATTAGGATAATGGCTACTGCAAGTGAAGTATAATTTAATTTCGCAGAGACATATCGTGGACCCCTAGGGGTCCCCGGACAACGTGTTGGGAACCATATTTATAACGTATCGCATTTCATTCCTTCTCCTGCTAAACACATATAGTACACATACAGATGTGAAGGCTCAAAATCTCTTAAAGTGTTTACTAAGTAATTCATAATATTACGAACTGCATCGTGGTATATAAGCATGTTTCAAAAGCTTATGCTTGTGAAAGCGAGGCAATTGTAGTTGATGGGTTATTGTGCTTACACGGTGACAGTCACATTTGGAGAAACTTTAAGTATCATGAGAGATCTCTAAGAGAATGTTTGCATACTAGATGTTATGGCTTCTCTAACTAGACTTCTATAACTCTAAAGTTTGAACTTTCTCCCATGATCATTTGCACGGTCATGAGACTTAGTGTTAAGGGACGCTTTCAGAAAGGGCAAGTAACCTTCCTGGTGTGGCAAGTAACCTAGATAAGGATTTTCCGGGATTTTTCTTTATCCTGTGTAGACGAATGTCGAGTAACCCAAATTCTAGGACCGTGAGCCTATTGAGCATTAATTCAATAGTTTCGTTCATACAACGCCCGACAACACCCATCCTCCAGTTAAAATGACGTTAAAAACAGAGCTCATTTAGAGAAGTACAGGCGATCACTGTGTTCTGAACTAAATTAAGAGAAACATATGACGGTGGTTGTGGCGATTTCACTTTTTCTGGAGAAAGAGGGAGGGAAGAGAGAGACCCTTAACCACCATTTCCCATATGCACTATATTATGAAAATAATTTTGACAAAGCTTTAGAAATCAAAGACTAGAAAATTTGATTTTTTCACTACTTACAGAAAATAATAAATACTTACTGATCAGATAGACTTTTCTGTGCAAGCAAGAATCAAGCTTTTTTACCTGATTCTTTAAACATAATTTCAACGTATATGGGATACAGTTTAATTAAATACCTAAATCATAGTATTTAAACATTATGGATGTTTTTATATTTACATTCACGAAATTTCATGAAATATATTAGAAGTCCATTAATAACAATGAATCCATCATTATCAATAGTTGTAATAACTCTTGTCGCGTGGACATAGTATACAACTGGCTGCAGTTTTAAAGTTAATTATAACTTAAAGTGGGTGATAGTGTTGGAACGGAAACCTTTACAAGGAGATGGTCCAGTCTTTTTAAAACTGTACTTAAGGTTTATAGTCTTCACAAATTGAGTTTGAAGTTTCTCTTAAAACTGTTGACATACTATAATCTCTAATTTGTCACCGTGTACTAAACTAAGCTAGTTTGTTCGAAAGAGGAAGAGCGGATAGTTGCATCTGTACCGGATCATTAAACGCGCTATCGAATATTTAAAATGGTATGAATGTTCACTTTTATTGCACAGTGCCTTTTGTTTGAACCATGAAAGTGTACCTTCCGCGAACGCAGCAAGTTTGATAATAAAGACGTAATAATAAATGTTTCAAAGAAGTGTGAAGCATTACTACAAATACGCTGCGAATGTCAATTCAAGCCTATGAACTTAAGAGCTCTAGATGCATCGTGCCTCGCAAAGAGGAATTTTATTAAGATCATTTCCAGTTGTTTGAAAAGTGGACACAAGGATTTGAATAACCAGTACACTACATTTTGTCCATCTTCAGTCCAATGCCTTTGGCGTTCCATGTAGTAATTCTCATACTATTATTAGTCATTGTCCTGGTAAGACTCTCGATACCGCCGTTAACTTTTGAGACCTTTCTTTACTTTTTTTTAACGTGAACGTGGAGTCGAACCTATGCACAAGACTCGGTCCCTCTCTAATAAGGGACTCTAGAGAACCAGATCTTATTCCGGAGTTCCACTAGCTAGCAGCCTTATGAGAAAATACACTCGCCCGTTGGTTTGGTCTATCCCGAGTGCTCTATTCCCCAGCGCCCAGGATATCTGGTGCGATTTAGTCGCCACCTGGAAGACTAGCGGCTTCTCTCAGAACGAAGGTTAATAGAGAAGAACTAGAAGAAGAATATGCTGTAAAAGGAATTAAATAATAGCAGCGCAAGTTGAATGATAAGGTTCAAACAATGGAATGTTCGAGGTTACCTTGGTAAGCATTATCTACGAATCCAGGAAGCGAAGAGACTGGCCTCGATAGAGCAGTTTAATTAGTCTGGAATTGGTCTAGTAGAACTAATCTATATTAAGAAAGAAGACCAAATGACAACTGACGAGCTCACCAGAAAGAAAAGTACAAATCGATCAGCACGGAATGCAAAACATCTAAAGAACATTGGTTGCTTTGTAATACATTTATTTTGAACTCTGTTTTTACCATCGTTTCCAATGAACACCCATGTCTCGTCTTTATTGGATTTGTAATTAAATTCTATTTCAAATACCTTTGTAGCTGGAATGCATTCATAAATAAATAAATAAATAAATACTCATTGCTTTTCTTCACTGTTTATACATTACTTTTAGACATTCTTGCTATAACATTCTTTACGTATTTCTGAGAATAGAGTAGATTAATTTTATACGTCCATTCTTCTGGCTTCATCCTTCCTTTCGTAAAGGCATTTGATAGAAATCAAATTTCAGAGATATAGAGCCGAAATTTTAAAAGAAGAATTCTCCTGACTTTTATATTTGGCATTCTCTTAATTGTACTTGTAAATTATCGGAATTTAGGTAAATTTAGATCACTGTCGTTTGTGTAACCAAACAACAGTTAATGTAAATCAATGTTAACTGTAATCTCCACACAAAGAAAATTAGTCAGGCTGAACCTGAAGGTATAGATTTAGGCTAAGACTGTAAACAGTTTAAGTTTCTGATAAAGTAAAGATTAAGTTTGAGAAAAGATAGTATTTCAAACTGGTTACAGAAATCGATAATACACATACATATACTCAGTAGGTTGAAATAGGAAATACTCCTCAATAGATTAAAGGATTTTGCACTTCTCTAAATTACCATAAGCGCTATAATCAGTATGCTTAACCCATGTGTACATGTGTAACTTTGCCATACTAAACACACGACATTCTGACTGGCTTAGCCTAAAGGTTTTCGGTAAAATTCATTGTGCAAGAGAAAGGATTGAGATTTCGTTTCAATATAAAATATGCACTAATTCAGCTGCGACAGAATAGTGCCACGAACGCTTATATGCTTATAGAAGGAGATTTATAAATGTAATTAAACAATGAGTTCGCTCATCATAACCTAGAATTAGAACACATTCAGCAATCCTGATTGTTTAAATTATTCAATTGCAATCTATTATTCTCCAAGCCCCGACCCTCAATTATCGTTATTCTCCTAATATGATGGACAATCTTATTCGTTAAAAATAATGCTCAATGCCCTCACAAGTGCGGCGAACTGAAGTAATTTTTCCAATGTGCCCATTACGTTGACGAGACTGCGAGCAAAACCTCTATCATGGTAATTTCCGATTTAGGTAAGGTGACAGAAGACTGTAGAAAGAAATCATATGTGTTGCGCTCACATATTCACTCTTCTACAAAAGCCTATTCTTCTCACTTCCTTTTATTCAAATAAACCTTATTACTGACACATTTCGTGTAAGCGTACAAAGAATACAGAAGGCTAAAATGCTAGTGCAATGGTTTCAAGGCTGTTAGCTATGTGATGGCTTTGAAACCCTGTTTTCTCTGCATAAACATGAAAAAAGAAAAAATCTAATGTTATATTTACATGAGCTTCTCTAACCTCTATCGCTTATTAGTAGGTATACAAACTACTCATAGAAAGATTATTTTTCACTCTACTACTGATTTTAATCGATGTAAACATTTGCAGAAATAGCCACAATACACATTTCGTTGTACCAGGGGAACAATGGAAGTAAAATGTTTAAGAACTGGGCGCTATGTATTCATCGGAAGAAGTAACAATATGAATAGAACATTTTTAAACTCAATTGAACATTAATAAAGGATACCTAGAAAATGGCTAAGGCCATAAAACGTTATCGGAATAAGTTGTGTGTTTCAAAGAAATTAATTTCTACATAGTACCTTTTCGTTTATTGCTTAACTTGTACAAAGAGACCAAAGAAAATCTTCGACGTATTTGTATAGTTTTCCGGGATCTTTTGATGCTTGAGACTTACCGCTAACCTGGGCGCTCAAGTTTTCCCCTTAGATTTTAACCCCTTCAATGATGTGGCTACCAATCATGATAAGAGGTGTGTATGAAAATCTGAATGCACTCACTCTACCTCTTTCTCTTTTAGCCAATACGATCGAGAGCGTACACGTATATTTCGTTTCTACGGCATTTTGTAATCTTTGTGGTCGTTATTGGCTAACAGTTTACCATAAAGTGTGGCACATCCTTACACCGCGGTCTAAAACATGGCGCTCTTTGTACCAGTTATACAATGTTGTTCAAAATTACTTCCAAGTGAGGAGGATTATTTTCAGAAAAATTAAAATAGGCATTTTATTTGTCTTGTAAATAACTCTAATGTATGATTTGTAATCAAATTTGTAAAAGCCATTTTTGATAAAATTAAAAACCTGGAAGAATGTTCCATTCAGAGAGTATTGAAGGATCTTCTTTATATTTCTGGAAGCTGAACTTAAATACAATGCTTGGTTATATTACATTCTGCTTTTCCTTTTTGAGTTATAGTGTTGACACAAACATGCACACACGGAACCTTTTCTAGAAATCTGAAATGCTGCACACACATGACTTCTGTTCCTGTACGAACTATTCCTACACTTATTCGTCTATCTACTTCATGTTACTCAAGGTAAACATTTGAATAATTATCTTGTAGGTGCAAGTGGAATACAGTAGGCTTTAAGCGATAGTCAAATGTTTTAAAGAGTAGTCGCTGTACGATAACATTGAAATTCCGTTCTCTTTGCATGACTAAGAGAGTGGTCTATAACTATTGCAAATTCGACAAATAACAAGGAATATCTCCGAAATGATTCACTTCACGAAAAAGAGAATTTGACAAATTGTCAGCTTTAACGAGATCTATATTTTTTGTATAATGCGATTTGGTCTGCCTCTTGCGGTTTACCAGTTGTACAAAAGTCATCAGGAGTAAACAGGTCTATATTCAGAAAATTCATAACATACAATTCATTTGACATAAAAAATATGTTAAACATATGGCATATCAATCAGAATAGAACCATTTTTGAGAAAATCGTAAAAAAATTGTCCATGTAAAGAATAGTTTAGGGTGGAGGAATTTTCTTCAAAATCTTCGCATCGTGTCCTTGAAAGACATTAATCTTAAATACCAACTTTGATTTTTAACCGACTTTTCATTTTTAAATTATGCTGTTCAATGACAGACACATACAGAACCTTTTTCTAAAAATGCTTTTTTTTGGATTCAGGGGCTTCAAAACATGTACGTCCGCTGAAATATCGAAATTGAATTTTTGGGTCAAATACAATACTACCCCTACTCCAAATGACGTCGTCAACAGTCTACTTACTACAGGGGGAAGCAGAGCAAGTAAAAAGTCCTGTTTTGGATTCGGGGGCGTCGAAACACGTACTCTAGGTGAATTCTCCGTACTGTACTTTTGGGTGGCGTAGGTGTCTGTATGTACGCGGCAGAGAAAGTAAAAATTGCAGAAGTCATTGCATCGCTTACTTTACCGTTAAATAGCCGAGTTCAAAGCCAGCCAGGAGCATGTCGTGCGGTGCTCACTCAGGCTTGTTCAGAACTAGTTTTCTTCCATTAGGGTCGGCAGTAAGTTTTCCGCTTGTCCCTTATTATCAGACACGTTGCTGGCGCTCAGTCATCTAATTAAGGAAGACTTGGTCACAGAGAAGGTAATGTCCCGGATGTGGCGAGCGGCACAAGAAGCAAAACAGGAAATAATTTAGCGCCGCCTGCTAACCCCAAGGGTGGAGTCCATCTTATACATATTTAAGCCTTAAGGAATAGGTATCTTTGTTGGACGAGGGAGTAGCATCTGCTAGTGAGAATCGCGATTGGTGTTTGTAACATAACCTATATGTGTGACTGAAGTTTCATGAAAATCGGAACCGTTCTCATTTTAATTCTATAAAATAATTCAGACATTTGTGAGTGCGAAAATGAATAATTTGTCTCCATTTTTAAATGTCCTACTGCAGTGGAGTTTAATGTGAACTATGCATTCAAATCTTTTATCGCTGCTTTTTCGCTATTGACGCTTTTAGCACTTTCCTTCCTGTAAAATGTTCCTTGCGAAGCAGTTTTTGTATTGCACTAATGAAATTTACTGAACATGTTCACAGAAACATGACGTAAATTCCCCTGCGTTTTATTTTCGGAAGTATCTAACCATATATTTTTAATTTTCAAATATAAAATTTATATTTTTGGGCAAAAAGAATATATTTGTAAGTTTTAAGACATTTGGAGATTCGAGTATTTAGAACTAAAATTTGAACTATTTTATCGTGAGGAACTTTTTTAATGGCGTAACAAAAAGTAAAAAAAATAAATAAAAAAAAAATAAAAAAAAAAATAAATAAAAAAAATAATCACAATTCCTAAAGTATTAGAGAATGAAATTTACGGTGTAACATATTTGCACAACATTACTTCTGTGGTATAAATTAAAAAAATCTAGCATTTTTACTTCAGAATTTAAACTTTTAAGTCATACATATCTTTAAGTAGGCAAATACAATGGCTAGGTAGGCGAGTTGTCCTCCATGGTCTAAGTGTAACACCCTAGCTTCTGGGTCGCAGATTCAAACATGGTGAGGGCGATGGATTTTTTCTTAGCATAGCCTACTTTGGAGGGGAAGTAAAGCCGGCGGTCTGGTGTCGTAGATTTATGGCACGTAAAAGAACCTCAAGCCTAATAAAGAGGCATCTGAGCAAAGTGATCTTTCACATAGATTGTCGCTAAGCGCAAAATAAAGGAGACAATAAAAACGGGTAAAATTGTGATCTACATCCACTTGGTGCAAACATATTTTAACACTCCTCGCAAAAAAGGAGCAACGCAAATAGCGCAACGAAACTTATGAAAACGTTCGTCGCAGAGACAAAATACCGGCGCACTGACGACACTCATATGATTCTAGAAATTGACAGCAGCGTTAACAAACAATAATATCTAAATATTTGCTTACATTTCATTATTGGCTCTGCAGGTATTTGTGACATATAGAGACTCGATTTAAGTTTTAGATAGAGTTTAATCAAAACATCATCCTGAAAGGTACAGATTTTCTGGTATACGTTACACCTTGTGACAAACGAGAGTCTACTGGAGTATTTCATATTTCCGAACACGAAAATGGTATACAAGAAATATAAAGCAAAATTTTGAAAATAACTGCTTAAAATAAGTATTTGTTCATAACAGCCCAATATACTGATTGTCATAACATAACCCTCAACTTATAAGGACCCATAGGTATAAGACGAGTGCCCAAGTGTGGACTTACCAATTTGAGTGAATGCACCCGATAACATTCAGGCCTGCGCACAAGCTTGGAGCTCCCTCGGAGCGCCCAGCCACAACACGCCGTAAACCGTTGGCTGGTCCTTCAATCTGAAACACATGATGAAATAATGTGCGCAGAAAATGGACATAAAATTCTTGGTAGAAGAGGAACCACCCCATTATTCGCTTGCCCAGCCGAGGAAACCACGAAAACCCAATGGTCAGAGTGGGCAAACTCTGGAATCGAAGCAAGGGCCTAGCGAATGAAAGCTTATACATTACTGTAAGCCATCATTCTCGGTAATATAATGGTATAAATGTTTTGGTTTAAGCTTATGTATGACTGAAATTTCATGAAAATCCAGAAAAAAATCAACCGTTTTTATTTTAATTCTGTAAAATAATTGAGACATTGGTGAATGCAAAAAAATTCTAATTTGCCCCCGGACGCAATTTTTAAACGTTCTACTGCAAGTTTAAATGTTGCGTGACTTTTAATATGAGTTATGTATTCAAATCTTTTATCAGTTTTCTCGCTATTGATATTTTTAGCATTTTTATTCCTGTAAAATGTTTTTTGTGGAGCAGTTTTTATATTTCACCAATGAAATTTGTCACATGTATTCACAAAAGTATAAGAAACAAAAATTACCGTAAATTTTGTTGTCAGATGTGTCTACGCATGTAATTTTAATTTTCAGACCCAAAATTTTCAATTTTTAGGCAAAATAACATCTGTAAGTTTAAAAAAAAATTAGAACCTAAACTAAAGAAGTTACGGAAAAACCAAACGCAATTTTAAAAAGTATATATTTTTTAATCTAAAGTTAAGATATTAATCTATAATTTAAAATAGTTTGTCTTGAGAAACTTTGTTTAGTGGCGTAACATAAAATAAACATTCTGATTTGCTGCACTCACATGACTTTCTCTACTCTCGTACTAACAATTGTTACAAACTCTTATTCCTCTATCTTCTTCGTGTTAGTTGAGATAAACATTTACAGAAATTTGTTTATTGCTTATTTCCTTGTAGGTGCAAGGGGAATATTAGAATACAGTCGGCTTTGAGCGATAGTCAAATGTTTCAAAGCTTTGAGCTCCCGTTCTCTTTGGACGTTTAACATATAAAAAAGTGAACAATGATGTTCCATTTCACCAAAGTTTTAAGTTTTTCGAAACTGACACACATAAACAAGGAATATCTGCTATATGATTCACTCTAAAAACAATTTATTTGGACATAAATTGTCTGTTTTAGGGAGATCTGCATTTTTGGTACAGTAAGATTTCGTAACTCTTATGAGTAAGATAACTCTTATGAGTTATTCAAAAGTCATCCAGACTAAACCGGACTATATAGGCTATAGCCAAAAAATTCAAAATATACATTTCATTTGTCATACAAATATCTTAAACATATAACTTTTTAATTAAAATCGCTAGAGCCATTTTCTGAAAATAAAAATTTTCGAAAAATTTTCCATGTAAAGGGTACTTTAGGGTGGGGCTATTTTCTTCAAAATCTTCGTGTCGCATCCTTGAAGGACATTAAACTTAAATACCAACTTTGGTTTTTAACCGACTTTTCGTTTTTGAGTTACGCTGTCCACAGTCAGACAGACACACAGACACACAGACACGTGGACCTTTTTCTAAAAATGATTTTTTTTTTATTCAGGGGGTTTCAAAACATTTATTTCCGGTAAAATCTCGACATCGAATTTTTGGGTGGAATACTTCCTTTTACTTACCAGTAGAGAAAGTAAAAAGAATGTTAATATCTACATATTGGAGCAAAGTGGATGAAATTTAGGCTGTAACATTCTGGCATTATATTACTTCTATGGTATAAATTTTAAAACGTCAACATTGTTCGTTCACAATTTCTAATGTTCGGTCATACATAACTTTACTGGTTTTTAATACTGGCTAAATGAGGACGTATTACAGCTAAGTTGACGCTATCGCAGTTTGGTTTCGTATCGTATACTCACGTTAAGGGCAAGTACTCACGCAGTGATTTGCCTTAACTGTTTAGCATGCCTCGCTGAGCATGTTCACATATTATTGCCTCTGTCATGCTATCTGTTACTCACTCAAGCGGTCGCAGGTTTTCGACGTTTTGTGTTAACTGATACATCAAAGGTCTTGGTTTCCGAGAGCGTATAAACGAAACCTTAATGCCGTGGTTAAGGGGGGGGGGGGGGGGGGAAGGACACGAGGTACACGTCCTCCCCTGTTCCCCTTAATGAATAGCACACCGTGGATGATGAATGAATGAGTGAAATGATGTTCCAATGAGCCTGAAATCCACAGAGCTTAAACTTACCCAACATTTGTTTTCTCAGAATAAGAAAAAGAAGCAAACGAAAATAAATGCCTTAACGGATAACTCACCCTGCCCGAGATTCGAACGCGGGACTTCTTTAATAAGAGGTAGACATGCTAGCCCTGCACCACATAGACGGGCTAAATGGTTTTGTACAGGTCAAAATTTATTAGAAATACCATGCTTATAAACTAAGGCCAAATTGACCTAAATCTTGACGGACCCTTAAACCTCACTCACTCACTCACTCACTCACTCACTCACTCACTCACTCACTCACTCACTCACTCACTCACTCACTCACTCACTCACTCACTCACTCACTCACTCACTCACTCACTCACTCACTCACTCACTCACTCACTCACTCACTCACTCACTCACTCACTCACTCACTCACTCACTCACTCACTCACTCACTCACTCACTCACTCACTCACTCACTCACTCAGTTTTCAAAATAACTAAATAATAAGCGAAATATTTGTAGTCCTTGATTGTATAACCGTTTTCAACATATCCTTTAGAATAAATGATTAAGACATGAATAGTCTATGTCCTCAGCGGGGCCTTTAGAATGCAAATTTCATTAGAGCATCCCCTTTAGGGCTAATGATTAAGATATCATATAGCGCATCTCCTAAGCGGAGCCTCTAGATGCAAATTTTGATAACAATCAGTTTGATCAGTTTTGCATGAAACATACACATGCGTACACACACAAACATCCACATAAACGTTTTAAAACTATTGGCTTTGGCTTAAGTTTCTCTATCTGCTAAACGTATAAATAATGAAAAGTGGAAGCGGAATTACCGTTTGTGTCATACATGAGCTGTAGTGCGTATAAAAGGTCATGTAAGTATATCACCTTAGGTTATAATACATATACTTCATACATATACCTACAAAATACTAGTGACGTTTAAAAGGTTTTCTTAGCATATTTTTTTACAATTGTCATTATGAATTACAATCTGCGAAATGAAGAAATATTATCCATTCATTTAAGCTAATTAAAATATATAGGGTAGTTCCTCTTATTTTTTTCTCCCGAAGTGCTGCAACAGTAACTTCACTTTCACCACTGCTACCTCGGTTAACATTTTCAAAACCGTAAATGTCAGCAAAGGGTGAAATACGGAGATGCCGTACAACTGGTGTCTTTTGCCTTCTGAAGCATTGTTGAATTATTTTTGGTATTGGTGAAATGCTAAACTTTCATGGCTGCAGGATGTTCCTACACTGATCTCATTAGTTACAAATGTGATATATTCACGCCATTGAGAGGAAATTGCGAATTTGCAAGTGCAGGACTTTAGCTGTCTGGATATATGTAGATTCAGACTACGAGGAATACTATATATCCCTGTGGTTAATCCGGCATAGCATTAACAATACATCATTCGCAATAACGAGGATGTCTGTGGATTTGTGCTGTATCCAGGAGCATGCGCAAAGGGTGGATCGGAGAGCTCAAACGCTCTCTCCCCCCCCCCTCCAGATATCCTTAACCGAAACACCGTAGCAATGTAGTATCATTTTCTTTTCCATAATTCTTTTATATTTACAGGTTTTAATACCTATGCCAAATTGCACCTGCTACAAATCAGTTTAAAATAATAATGCTATCATCGTCGTCGCCGTCGTCCTTGTCGTAATCATCACCACCATTATCACCGCCAGCACCACCACTACAACCACCACCACCACCACCATCACCACCATCCCCACCGCCACCACCACCACCACCACCGCTGCCGTCGCCGCCACCACCATCACCGCCACCGCCACCGCCACCACCACCACCGCCACCGCCACCGCCACCGCCACCACCATCATCCTCATCATCCTTCCAGGTATTGGACTCTGTGGCCCGATACGATCTCAGCGCAGAATTTTCTGCCCACCTCTTCCTTGGACGGCCAAGAAGTCACTTTCCTACATTATTCACGCACTCATGGGATGTGACTCTCCTCACACAAAGGAATTCATGGAGGATTTTCAAAATTGCTGGTGAACCAATTCGTAATGTTGTCTCAATTTCTTTAAATGTTATACGATCATTTTCGTGAAACATTTTCATCAACGGTGCTGTTTCCCTCAGTCACTGCCGTCACCAGCTTCTCTCAACTTTCAAAGGCGTTCGGCCCCTTTTAAACTCCTGAAACCACCGGAAAACTGTGGCATAGAAACGAGCAATGTCTGAGAAAGCCTGTTGCAAAACTTCAACACTGGAGCAGCGTAACTCACTTTTAATGTCGTAGAAAATCGTTGAGTGAAAACGCTCTCTTCCCAGTTCCATTGCAGTGACGCCGCGGGTTGATCATCCTTGCACTGCTGCAGTTCCTGGAGTGGGAGAGTCACTACCTGGTACCAGTTTACTCACAAAGGATGGAGCTATCCCATCTTGCATCCAATTCTAGTAGATCAACTTTCATTTTCTCATATCTCAAAACTTTCGTAGTGACCATCGTATCAGATCCTTTATCTAGTCAATGTACACTACGCAGTGATCCAGCTGACATTCATTTAACACGGATAGATCTATGAAAGTGTCCTCAGGAAAGATGATGATGGACTTTAGGTGTTCCAGTTGATTCCTATTTCAGCAGCCTCCCTCTGCCCGCAAAACACTCTGCCTGCGCTTGTGGCTTTATCCGCTCTGTCCAATAAATACGACATACTATACATATAGCGGTGGCACTGATGATTAAGCAAGACTATTAAAAGGAGGTACACAGCTGACTAGAGGAGGTGGCTCCTATGAGACAGTAGTTAATGATACGCCGGTATGTAGTTATTAATCGTGACAGAATCGCAAGGATTAGCGTACCTTAGTTGTAACTCTAAGCTACATATACTTCTCAAATTCTGCCTCTGCGAGAAGTACCTATCCTCTATTTCTTTCGGAAAAATTCTGAGTTTTGTGTGCAATTCCCAGTTTATGCGATCACAAACACGTGGCTGTAAGGTTTATTTAATTGCTGAGGAACTCCAATGGTATCAATGGTCCTCAAACATTAGAAACGTCCTCATAAAGTGTTGAGTTAATAGCTTGGTCTAGACCACATACATACGTTCCGACAGAGCTGAGTCACACTGCGCAGTAAAAGAGAAGTACAGATAGATCTCTGCGGGTAGATATATCCATACTCAATGTGTTTAACGTGACATTACTGTCTGCCTGCACATAATAGCTTTTACCTAATTAGCAAGATTCAATACTGTGGCGCAATAAACCTGGATCTCGAGCTACAACCAATTCGGTGATGATGGCATTAATGTCATTCAATCTTATTAATATGTATACTCATTTGAATAAACATGTATTGGGAGATTAATGTGCGGTTGTAGTAATGGAGATTGCGGTGCTCTCGCAAATGTCCTGGACTTGGCTGTAAGCAATACAGGTAGTTTTTAATATACCCAGTTCTTTACATCAAGCTTGTAGGATTTGAAGCTTTCACGGCGATGATTATTAGTAAGAGCTTCTCGTGTAGATGAAGTTGGTCGAGTTTTCGGCCATCTTCACAGTGTGGTCATCCCGGAAGGGGAAACGCATCACTTCCTGAAGAAGGCCATACAGTGAAGATGAGCTCCAGCAACTTTATCAACATCGGACGGCTGTAACCCGAGAAGCTCTTATTAACGTGAAGCTTCTTTAGACCTCCTGATGCACTAGGGTGCTATTAACAAAGACACATCTCAAGTAAAAAATACAGCACAATTTTAATGCATGTTCTATTAGTGCGGATTTTTTAGGTTGATTAAGTTTAAAATTTGAAATATAAAACTAGCAGAGCATGCTATTGACACCCGTCATTACATTGAATTAGACGGAATAGAAGTTTTAGCTATTTGTGACAACTATTCTCACAGAATAATGACGTCACTGGCCCTCCCACCACTAATAGAAATATTGATGGAGGACGCGACGAAAGTATAAATTAGGATCTACAGCTGAAATAAAAGGACATTTTCTTCTCACATAGCCCAAGCAGAACTAGGTCACATGACTTACACCCAACGTCTACATGACGTGGCTTACACCGGGAAACCTGAGAAAAATACCTTCCCTATGTACTATGCGCGTGAGAAAGTAGTAAAACTAACATTTAGAGGCCGAAATGAAGTTATTAAAAAGCACTGCAGGTTGTATACCTACTATATTAGATAGAAAGGGAAATAAGGAAATATATAATAGCTACAGGTGGAAGCTCTACTAGGTAAAATAATGTAGAGTGCAATGGTATCAACATTTAGAAAGGATATCAGAAATTGGGCTACCGGCATTAGCTATAAGATATGCCCCGAAAGGAGAGATATGGTGTGGCCGAAGAAAAACCGAGCAGCAGAAGAGACGGGGGTCCTAACCTTCCAAGAGACGAATGGTTGTTGCTGTATCATGATGTGCAGGTTGTCTACTCTTTTGACTCTGACTTTTTCATCGCGTAGACATTCATTTGAACCTTCCGGCAATCACGAGTTCCAACTGCACCAATACGTTTATTGTGCTCTGTTTAAACCGAAGTCTCTATTACAATATTAAGAGGGAGTGCTAAGCTAGTACTGGAAGAGAGGGGTTGTGTTTCTGGGATCTACAAGAAGATCTGAAAAGTGGCATAAGTAACTAAGATGGCAATTGGCATAGAAGCCCATAAGGGAAGAATTGCCCGGCTTAATGAAACGAAGTGGAATCTGTTCCCAAAAAAAAGTTCAACATGAAGAAATTATAACTATTTTTGCTGATTAAGCTAAGTAGTAATTAGGATAAGAGGAACAAAAGAGATATGCAATGGTAAAGGGAAGAATGCCCATGACAGCAATACGAAAATGCGTGCATCTGATATCACTTACGTATATTTACTCGAAAGGCTTTATTCAGCCCTGGTTGAATCTAGATCTGGGGAACAGATGAGGGATGGAGTAAAATGGATTTAATATTAAGAAGCTTCTGTAAACTAATTTTAATAGTTCCTATCGATGAAGCAGCCCTAATAAAGTTAGGAAAGTAGTGTGAGAGGATTACTGTTGGACAGAGTATTAAAATATTTATCTCGAGTGCAAGAGTTACCGGATACCAACATAGTAAAAATATGCCTCATATATCAAGAAGAAAACATGAATAAAATGCCTCTCGTAAAAATTAGGGAACAGTTAAAAATGGGTTAAGAGAGTTGGATTTTTTTATTGGAGAACATTTTTGAAGAGAATGAGAATGTACGATATGGATAGACAAAGTTTATTTATTCATATGAGGGAGAAAAGTATCCTGAAATTAAGCAATAAAAAGTACTTATCTGTTTATTCAAAAAATGAAAGAGTGGGGTCAGCTTGGTTTTTAATTAGCAGTTTGTAAACCAAGGGGAATGAGAGGAATATTATTCCGGGGTTGATTTAACTAGGGTTAAAGCTAGGTAATAATTAAGATAATTTTGTATAAAATGATGTAATGCATATTTTGTATTTTGAATAAGTTGTTGTAGTTGTTAATTGGCTATGACTGGCAAAGAGCCTGGGCTGAATGCCTAATCATAATCATAATTGTAATTAATTTAGCACTAATAAATGATGTGGCTAGCTACCAGTTGCTTAAATAACAATAACAACAACAACAACAATAATAATAATAATAATAATAATAATAATAATAATAATAATAATAATAATAATAATAATAATAATAATAATAATAATAATAATAATAATAATAATAATAATAATAATAATAATAATAATAATAATAATAATAATAATAATAATAATAATAATAATAATAATAATAATAATAATAATAATAATAATAATAATAATAATAATAATAATAATAATAATAATAATAACAATAATAATAATAATAATAGCAATAATAACAATAATAGCAATAATAGCAATAATAACAATAAGAAGAAGACGACTTTCTCATTTGTACAGATGTACGACAGTTACTGTGATGATACGTGAGAAGGATAATATATGGAAGAGATAATTTTCCTAGGGGATTAGAGCAGGATGGTGATGTTAGAGTGCTCTCACAGGTCGTAACTTCCAAACAAGCCGATGTTATTCACGACGTGTGGTCTAATAGTATCAATCGGATCATACTGATGTGAGGTTTCCTCCAGAGGGCTATAAATAAGACAAAGTTGGCTATTTTCAGCCAATCAATGGCCAGCTGTTTGTGCAAGGATATAGGTTACTGCGGGCATCCAAGTAACCGTTTTAACAAGCATAAGGAAATCATTGCCACACTCTGAAATTTGTGTTTATTTACGGTTTAGCCATTTGTATGTTTTGGTCTCATATCCCTTGATGCCATTTTTTGTTATTCCAACAATTATTCTTCATTCTGTTGGTGTATAATACCGATTTAGGCTTTCTTTCTTCTTACATTCAATTTAAATGTTACATTTTTTCAGCCTATGCTCCTACTGTGGTGAATGACTAAAGTAAAATTACGATAATGTGTGTGATTCGCATTAGGAGATCCCACGTTAGATTCCCGGTGACCACCTACTCTAACCCATGGGTTTTTCCTCGTTCCACGGTTAGCTAAGCAAATGCTGGGGTGTTTCCACTTCTACCACAGCTTTCCTGTTCCTTATTTCTGTACCCAAAATTTTCTTCGTTGTCACTGTTTCAGAGCTGTGGGACCAGGCGTCGGTGTTTGGCTGAGCGATGGATGTGTGGTGTGTAAAAGCTTTGTTCCTTGACGTACCTTGAGACTAATTAGGTAGAGGGTCCACCTGGAGTCGAAATTATCTCCCTCCTTCCATGGGTCTTTCCATTAGGGCAATACCTTGAGTCCCATCCCCTGCTTTTACATAGGGACGGAAGTGGATACGCCATTTACGCGCGTCAACCCATGCAGGAACACTACCGATAACCTTGGTCGGGCCGTCGGTAATCTAGCAAGTATATCGGCTACTAGCTCTCCAGATTAGAACTGGAGGTCATTGAACGGTCTCAACCCGGTCTGAGCATCACCGCCCAGACGTATCTGCTCAATCTCTCATCGGTTTCAGGAACCACTGCCCCGCCGAGTCCAACCCAATCCGAAGAACTCTCCGAAGAGAGGGGCTAGAATGTTCGGTCCAACTTACTTTTAGTAACGTCAGAAGCAATATGAGCTATAAGGGTCCGTAGTGCTCGCACCACGGCAGCTGAAGTGCGCGGAATCTCTCCTCTACGGTAAGTCGGTTGGTACTATCTGTCAGGACATACCTCCGTACGGCCATCCTAAGGGAAGAACCGTTGGGCGTTCAGAGATTGTGGCTGGGTCTGGGCATAGGCGGATGGGTTCGAACTGGAAATGTTGGGGGCCCTGTCCATGCTTGCGACCATCATAGTCCGCACTTGGTCGCCCTTTGGGTCTCTCCTCTCATCCCTCCCTCCCAAGAGTCACGGTAGTAGAACAAGGGCCGGATGCTCTGCGTCGGTGCGGGACCACTTCCACAGTATGTGCCTTTATCATCACACTCTACTGTCACTACGGTTTTAACTTAAATTCTTCTATTTTCTTGTTTCTTATACTTTCTTCTCTGATACAAGCCTTTATTTTATGCAGAAACCTCATTTTAGTGACTTGTAAGTTACAGCCGACCCTTCAGTTCCATACTAGATTACTGGTGTTTCCATGGTTGTATATAATCTTAGTTCTGTCTCTTGTATTACATTATTTTTTAAAGATCTTAGTATTTTCTTTTTTAAATTTTATATCCTGATCTTGATTGTAAACTACGTCGCAACTAAGGTACTGTACATGTCACACTTTTCCCAAGATGTTATCTTCTAATACAATTATTGGGTACCTTCTTTGGAATTATATTCTTTACATCTTAGAAATTATGTATTGTATTCGCTCAATGGTGAATTGCTTTCTGCAACCTATCTTCCTTGTGAAAAAATGAAGGCAACTAAAGAACGTTGTAATTTGCTTTCATTTGGGTATGACCTCAAGTAAGAAAGCAGTAGTTTTATTCTAATTAGTGAAGTTGATATGTTTAAACAATTCTACATATATTAAAAGCGGAGCTATGTCTCACTTTTTCTGAAAAAAAGTATCATAGGTCCGAGCTAACGTTCTTTGAGGAGTCTTCTACGTTGTGGACAAAACGTCTGGACAGGACATTTCCACTAGATTGCGGTTCCTTTGTCCGCAAATAGCTTCTAATTGTAATCCCTGTGAAACTCCTGCAAGTGAAGGGTATTTCCATATATATTACATGGTGTCTGAGAAGGAAGTGACAAGAGTTTGACATTGCTAAAGAGGGAATTGGGTCTTACCTTCCTTTGACTTAGTTCGAAAGATGCAAGCTATGAAAACATTGCTGAGATTAACAAAATAGTTATTTATGTAATAAGTGTATAGTGTGATTTTGACACGAATATATTTCGCTCTCGCTCATGCGCTAGATTTTACGACCGTCACAGTGAAAATAGTATACACGTGTTACAACGCTTTATGCAATTTTAGCATTAAAATACATAAAAATAATTAATGAATTTTCTAAATGAAAAGTTATATTGTATCAGATATCACAGAGGTATGACGTAATATGGTTGCTAAGCAGCTATTGCTTCATTTGTTTCACCACTTACAGAAGAAACTGGTATGATGAAACTATTGAAAATATGCATTGTATTCCGCTGGATATTATGAATGAAGCCAAGAGTGCTGAGTCATAATAAGCCGTTTTAATGCTAGAATTGCACAAAATAAATTTAATGAGGTGATTCTTGTGTTTGAATGTTGCTGCACTTTTGAGAGTGACGATTTCAGATTTTGTTACAGGCACACTGTAGAAAATTTGGTTTTGGCGGTGATGACGTCATTGCTGTCTTGTTGCCGTGGTAAATACGTCATTCATTTTCAGGCGCAATTTATGCCATCATAATAAGCCGTTTTAATGATAGGACTGCATAAAATAAATTGTCCCAAATCTGATTGAAATTGTTAGCAATTCTGCCAAATTTTAATTATTTTACTAAAGGTATCAGTTGTTTGCGTAATCGCAGCGATGTTTGTCAAGACCACTATAGAAATTACTATGTATTAGAGAGTGGCATTATGGACAACTGTCCATTTTCTATTAAAGCTAGTATGTGAGAACTATGAGGATGATACTCGTTATTCATTTAGTACATGTTAGAAAAGCATAAAAGTTCATTGTATGATGATGGAGATAACCGTTAGACAACGAGGAGCTTCATCTTGTTCTGTTTTATTAAAACAAAAAAAAAAAAAAAAAAAAAAAAAAGTGTTTTTAAATACTATTGTGACATATGTCAATGTGACAGATCTCACTTCTGACACCAGTGTGACAAATTGCACTTTCAGTTACTTCTTCTGTCGCCTTATTTCTCTTCTAAAACATAATGAAAAAACATACTTCTCTTTTTTATCGTTAACAAAATTTACAGACCTTGCAGCTCTCGGCTCTTCTGTTCCATCGTAATGTTGACACAAATACTGCTCACAGTTCTGTTCCTCTCTCTCTGACAAACACCTGCTTCCGACGATGCACTGACTGAAGCTGATTCACACAACAAACAACTCCGACGCGATGATTAAATTTCCAAAACGATACAAGCACTCAACCTCTCTCAATCTTCTATACATAACACATACTTAAAAACCAATTGCTAACTCAATACTTAACTCTGAAAAAGTGCTAACACTGGCTCGCTCATTGGCTTATATAGCTTAGACGAAATGCCGGGGAATTCTCTGGAAAATACATCTTGTCTCCACACTTCTGGTAAACAAGCCTGGTGAACAGATTCTAGAACTGTATAGAACCGTCTTTGCTCTGACAGCTCCGTTTCGTCGGGTAACATATTTACAAGCTAGCTAACACCGAGTTTCTTTTTGGGACGGCTGCCGGTCTCCATTACAGTATTATAACTTCCAAGTTAACCAAAATTTATGATAGATGCCGGTTTATTTGGGCTGACTGTCGTAGAGTTATCGTCTCAGCTCGCACCATATGATTTTGCATAGTGGTTTCCAATTTTTTTACATTACAGTTCTTATTATATTATTAATGTATTCATATTTCAAAAATAGTGTCTGGTTTTATTATTCAGTTATTTATTATGTCCCGTACTCTAGTCGGTTAATCTTCTGGAACTTGAAAAACAATGCATCTGTATATTTTTCAAATGAAGGAATGTAATGCTATGCATTGTTATGTTTCCTTATCAAGTAAGAAAATTAAATACAGTAAAAGGTAATCAAGGTGCTATATATTCTGATGCCGAGCGCGGCGCACAGCAAAGGACGGTCGGGGCTAGGATTCTTCACACCACATACCAGGCTGGTGAGCAAACAAAGTCGTTCACGGTCATGCGACTGTTTAGGTGTACGTGACTAACAACAATGAGCGCGATGCTTAAAAAGGATTGAGGGAACCTTCAGGAGGCATCTGGCGGCCGGCGTGTCTGTAGAAGTTCCATAAAGCTCTGTGTGAAATCTTCCCTGCGATATAAGGAAGCGAGGCAACGAAGGCGAGCCGAAACACCGCAAACATTAGAGAATCAAAATTTTATAGAACAGCCACGGCTCTCCAACTCTGCACGCCCGTCGATAGTGCCCTAGGTCACAATAAACTACGCAGAGGCTGCCGCAACTGGCAACTGGACACCACAAGCTTCACGCTGCCGCACAGAGTGTTATAAATTTACAATAATCTATAATGTTATGTGTTCTTGGAGGAGAAAATTTCAAAATATAAATGGATGTCATTAACATTTTTATAGCATCAGTAATGTGCCTTTTATTACAAATTTGAGCTAATTATTGAGACGCCGTAAAATCGTTATATATTACATGTTCTCTCAGTGAGCTGTGCTGATATAATATCTTTCAAGCAAAAATTTTGGATTTATAAACCACAAAAACAAAAAAACAAAATCTCATGGAAATAAGAGGAGCTCAGCAAACCAACTGTCAATGATGAAGCGTTTTATTTTGAGCTTCATCTCTCTTCTTGTACAGCATTTTTATCGTAGTGCACTTTTCCAATAGAACTGCACATGCTGAATTGGGAAAGCTGTCAGAGATTGACATGCAAATAAATGTTGTAGCCACATTGCATATTCCAGGGTAGAAAGAACGGGAAATAAAAAAACCTCACTGACAGCTGAACGCAACACAAGTGATGGAATACAGACAGCCAAGCCCTGCTGACGGATGATGTGCACCAGGTTTCCCTTCGTTCTCTCTCTCTCTCTGCTCTTCTGTTGCCAGAGCAATTCTTTAGGAGAACACTCGTATGGTCTAAAGTTGTTTCTTCTTAAGTGATTTTGTGATAGCCTCTCTCTCTGTCTACCTGCCTGTATATATGATGTAGGGCCCCAGGGCTGGGAACGAACCTTAGGCATTCTAGTGAGGCAAAACGATAACGCGTGCATCTACCGGGAGAGCTGCGCAGAGGGTTAGGTCGGGGGACCGAGGGGGCCACAAATCTCTGCTAATAATTCTGCCCTGAAACACACTTTCAATTGGCCTTATGAGCTCTTGCAGTCTTATAGAAGAAATCTGATGTGTTGCACTCACATGAATTTCTCTACTCTTGTACTAACCATTCTTACGAACTCTTATTCCTGTATTTACTTCGTATTAGTTGAAATAAACATTTGGAGATATCTTATTGCTTATTTCCTTGTTAGTGGAAGGAGAATATGGGAATACTGTAGACTTTGAGCAATAGTCAAATGTTTTAAAGCTTTCAAATTCCGTTCTCTTTGCACGGTTAACATATAAAAAATTGAATAATGACGTTCTATTTGACAGAAGTATGTTCTCCAAAACTCATATAAATAAAACATATCTTCGAAATGGTTCACTGTATAACAATTTTTAATACATAAATTATGTATTTTGTATACCAAGATTTGGTCTATCGCTAACGGTTTACCAGTTAAAAGTCATCTAGAGTAAATACGACTACAGGGGCTATAGCCAGAAAATTCAAGATATACATTTCATTTGTCATAAAAAATATCTCAAACAAATGGAATTTTAATTAAAATCAGAGCCTTTGTCAAGAAAATCAAAATTTTCCATGTAGAGGATAGTTTAGGGTGAAGAAATGTTCTTCAAGATCTTCGTGTCACATCCTTGAAAGACATTAAATACCAACTTTGGTTTTTAACCGACTTTTCGCTTTTGAGTTATGCTGTCCACAGACTGACAGACAGACACACACACGGACCTTTTTCTAAAAATGCTTTTTTTTTTTTTTTTTTTTTTTTTTTTCGATGCAAGGGGCCTCAAAACATATTTCCGGTGAAATCTGGACATACAATTTTTGGGTGGAATACAATACTTCCTCTGCTTAGTAAAAAGACAAAATAGCGCTCCCTGTCTATTAATTCTCCAAAAAAAAGGGGGCAAAGTTGTATTCACGTATGTAAGGGCGTCAACTGTTGACTCGAAAAAAAATTAGCCCTTTAATTCAGAACCTAATATTGTTCATGAAGTAACCCTTCATGACGATTGGGGTATGCTGTGCCATTACTAGAGAAATGTTCCTCACAGCTCCATTAAGGTGATTTCTATCTCTGGGGTAACTTAAAACATAAAGTGCACAAGACAAACCTACACACCCTGGAAGAATTAAAACAAAATATCCGCCAGGAAATTGCCAGCATTTCTCAACGTGAACTACGGCGAGTGATGGATAGTTTCCTGAGGTGCTAAAAATGTATGGACAACGACGGTGGCCAGTTTCAGCAAGTTGGCAAGTAAAGTCTTTAAAAGCGGCTTTTAAAATCTTGTATAATTTCACCCACGCCTTTCTATGATAGTGGCAGACGCCAACGGGCGTCGAGGATGCGGACAGCAAAACGCCGCGCTGCCCGTTCGGAGGTGTCTTGCTGTCCCGTTAGATTAACGGAACGCTGACGTCTCCCTGTCTGATGTTGATAGAAGCGCAAATCACGGAATCCGCTCCTTCTAAAAACACATAACAACGCTTAGAAAAACAAAAATCGTTATCTATGTCGTTGTATCTTTGTTAATATGGATTATTGATGCTCTTTTGTAACACACAGATGTGCAGTTGCTCTCTGGCAGGAATGCAGCGAGTCAGTGCGTCAGTAAACAATTCCAGGTACACAGCTGGAGTCGGGCTTCTGGTTGCGCTTACGACAGTAGTGCCAAGCTTGGAATATGTATTCACGCCATATTAAGGTTTTCATACAACAAAACATTGTTAGATCTTTTTCACTTCGTTGCGAAAATATCCCTTTATAAGGCGCTTATACCAGATCCACCCATCTAAGCCCTTCTTTAAATGCCAGAGGGATTAGCTCTGCAGTGGTCCTTGGTCAAGCACCATCCACGAGAGAACAAGGGATAAAGTTAACAATTTCTAGGGAACATATTTTTTAATAATCGTTGATATCATGTGATGTTGAAATAATAGCTTGGGAGAAATCCTTTTATCATTTCAAATATTAATTATTTAAAGCAGGATTTGCTTTGATTCTGGCTTTAGCAAACAACATTAATAACGTGCCCTTGCTTTGAGTGGATATGTACCAGGTAAGTGATGAAGCGGGAAAGGCACAGAGGGAACAGCACAAAGCGAATGAGTGTATGTTGAAATAAACACGCAAACATAGCAGACCGGTCGATACAAGACTAGAAAGGTCAGCAGGCGTATCGTACCATAGGGATTCAACACACACATATACACACTGTGTGCTGTCCCCTTTCCCTGTTTTTGATGATGTTTAAATCACCGATGTCAGCTGAAATTTTCATCTGGGTAAGCCATTAACGGCTACCTGCTGCTCAGCGGGCAAAATTACGACTCGCTGAGCTAATGAACACATGGACCCAAATGACCGAAAATTAACTTTACCATTTCTCTCTTCTCCCGCTAATCGACTTGCATTAATCACTCGTTTGTTGCCTCACTTCCACTTTCCTCCTTGTCGTTGACAATTATCGCATTGCTTGATGGTTTTACCCAGACTATGGGTCTAGTCACTGCTCGTCAAAGCGGTTCTAGACAGAGCTTCCTGCATTAAACTTGGCGCCTCCGCGTTCCTGTTGTCATAAACCCTTTTATTATTCTTTCCCTCATCGAATTCGGCATCATCCACAACAGAATGATGATGGTGATGATGATGGTATATATCTTTTGCCTAGCAAGGATAAGGCCACTCGGCCTATTCCGGCCTTAATCCCTCTTTGCCTTGGTCTTCCCAAGTCTCTAGGTGTTCTTCCGAATTTCCTCTAAGTTCTTGGATTTTATCATGTATTATTTTACATTTCGCTTATATTCTGGTTTCTTATTTCATTTTTACTTGTATGTCCTACAAATTTCATTTCAGCAGCGTGAATGTAACTAAAATCTTTTCGCCTCATTATCCAGGATTCACTGCCATATATCAGTACTGGTGTATATATATGTGTATATACAGATTGGAAGTGAAATTATCCGCCAGACTTTAAGAGCGAATTTCTCATGTTGTGAATAACAAGAAAGTCTAATACCAAAATGTTGAAAAGTTTATAGTTTCTTAGAAAAAAATATTTTTATCAAAAAAATTATCACCTGACTGAAAAATTATTCATTGAAGGTTCTTGATTTATGCCTATATTCATAGAAAATTGAATGAACAACAACTTTTTCCTTTGGCGTCTTCCAATAAATTCAACGGTTTTTGTGTAAATTAAATTTAAAAAACTCACAATTTATTGCTACAAAAAGGCAACATATGTTTAAGATATTTTTATGGCAAATGAAATGTGTATTTTGAGTTTTCTGGCTATAGTCTCTGTAATCGTGCTTACTCTTGATGACTTTTGCATAACTGGCAAACCGTAAGAGATAGACCAAATCTTACTATACAGGAAATGTAGATCTCGTTAAAACACACAATTTATGCTTTCAAAAGAAGGTTGTTATTCACTTTTTCGCGGAATTTTAAAGCTTTAAAGGCTACTGTATTTCCATTTTTCTCTTGCACCTAAAAAAAAAAATTCTGCAAATGTTTATCTAGGCTAATATGAAGAATATAGAGCAATAAGCATTGCTAAGAACAGTTAGTACAAGAGTAGAGAAAGTCATGAGTGAAACACATCAGATCTGTTTTTTTAAAAGCCACAATATGTAATCCTACGGTTTGTCTATGGCTTTCAACATTTTTAAGAAACTGTTCTGCTTGTATTTCTCAATTTTTATTACTTTAAAGGTAAAAGCTTTCCACACATGTTAGTAAAGTTTAAACTTTTTCAATGTTAGTTATGCAAAATAATTTTAGCTGAACTATTTGATATTTCTATATCTGTAATTCCCGAAGCTCTCCTGAGAATGTTAAACTACTTACTAAGCACTGTGGCCCAAGGAGCATTTTGAACAGTGAAAAATAGTGAAAAGAAAAATGGAAATGAGAAAAATGCAGCTTGAAGTTTAACACGAAATGGTATAGAACCAGATTTATAGCCATTAAAATTGTTATTAAAAACCAATTGTGCAGTATGCAAGATTTAAGTATAATAAAAGTGCAAACAACAATAAAGAAATAAAAAGGGAAAAAAAAATTTAAATTGTCACACATTCGGTCAAATGCTGTAGGTACATTGGCTTAAAAGCATCTACATACTACAGTCTAATCAGTTTTAAATTCATTGAACTCCATAAGTATATGAGGCGCATCATGCAGTGAATACGAAGCACTAGAATGTTAGAACTAAACACTTTTAGTTAGGCAAATGTAGATGTAGTCAGAGGGGAGAAATTCAGCGTGCATTACGGCTGCAGTTTCACATTTTCCCTGGGTGAGTTAAACTGAAAGTGAATATGCCCGCAAGCGTGTAACACTAGCATAATAAATGAATCTCTATGGACCAGATTCCCCTTTAAACATTTACTTCAGCGAGCTTCGCATCGTCGCCATGTCCTCGGGGTTACAGAGGCTAAACTTTTGCAGGGAAAAAGTGCAGGTTTAGTGTTGATCACGAAAGGTCAACGAATCCAGAGTGGGGTGCAAGAAGGGTGCAGAAGAGAGAAATTTCCGCTGCCCAGGTTATTGATGTATGTACATTAAAGTGGCTTTGGAAACGCTAGCTCGGCAAAAGAGCATTAAAAATATGTTCTTTCATAGACCAGGAGTGTTGGAGCGCTGCCATTTATATTATTAGAAATCGGAAATTCACTAGTTGTAATGGCAAAGGCAGGGATGAAAAAGAGGCGGAGGAAATGTTGCACGAGGGCGAGAGTTGTGCATCCCAACCCCAGACGGTTACACTGTGTTTCTGTGTTACCGGGATAGAGGGAGGCTGAGAGGATCGATTTGAGGTCAACGACCTCGCTCTAGATGACGTCTGCAGCTCCATTGCCCAATTAGGTGAAAGCTCCGTTCGTGGTACTCCACATTGCCCTCGGCTTGTGTGAATTTGCTGATCTTTGCAAGGATGAGCTGCCACGCCCATTGTCGTCTTTCTGGTTCGTGCTCTTGGCTTTAATGCAAACCGCATCAGATCTGGACAGATAGCGCAGTAAAAGTCTGCTGAAATCCGCAGCTAAACTCGCAAAATCCCTTCATCAATATAATCTCCGCTACAAGTGCTATTTGTTGTATACAGTATTGAAGCAGCTTCTTTCCTAAGCCCTTGAAAATTATAAAAGACAGAGTCATTGTGAAGCTCACTTCACTTGCGAAATCAACAACCGAAAAGCAAAAGAGACTTTTCAGGTGAAACGATAGATAACATTAGGTACTAAGACTTATTGAGTCAACAACGAAGAAAGACAAAAAATGCTGGCATACGAATTGTCATTGAGTGCTATATTTGAGTGTTACACTAAAATAAGAAGAAATAAAACATCAAAATCAATACAAGGCGAATCATTTAGCAGGCAAAATTAACATCGATCGCGTGTCGCACCCAGGATATAAGAAAGAAGAGTCGTCTAGCTCTCTGACTGAAGCTACACCTAGGCCGATAGTTAAACCGGCCAATACACCCATCGACATTTAAAAACTGCTTCATATGTCGCCTCAACCTATGGCTAGCTGACGTCATTAAAGAACTGCATAACCATTTTAACTTTCTTAAAATCGTACGACCAAAAGGAGCAGATATCGGCTGCACGACACTGTCAAGATATATTATCGCAGTATAACTTTTACTTGATATTCTAAAATTCTATGAATAAAACTGATACAGGTAAACTTATATAAACAATCATAATAAAACATAAATTGAATTTTGGCATTTGTAGAAAATCAACTCATACTGATAATTATCTAATAAAAGTTTTAATCCTTTTTCACATAAATTTGCTGTTTTTAATAGTTTCATTTATAAGTTAATAAATGTAAGTGCCTCTTAATAAGGAAGAATTTAACACAATATACACATTATCAACATTGTAATGGTTTTAATACAAATTTTAGGTATTAAAAATAGGCATTTAAATATCAAAAGACTGTAAAAGAATGTTCTGCGTTCAAGAAAATAAAATAATTGTAATTTTCAAATTTACAAACCATCCTTGGGCTGATAAAAATTTTACATCTATTTTTAAGAACATGGAATAGTTTTGGTTCCTCAAAATAAATTATTTACTAGTTCTTTCTAAAAAGGTTAACGTTTCAAATTATAAAAATTTTGGAATTTACCAATTTAGTTGTTGAGATTGTGACGGGATTTACATTGGTAAATATGCTGACCTGTCATGGCATGTAATACGTCCTCTGATTGGTAATCAGAGGATATGGTCGGTGAATTTATTTTGATAATTCTCCCGGTCAGGTCGGTGAGACCCGTAAATCAACGACAGGTGTGGTCCTCCAGACATTCTGGGGGTTGTGAGAGAGCGATGTGACCGCCAAAACATAAAAATATGGTGCTCTCTAAAAAGCGGTTACTATTACTGCTATTGCTCTCTTCAATATCAGTGAAAAATATTGGAGAGCAAGAGGATTAATGACTTCATTGTCAGAAATCCAGCATTAGCTAACAACAATATAAACAATCAGTTGTATGTGCCGAACGAGATGGCCCAGCGATAACTGTAAGACTCGGGAGGCACGGGTTCAAATCCCGTGGGCTGACCTATCTGACTTTTTTTTTCCGTTGTTTCCCTCAGTCGCTAAGGTAAATACCGGATTGGATATTTAATACCTCGACCCAAGATCCAGGTTAAGTCTCAAACAATGGTATAAATGAAAAATGGATGGTAATAGTGAATGCTGTGTCATCTATCCACAGATAATGTAAGCAGATAGACTGGGGTGGCACCCTAATGCCATCTTTCGTCACAATGGCAAACATACATTGCTCTGCACTGCTCCCTGCCCCACTACTCGTGACGAAGTAAGGTGGTATAGCATGGGAATGAGACCTTGAAGGCTATCTGTCCACCATACACCGTTCTACTAGCATCTCCTGTCAGATCCATCGTGACAGAACGTTAAAGTAACATAGAAGAATTAGAAAATAGCTTTTTGCTTAATTTCATGTGCCGAATTTGCACGAACCCCAAAGAATTCTCGAACCTCGATCCAAGAACTAATAATTGTGCAATGAGAAAAAGCAAAGTATTACGAATGACTAAATGATGTGCAGTTTGTTAGGAGTACTTCAATTAGCAACCAACTTATTTCCAACCGGACCATTTACACATTGCTTTACTTTATGATGTTGGTCAGAACAAATAAAGACCATCGGGTTAGAAGTGTTACATATCGCTTGTTCAACCGTTCATATAAGATATTAAATATTTAATTCTTTCTATCAATTTAAATTTGGGCAATGTTAGTGATTATGGAAGGCTACGACCAAAGGTACGACCACGTCTCGCGTAAAGTGTGAGTGAATGTTGTTTAAGGGCCCGTCGACAATTAGTTTATTAGGCCCCAAAGGCAAAATGATACAGTGGTTCGCTGTTACCCTTTGTTCTATATGTAGGTGTCTATTACATTAAATAACATGAAAAACAACTGGTTCTATACGCCTATAACATTAAGCTTTCACGGCGATGACTATTAATAAGAGTTTCTAGGCCATATTAAACCTCATGGCCATCATCAGAAAATGAATAATTAAAACATTTGTTTTATTTTTATTTTATAAATGTATTTCATTGATTATTCATTTCATAGAACAATTTCACAGATATTACACGGCTGATAATTTGAGAACCCCTAATCAGTTCTATATAGTTAATTATAGTAGTAAAATATTCCATATAATAAAAACTATACACAGCGCGCTCGTACGCTGAGAACAGCAGTAACAAAGCTCAAATTTCATCACACAGCTGCGCCACACTCGCCCTTTACTGACGCTTCCAATACTGAAAAGACTGGATGAAATGATGGCAAAATGAAATAAAGGAACGGGAAGTTGTGGAAAGCAAAGTAACATGCCAGCATTGGCTTAGTGACCAAGGAAAAATCCGGGGAAACACCCTTGATAAGATAGGTCGTTCACAGGGAATAGAACCCAGGACCTCCCGGATATCATCATCTGAGTCACATTGGTGGTACTAACTGGCAAAGCGACCAGGCGTTTTGGTTGTCAGAGCACTCTGATCGGCTCTTATCTTGTTTACTAGAACAGCCAAATATTGGTAAATTGGTGTACTCTCAGTAGTACAACACAAATAGATGATCTCCTGCACCTGCCAATGTATTACACGTTACTGTCCTGAAGACATGACTGCATCTGAACAGAATGTACATACACTGATTCGCCGTGTGCGTGATATAAGCTCGCGTAAACAACTCGGTAGTTTCACATTCTTTTTGATGCACCTCATCGGTTTGTCACGCAGTACCTAGAAGTATTACCTGGGTATCTGAATCAGATGAAGAATTGGTAGCTCAAGCTGTAAGAGCATCAATACGGCACACCGAGGATCCGCAGCTTCACACTCGACCGTGGCATTGAATTCAACATTTCTGCTAATATAAATGTTGTTTAAGGACAAAAGCAAATACAAACGACCAATTACTAATGTCAATCCCTCTCCGCATAGTCGCAGTACATAAGTGACCTCGAGAATCGAGTCCGCGTTTAAATCTGTGCGTGATTCCTCACAGCAGGATGAAGTTAAATGTATGAAAATGTTATGGTGCATGACCGTGCTCGCTCACCAGGAGAATAATTGCCTTTCTTCACAGCAGGAGTATGATTATGACAAATGATGGCTGCACGCATTCATTATGCAATTCCGTGGCTCTGCAACTTAACACAAAACTGCTAACCGCCATAATCGACTGCCACAGTTACAATAATATTCTGCACTTTTTGACTATTTATTCGACAGGATATAACGAATCAAAATTGCGCTGCAGTAACATGTGTAGCTCAAATTCGTGAGGTTCCGGGTGCGATTCCTGTCGGGCCGGCTGCTATGATCAAAGATTTTCTCATGTTCTTTCATTAAATGATGTATTGTTTTCCTTCTACCAAGTATTTCCTATCCATCATTTCCTGTTCCCATTATTCCCTTTCATATGTTTCAGGGTTTTAGGATCAGACGATGGCGGTTGGTGTGTTGTGTACGACTGGTGGAATTTGCGCTACGGAAAGATTTCTCCTGGCGTTTGTCGGGACAGCTAGAGCTCCCTAACCCCACGAGAGGGTGTCATTTCTACCCGGGATCCCCAGGTTGTTAGTGGCTAAGGACTAGTGGATGCCACGATTAGTATCATGCTGAAACGTTAGATTCGTTCTTGCTAGCATCCAGCAGATTTGGTCCCTATTTGGTTCTGCCCCTCATCACTTCCTTCCAGAGTCCACTTCGAAACATAAAGGTCTATTGTGGCCTAGTATGGTACTCTGTTTCCAGTAACTGGAGGCCTCTCTGACTATTACTAAGCCGATAGCATGCATGTATGATTTTCTCAGACATAAGCAGAAAGACAGATAGAATCTGAGTTCAAATACTTATGAAATCGCTTGTAGGAAAATAACTGATAGTAGGAATAGTAATAGGAGGGATATGGAGGGGGTTCGGCACTGAAGCCAGGTTTATTGTACATATGCCCCGGGAGGAAGAATGAGGTGAGAGGAGATACCGGGTGGCCAGATCCAGACTAATAGTACAGACATTGACAGAGATTCCCAAGGTTTCCCAAGTTTTACGACGCCTTGAAGTCTTTAGGTTTTCCAGGGCCTTCTTAGGGGACTCCGATGGTGTCGAACACTCCCATATGCCGCCTCCCTACCCCAACTCCAGGGACAATGAGGTACGGAAAGGGTTCCTATGCACATGATATATACCTTACGCCTCCGCTGACACTTGCGACCTTGAAAGAACCAACTGGATGAACCAGAATGAAATGATCAAATCACCTAGCGACCCGGGACACCCCCGTAGAAACCCATGGGTCAGGAAGGTCCGCCGTGAGAATCAAACCCACGACCTCCCGAATGCGAGCCTAACACGAGCCACCTCGTCGGTTGAAATTACTGATAACCCTTTGGTTTTCAAAACTAGCATGGTGAAAGTTTCTGTAAATGAATTATAGAGCTATTATCGGAATGACATTAAAGAAAGCATTAACCTTTGTCGATGATCACAGACAATAAATACACCTTTTTCCTTCAAAAAGCCAAGGAGAAGACAATTCCGACGAAGTTTGCGGGTCTGTTTCTGTCTTTTCTTATGAGTGCCGTACATAATCCCTAGGACCGAGGAGAATGGCGCTCATTCTTTTTCTTAATCCTTGGAAGGAGGTGGGGTGACTGCATCCCGTCTTCCTTGTGATGGCAACTAACTTGACATTTAAGAGGAGCTCTTCTAGATGTCAGCGCCTCTAGTTTATGAAACTACCGTCCTGTCCCCCTTTCTCTACTTGCTCAATTGTCCTCAACTAGCTACAAACTATCGCAGCTGCATCAAACTACTTGTAATTAAATTGTACTTGTCATGCACGGAAGAAATTGTTCTAAGACGGGCTTAGCGATGCGCTATGCTAACCAAGTCACTCAACAAATGTACGAAATATAAAATGAATAAAAGAAACAATTAATTCCCCGTTTGCTTTGCTGATATTAAGTATAATAAAGAAATATACATATCAGCGCAATTTTTAATGTTATCCTCTTTATTTTCTCTGCTGTAGCAGTTTTTCTCTTTTTTTCTTTTTGTATGTGAGGAGAAATAAATTAATCACTAAAAGCACTAAAAACCCTCCAAAATTACCTTGCAGCTCTCCAGAACTGTCTCTCACTATTACTTCATAGGCAGCAAAACCGCTGCTTTATCTACCTTTTTCATCATTGCCTTTGCTTTTATAGTGGCTGCTATCATATATATATATATATATATATATATATATATATATATATATATATATATATATATATATATACACACACCTTTCCACTTTGCTGACTTTGATTAAATAAGGAAAACATTCTCGCAAGTGTAGGCAATTGAATATGAAACTCATATACAAATTTGATATTGTCCACAATATCCCTTGAAGGGCAAAGGCCTCCTATCAAAAGGTAAAGCTCATATTTTATCCTAACGCGATGAGCTAATCCACTTAGTTAAACGCGTATTATAATTGTGAACTACACTGGGCGCCTATCACCTAGGCGGCCCGTGTTCGATCCCAGGGACCCGCATGTGATATTAATGGTGGACGAAGCGGCCTATGAGCGGGCTTTCTCCGGGTTCTCCTATTTCCCCTATCACTCATTCCACCAATTGCTCCAATCTTCGATTTCGCCTGCATTTCATATCATCCCCTTCCTCTGCATCTGGTGATTGGCTGCCACCCACTTCCAAGTCTTCACTTTGTCCGATCCATAGGTTCCTGTGCTCCCTGACAGACGTCTGACCCTAGGCACTGGCTTGTAAGTCCTAAAGGTGTAAGTCCTATATAAGGGGAGGGTAATCAGGTAAACAAAGAATTACACTGCCCAAATGTCGCTTTTGCGCTGAGTCAGTATTTATATTAATAGAAGAATCCAAGACAATACAATTGTCTCAATTTTTATAAAAAGTGGAAATGTCTGAGCCTCGTATATCCCTCATTTGTAGTATAATATCCCAATCGTTTTTGCTGTCTAACATTATGTCCATTACATTTTCTACTATCAGGTTTCCTTCTATCCTTCTGGTGCTGTCCTGTCTTACCTTATTCCATTTCCAGCAGTGCAATATGGTGTGCTCTGGGCTATCTTTTGCTCCGCAATACGAACAATCTTTGCTGTTTATTAGGCACATTTTAAACACACATGATTTAAATCGCCCATGTTCTGACAGAAACTGGGTTAAAAAATACAGTTTTCCACGTTTTCTTGTGATCCATGGTTTTACCTGGGGTAAGCCTTTTAGTCCATTGTTGTTTTCTTTTGAGTTTACCTATAGTAGATAAAGGCAATGATTGTATTCCACCCGAAAATACAATTTCGTGAAAATTTCCGGTGTGTGTGTGTGTGTGTGTGTGTGTGCGTGCGTGCGTGCGTGCGTGCGTGTGTGTGTAAACAGCATAACTCTAAAATGATGCTCGATAAGTACCAAAACTGCTATTGGGAAGAGAAATATGACACAAAAAATTACTGGACTTGTAATTTTGTCTCAATGTGAAGGGTACACGGAAAAAGGGGGAACGTCATACTTTTAACAAACTGAGATGAGTCAATTTGAAAGCTTCAACCTTTAATGTTGTCTATAATAAAACATTTACATAAATAACTATACTATTTAAGGTTAGCCAAATGTATTTGTATTGTACATAGATAATAAAGAAAAAAAATTAGTTACAATTCTTCTTCTCCTTTAACTGATTACCCTCCCCTTTAGTAGTACTTGCAAGCCAGTGCCTAGGGTCAGACACCTGTCGGGGAGCACAAGAACCCATGGACCGGACAGAATGAAGACCTGGAAGCGGCTGGTCAGCCAAGCACCAGGTATAGTAGCGAGGAAGAGGATGATATTCAAGCTAAATCACTGAATGGAAAGTTGATGATGAAACAATTAGAAGAATGAGTGACGGGGAAACCCGGATAACCCGGAGAAAACCCGTCCAGACGCCGCTACGAATACCACATGCGGTCCCTGGGACCGCCTAGGTGGTAGGCAAACGCTCTAACCGCTCGGCCACGGCGCCACCTTAATGTTTATAATTGAAAAAGAGAGAAAGAAGTAAATACACACTTGTCACGAAAATAATGGGGAATGTCAGTGCAGCAATCTACCAACGGGGCTGTTGGAAAAGTAGTATACCATCATAATATTATATTTTATTTTGATAAATTGCAGTATTTGTTCGAAAAAATACATGAATGCAAGTACAAGATCAGGAGGTTTCATTTTCTTTATCTCATTCTCGTTCTTTTCTTTTGCTGACAAATTGGATTGTGTTGAATGAAGTGAAATGAGGAGCTCTGGTAGCGAAACTTTTCCTATGACCCATAAAGAAAAAGAGCGATTTCTATTTCTTTTGCTCTCTCACCTCTTTTTTTTTCTTTCCAACATTCTGCGCTTCTTATTTATATGCTTTGCTGAAAGTTTTCGCCTTGAGACTTGGATTTGCTAGAAATTGGAACCCGATGGAAAATGCTGCAAACTTTGTTGAGTGAGCGCGGATAGACAGAAGACATTAGATAAAATAAAAGCTAAGCTGAAAGCGTTGAAAACAAAAAGTGAGGGGTGGCACATATGCAGCCCATGAGTACAGAATAGAGTATCGAACTAAAATATTCATGCTAATTTTCGAGTATTTTGGGTAAGTACATTTTTAATGTGAATAATGGGGCAGCCGGAATAATATGTTGCATTTCTATCACGTGTGTATGTAAAACTAGAAATACTTATATTTTATTTGTCAACGATCAGGACCTAGTTAGCGCCAGTGTGTCGGAAGTTTGTCCCGCAGGAGTTATTTTGCATGCCAGTAAGTTTACTGCCAAAGCCAGTCTTTCCGTGTATTAGATTTACGGCGCGCAAACGAATCTCAAGCCTGATAAAGGGGGCTTTGAGCAAAGTTAAAGCGTTTTTCACGTTCAATATAGAATGAGACACTGAGCATTTAAAGAACGTCTATAATTAAAATGTAATTTTAATTTACACCCTAAAAGAACAACCACCTATTTCAGGAGAGAGCTCCATATCGGATTTGTAGGTTGAATGTAGTACTTCCTTTTAGAATGTAAGAGTAAAGTTGTAAAGTATTTGTTAGCAATCTAATAAGTGACACCAGAAGGTACCCTTAATAGGGCAGGTTATGACTCAGTATTCGTACTTTGAAATCAAGCTTATATGTACACTCGCAGAAAAACAGGAATGGACAATTTTAGCCTTTAGCATTTAGGCTTCCCCCAGTTTGGTCCAAACATATGGTGGTACAAGGTTCATGTTGTGATGAACTTATCAATGGTCGGGACATAGCAAATAAGATAAAAGCCAAATTACCCACAAAGGTTCCAATTTTCCTTCTTTAATCTTTTGTGGGCATGTGCAGAGATAGTAATCTACATGCCCCTGTCATATCACACTTCGCTTTTAAGCTATTATCCTCGTCAGCACTTTAATCTCAACATGCTCTGTACAGAGATGCACTTCATGGACGGAGATAGAGCTATACGAAACACAGATGTTAACTGACAATGAGGTGAAATTGTGTGAGAGAATTCTGTTGTAATAGCAGATCTGCGGCGTCCCCATGGCCACATGTCTCTAAGGAATATTGCTTGTAACAGTGCTCTCAGCACTGACATGATATTCCTATTGTTATTCCTGATATGTATTCCTAGAGGAACAGAGGAAACCGGTAATAATCATACGACCTTATAAAAACTTTTTGTGTATCAACATAATTAATACCTATACTAATATGTCGTGAAATGACCTCTGGAAATGGCATTGAGTATTGATTTATCTGAATGTTGGCGGAGACAAATTTGCCAGCTTTCTGCAGCAATTATTCCTGTGCATGAGGCTTAACACAAAACATAAAGCGATAAACTTAAACTACAATGCTATAGTTTTAAGGGCACCCAACTGCTTGATCGTCAGCTCTCTTGTAAAATGGTTCATGGTAAAAGATAGATATAAACTTCAATATAATATAAAAGTAGTAATAAAAACAAATGTAGATAAATAAACCAAACTAATGAGGCAAAAGCCAGAATTAAAACAACATTTAATCTATAAGAAGTTCCTAATTCTAATTCCTTATATTGGTGTTTGCCATGGATGCAATTTTCAACCCTTTCGACCGCTTGTTTATCGTTTATCTGCGAGACTGAGAGGCAGTTGCAGAGAGTCCCGAAGGTGCGCCAGGGTAACACACTCTAGCAGCACGTGACGGACCGACAAATGTCTGTCGCGCAGCGGACAAAGAGGAGCAGGATTTCTTTAAAAAGGTAACCATGCGTAAAATTGCTGTGGCCAATACGAAACCGAGACAAGATCATCTCCTCGTGACGAGATATGCGAAAGGAGGTTACCCAGTTTATCAATCAATCAATCAATCAAAATTGGAATTTGGGTTTGGTAGAACCAAAACCCAGGCAGTTTAGGGTTTTACCCTCTTCAGCCTAGTATTTTTATTTTTTGTCTTGTTACGTGAGAGATCCTTCAGCGTGTACGTATGGCAGATTATTGTAGTTATTTAGATGTGTAAATGTGCATCTTGTTTAGTTTTTGTATATATACTTATATATATTTTTGTTTATATATTTTTATTATTTTTATTTTTATTTTTTTTTTGTTTTGTTTATTTATTTATTTATTTTATTTTATTTATTTATTTTTTTTTTTTTGTGTGTTTTGCACATTTACACATTTACAATGTTAAGTGTGTTTGTTAAGCCCAGGTCCCACAACATGCCGCCGTCTCTGCTTCTGCCCTCAGACGTTTTGTTTGGTGCATGTTTTTTATTATTTGTTAGCTCAGCCTTGCATTTTTAAATTATTTGTGGTTTTGTTGTCTTGTTTCGGGGGGTAATGAGTATTACACGTTTACTAATGCTTGAAGATATTGTTCTACTTGTTCTTTCTGTTGCTCTTGGTGTTTGTCATAAATTTCGGTTAGGGTTAGTAGTGGTGGATTTTCTTCTTGTTGTTCAGGAGGGAGTTTTCTCATGGTTTGTGCTGTTCTTATTAATATTCGTCTGTAGAGTCTGGTATGAGCATTGTGTATATAATTCAGCATCAATTTGCAATGTGCTTGTCTATCGGAAGTCCTACCACTTCTCTAAGCTTATTGCCATGGACAGCTGACCAATCTTCTTGCCAACACGACAGCACCGCTCTCCGCACTTCAAGCCTAACGTCTTCCGAAGTAATACGAGAGATGGTAATAATGAGTTCTTTGGTTACCGCTTTTGCTGTCAAATCGCCATTTCATTTCACGCCAAACCTACATGACCAGGAATCCATGCATACACCACGGTAACGCCAGAAGCGTGTAAAACATGGAGGGCATCCTCGATATCCTGTATAATGTGGTAATGGGTTATGCCATCAATGAAGAGTACTGAAGTGTAGTATGATTTTGAACTGCTGTCCCATCATATCCTTTCTCTACAAGGAAGTCATTGAGGACGCCATATAAGCTGTCCTCTAAGTGAGAACCAGAATAGCTTATAAACCAAACGTCAATGGTAATCTATATAATTACTGAGTGAGAGAGCGCAATAGCAAAATAAGAATTTCCTTGAGGGCTGTGTAAGTGCCCCATGACGATACAACCAGATCAGTAATAATACTATAGTTTAATGCATACAATTTACTTGTCCCTACTTAATTTCTGTCAGATTTAAAAATACATACAGAAGTATGAGAACATAAATTCAATATTTCAGTGTCTTTTGCATTTTTTGTGAGTAGAATTAGTTATAAAACTAATTCAGTATCCAGAAGACAGCAGATTTTTCAGACAAAATTCAAAATTCATACATTTTGTTAGTCCTGCAAACATTTTAACCCAAATTAACCGTTGTTTTGAAAATAAAATGTAAAATAACGAATATTTTTTTTCCATGTAACATGTAGTGAGTGTAAGCTAAACACTTTTTGACTTAGACATGAAATTTGGCTAAACTTTTGTTTTTCAGTTATCTCTTCACAAACTTGACATTTTTAAACATACTTTTTGGATACTGTAGCGAATAATTCCTCTACCAACTTATAAGATAGGTGATAGAAAAAGTAAGGAAACTTTTATCTGTAAACGTGTTTTAAAGACGTGATTTCTTATGCAAGTGTTTACATTTACTGAAGTTATAAGGCTGTTAGAGGTATAACTGCAGATGTTTGTACTGGTATGACAGGATAATGAACAACATTACATCAATATTTGCTTCATTTGCAGACATAATTTTATGCACTCAGAGCAGTATGTTTTCATTGGTTAGTTGATTAGTACCTTCAAGTAGACGTGCCAGACAAAATGACGCAGTGTGCCGAGCGAATGCTGTTTCGGTACTGAATTAGAATGCTGAGTTCACATTCAGGCCAGTACGTCGCGTGTTGAGGTGTGAAGCTAAACAGTTTGTCTATCTCACAGGCGTCGTTCATTTTGCGGCCATGTAAAATATATCAGGTAGAAAATTATGTAATTAGTTTGTGTTAAAACTGCTAGACGGAGGTAAAGACAACTAACACACCAAGTGGATACATATTAAAGTACCATTTGTCATAATATCTGCACTTATAGCCATAACATCTTGTGTAATAACCTTAAATACCACGTGTCCTTAGATGCGCTTGTAATTTCATGTATTTCTTCAAATCAGTGTGAAAGTTAATATATTGGGAAAATGTGTCAAGTGGCTCAGTTTTCTCGCCTCTGTGTGGTAGTGCGTCTGCCTCATGTTCAAGAAGTCTGGAGTTCGAATCTTGGTTAGGGTGAGTCCGGATAAGGCTTTTTCCGAGCTTTTCCCTTAAACAGAGAAGACGAATGCCGCGCAAATTTAAGCTCTATGGACCTCTGGTTCATTTCACCAATTTAATGACATATAGCTTTGGAGGACGTTAATATATACAGGCTGTTTTAAAGTGCCTGATATTGCAACAGGAGTTGGGATTGGTCTAAACAAGGACAAGTATTCCTAGAAATATAGTCCGGAAACAAATACCTGTTCAGATATTAACCACTTTACTTTTGTTGAGTATTTACATCAGACAATGGACTTTATCCAAGCGCATTCTAGGGAACACTTTACTAACACAAACGGTTAATGGAACAATTGTTCGTAAACATCCATGAACACCAAACAGGAGTTGTGATGATTCCTGTCCTCTGTCCTCTGGTAACATCTGCATGTTATGTCGATACTACTACAGGAGAGGCTCCATATGGTTATTATGCATTCTTACGCATGTTTCATCTCCTGTACTCAAAGAATCCAGAAGTCTTTCGGTCATACCTAGTTGTTCTCGAATGTGAGCACATGCTGTTGTAATGTATGCACATTATCAATGAGTTTGGCATACACCAACGTCCTTAAATGTGCCCATAACCAAAAAGCCAATGGATTGAGGTCCGGCAAATGGGGAGACCGTGTTACTGGACCTCTTTAAGCAATCCATCTGTTGAATATATATATATATATATATATATATATATATATATATATATATAGAGAGAGAGAGAGAGAGAGAGAGAGAGAGAGAGAGAGAGAGAGAGAGAGAGAGAGAGAGAGAGAGAGAGAGCGCGAGCGCGATAGAGCAGCGATACATTAGGATATTGTCTTAAATTTTAAAAAGTGCACACTATATTCAATGTTTTCGCCAGCTTTTAAGAACGCTCGTTGTTTATTTAGCATTTAATTTCGGTTCAGTGAGGGAAGTGTAACCTCCTACATTTTCCCCAGCAAAACTAGATTTATTCAACTTAGCAGTGCAAGTATTAGCAGCATGCATTATCTGCGGACATGAGGGTACACCAATTTGTTACCAGCTGATCGCTGTCAGCACATCAGCTGTTTCAACAATCGATCTCATGTTTCAGCAGTCGATATGATGGCAGTAGCCAGTGGGTGTAGGGCTTCCTGGGTGGGTTGCGGCTGGCTCTCTCTATGCCCGTATTGATCGTGTGCCTGCGACCCCAGCGCCGCCACTACTGCAGTTCCCGAGTGCTCTTGCAATGGGACCTTCCTGTTTAGCAGCACCCCGGGAATTTTCAATTGAATTCTGAAGCGCACTTCACCTAAATGTATATTTTGTAGCGTGCGTACTCTGTAATAACCATTAGGAATCATTTTGAAATCCTCTCACTACGTTTTCAGATATCATGAAGTGAATGCGCTCCTTGCTGGTTGTTAAATATGTGTTTAAACATTTCAAATCTTTCTTATTAAAGCTTAGATTAATTTATCATAATTATCTGCTATTATTACTTAACTACGAGAAACGACAGTTTGGCTCAGTAGCCATTGGGCTGCTGACTTTATATTCTTTCTCTTTCTCTCTCATAATTACTTTGTCTCCTACGTATGGCAAGTTTATGAGGCCCCTATGAATGTTTATGTCGATTAACATTAAGTACACAGAAGAATAAGCTTTAGTAACAGTACTTTCTTGAAGATGGGTTGAGAAAGTCACATGAATGTAACATGTCCTTCTTTTCCCCTTCGTTTTTTTTTTTTTTTTTTTTTCTTCCAGAGACAGCAATAACAATTTTAGTTGGGAATTGGTAAACATTTTAAACATTTAATTCTTTAGTGGGTACGAAAATAAAGTAATCCTTTTATTAAAGCCAACATGCACAATCATTTAAATATCCTTTTCTTAGCTTTAAATTATTTATGGGAAATATGTTCGGTCTGAAGTCAATCTGTATTTTGAATTTAAGTAATATAACATCATAGAAATAGTTCCGAATAAATGATTTTTTAAAAATCAAAAGAAAGACTTGAGAAAGTGGACATTATTTTGGAAGATACTTACCAATAAGGGAACTCGGGTACACATATATTTAAGGACTTATTTATTATAAGCAGAGTTTTTGTATTGCTGTCCTTAAAATATAGGCTGCTACAGTAACTCAGTTTAGTTAACTGTAGTTTGAAACAAGAATAAAATTATCTGAAACTTAATAAATAATAAGTAGCCTTAATATATTCAATATTTTAAAATAAATGTAGAATATATATTGTAACAAATGACTAAGCTACTTTTTCTGTGTCTTTATTTGTCCACTAGAACTGAAGCATAAAATACAGCTCTGTTTAATCAAAATACACTCTACAGTTCTTCGTGACCTTACATCTCACAGCTATTCTGTACTCTCGTAACCTTAACACACACGCTTTTCTGTCTTTCAGTTCTTTCTGCATAACTGCTGGATTTGACAATCACAATAACTGAAGCTGCTTCGCACAACTCCGATGCGACGATTAAATGTCCCAGAACTGTCTCTGTCGACACATACGGTGTTTCAACAACTACTGCACACACAACCACTGTTAACAGCAGTCTTGTCCATCACAAAAACTTGCTTTTCTCGCCGTCTCGCCTAGATTATATAAGCCAGAATGACTAGCACGGTCTTTTCTCGAAATTCATCTTTTCTCTAACTTGTCATAAACAAGGCGGTATCCGACGTTTCGTGAAAGCTCCTCAATCGCTTTGTTCTGCCGCATTCATAGTCGTCTTTGTTCTGACCTCTGCATTGTCGTCGGCCACGTATTCTCAAGCGGTGGTGTTAGTAGCTTGACGTTCAGTCTTTGAGGCATGCTATATAATTCGTACGATCAATAAACTTTAAACTAATCACATAGAATACTTAAAATTAGATGAGATGAAATATTTGAGCGAATGAAATAGTGCTAAAAGGGCATGCGTGACTATTTAACTCAGAGATACAAGCATAAAATTGCACTGAAAAAATAAGTGAATATCCCAGCATTCCTTAAAAAATATCCTGCCAGCTTTAGTATTTCAAAATACGGTAAATTTGGTTATACCACCCCTTGAACTTATATTTCGCCTTGCTTTGCTGTACAGAAGACAAGCTGCTAAGTATTTACATGAGGACTTTATTATATTGCTGTTTTAGTAAAAAGTATTCTTAGTAATAGTACTCAGTAACGTGCAAATACAATTAGGTATCTGTCTCTTGTGATACTATCAACAGTCTTTCTGTGGACTCTGACGCTAAACGTAATAAGATTGTCATATTCGGTTATTAAAATGTTCATCACTTGTCATATTCGATTTTTAAAGTATTCATCACAAACTAAGAGTAGTGCAACACTCTTTTTCTGTGTATTTCTTTTACGTTGCTAACTACGTAGTCATATTATCGCGACAGATCTGGTGAGAGATACTCATCTGTGTGTCGGGGGCAGTCAGCCTTCAAGGCCTCATCCCTGTTCATATTATCTTGCTTCGTCACGAACCCACCGAGGGAGCAGTGCAGGGCAACTCCGCCTCTGTGACGGCAGATGGCATTAGGGTGCCACCCACTCTATCTGCTTACGTTATCTGTGGATAGATGCACAGCACTTACTATTATTACCCATTTTTCGTTAATACTATTGTTTTAGACTTATATTGGAACTTTGGGTCCGTATAAACATTCAATGCAGTGTTTATCTCGGCGATTGAGGGAAACCACGAAGAAATCCAGTCACGGGATTTGAACCCGAGACTTCCCGAATGCGAGCCTCATATATCACCACAGAACCATCTCGCTCAGTAGTGGAACACATGTTTGTAAACAAAGTATTATAAACAAGTGTGTGTGTGTGTGTGTGTGTGTGTGTGTGTGTGTGTGTGTGTGTGTGTGTGTGTGTGTGTGTGTGTGTGTGTGTGTGTGTGTGGACAGCATAACTCAAAAACGAAAAGTCGATTAAAAACCAAAGTTGGTATTTCAGTTTAACGTCTTTCAAGGATGCGACACGAAGATTTTGAAGAAAATTGCTGCAACCTAAACTACCCTTTACATGGAAAATTATTCGAAAATTTTGATTTTCTTGAAAATTCTCTAACGATTTTGATTAAAATGTTATATGTTTGAGATATTTTTTATGGCAAATGAAATGTATATCTTGAATTTTCTGGCTATGGCCCATATAGTCCGGTTTATTCCGGATGACTTTTGCATAACTCGTAAACCGTAAGAGATAGACCAAATCTTACTGTACAAAAAATGTAGATCTTGTTAAAATGCATGAGTGATCCATTTCGGAGATATTCCTTGTTATTTGTGTGAACTTTCCAATACTTCAAATCCTTGACATAGCCACCAGCTTTAAAAAAATTTGACTGTCGCTCAAAGCCTACTGGAATCGTTATTCCTTTTTTCCCCGTTTCTCTTTCCCATGGCAAACGCTTATTACCATGATGGACGATACACATTAATGCGGTTTTCGCAAGATATAAAGATGTGATTAGATGAAAGTAGGAAGGCTAAAAATGTTAGAATTTTCCATTAGCGCATTGAGCTTCGAGGAATTGCCATACCACAAGTACGTAAGACTTTTATTTTAAGCTTAATTCGTATTTATTATTTTTATAACATATACTGTTTTCAGCTGTTTGTAATATTTGTTTACCTTTATGTTCCAATAGTTTTCATAACAGAGTACACCATTCCAACAAATACGTAACACTGTTTCATTTAAAATTTAATTTGTATTTACTATTTGTTATAATAGTGCTTTTAGCCGTTGCTACTATTTGTTTAGTTTTGTGTTACAAAAGTTTTAATAATGTCTTGTAAAAGATGAACTAGCTTTAAGTTTAATCTTAAGAAATACTTTGCAGTGAAAGCGGTTAAAGTGATTGCTGGTTCTTTTAGCCAAAATCATGCTATATTTGGTGACATTAAAAATACTCAGTGTACAAGTAACTCAGTGATGGCGTTATGTTTATCAACTGTGATAATGATTTGCACTTGAAATCAATTTCAAATTATAATGGTATTGTGCCAAATCCACCTAGCTTGTTTACTGATGAAGTTTGGCTGCAGGATATTATAATTAATGACGCAAGGGTAACCTGCTGTTCAGTGACAAATAATTTTGATTTACAAGGGATCATATCAGGAGATATTGGTAGTGCGCTAGAAAAGTGTTTCCAGTGTTATGAGTATGGTGTGTTTACTGCACAATTAAAGTCTATAGCTCTTATTAAGAAAGAGCGCATGTACTAGTTTTATATGTTAACCGTGCAAAGAGAACGGAATCTCAAAGCTTTCAAAGATTTGACTATCGCACAAGGCCTACTGTATTGCCATATTCCTCTTGCACCTACAAGAAAATAAACTATAAGGTAATTTGTGCAACTGTTTATCTTAACTAACATGAAGAAGATATGAGGATGAGAGTTTGTAAGAATGATTAGTACAAGAGTAGAGAAAGTCATGTGAGTGCAACACATCAGATTTTTAATAGCAAGCAAGTTTGAACATTATTTGCGTTACCTACGGAGGATGAGTTCATAAAATCAAGCCGCGTTCGTAGCTCTTGGCGCGGAAATAATTCGTTCTTCGTAATCACGAATCCAATTTCCTGAGGATTCGAAACCTGCTGGAGAGCAAACAGATGAGCACTGATTCAGGCGTAGAAAAACTTTCTAGATGTAAATTTTATTTTATATCTACTAAACGTAATATTGCATCACAGCATTGGGAAATGTTCGTGTTAACCAACATTGAATACTATTTGTTTAGATTACGTTCCTTTTACTAATGTCTCAGAGAATAACATCTCGATCTGAATCATAACTTTAAACGCAACTAAGTATGATTAATTACTACAAAGTACTATCGCATTGGGACAATTTCCAGAAGAACAGAATGTAATGAATAATTGAACAATTTGTTCATACATTTATTTGCTAAGTACAAAACATGCATGTGTGGAAGTTGTAGGAATATAATGCTAACAATACAGAGAAACTCCGCTTTTAAGCGTAAGTATATGAAGGGAAATAGGCCCATGGTAACGTGTGAGGCTCGCATTTGGAAGTCCTGAGTTCGATTTGCGCCGGCTACACTGTCTTACCTTGGGCTTTATGTGGTTTTTCCTGATCAGTGTGATATGTTGGAGTAGTTTCTGTATCTCATTAGACTAAGGGGGGAGATAAGCAACAATACTCACTACTTGAGGACGTAATACAGTTTTGAGCGTTTTTGGTCTCATTTTTACTTTCTCTACTACGTATAGTAAGTCGATGTCGAGATTTCACCAGAAATATATGTTTTGAGGCTCCCTGAATTAAAAGTAATGCATTTTAGAGTAAGGTCCGTGTATGTGCCTGTATGTCTGTGTGGAAAATTCTTTGAAATTTTTTATTTTCTCACAAATGGCTCTAATGATTTTAATTTAAGTGCCATATAATTAAGATATTTTTATTGCAAATGAAATGTAGATTTTGAATTTTGTAGATATAGACATGTAGTCCTGTTTCCTCGCAATGACTTTTGCATGATTGGTAAATCGTAAGCGATAGGCCAAATCTTACTATACAAAAATGTAGATCTCATAACAAAGAAGTGATGCCCAAATGTCTTGTTATGGAGTGAACCATTTCGGAGATTTCCCTTGTTATTTGTGTGAGTTTTGCAATACCTAAACTTTTCTCAAATGGAAGGTCGTTATTCACTTTTTTATCACTTGACCGTACAAAGAGAACGGAATTTGAAAGCTTTAAAAGATTTGACTATCGCTCAAAGCCTACTGTACATATTCCCATTTTCCTCTTGCACCTACAATAAAATAATATCTGCAAATGTTTAGCTCGACTAACATGAAGAAGGTTGAGGAATAGATGTTTGTAAGAACAGTTAGTACAAGATTAAAGAAAGTAAGGGAAACTGTGGCAGTAGGACAAGTTTGTACTTTCACATACATTTCATTGCAGCAAAGTACTTACTAATTAGTAGCAAATGCTCGTGTTGTACTGATCTATCTAACGTCGTTATTTCTTTTGTTTCAGGTAAGATGATGCTCGATGTCTTTACAACAATTTGTAAATGCAGGTAAAGTTGCCGCTATCCTTTTCATTTGACCGAACTGAAAGATTCTGAAATGATATTGTCGCCGCACTCATTACGTTAGAGGCGGTGTCTCAAACACTGCTTATCCCTTCACTCCTAAACTTCTTCTGTACTGTTTGTTCATGCTGTGTGAAAACGGACTGAGCTATTAAGAAGTAAGAGAAGTGCCAACGATACCAGTACGGAGTTGACATAAAATAGCCTGCTAAGGGAAGGATTTCATTGGACGCAATTTCTCCAAAGTGACTTACGAACTATCATACTGAAATGAGCTGGAGCACCATCGTGTAATAACCACATTCGTTGGAGGATGTCCAGAGGCACGTTATCAATTAAGTGATGCAACTGGTTTCTGAGATAGGTTTGTCTATTCAGACGCGGAGGGAAGAATTAGGATGATCATGAATAATTCCACCCCAAACGTGTAGAGAGGGCCTATGTTGATGGTTGTCCTGTCATACTTCATTAGGATTTCCAAATGCCCAGTTATGAGTGTTATGCAAATTGAAGATGCCGTCGCGAGTAAAACCAGCCTCATCCGTGAATATGATACAGGCCAGGAAACTGACAAACACAGCACACTGCTGTAACATGCGTTGGTAGAAACGTCTTTTTGGCTCAAAGTTCGTCTCAAAGCCCTTGCACACGTTAAAGGTGATACGGGTACAGGAGATTTTCATGGACAATTCTCCACATAGTTATATGACTAATTCTGTCCCTTACTGCCATACGACTTATGCTTTGTGATGGATCTGAATCCACAGCACGAACAACAACTTCAAGCTCAATGCCTCGCACCGCTCTTGGTCTCCCAAGTCCGACTACTCATTCCTAATATTCCTCTCAAACGCACCATTCTCTCTCAAGCGTTGGTGAATTCGTGCGAATGTTCTTACACACGGTAACTGTCTGTCATAAAGTCCACGTGCTCATGGTGCATTGCCATCTGCATGGCCATACGTGTAGTGTATATCCGTCTGTTCACAAATGGAAGACATCTTTGACCCGTAACAAAGAAACGGTTGATTTTCAGACCCATGTACATATGAACTTTTTTTTACCGTTTTGATATCAGAAACAGGTCTCCCAAATATGTGACACCAACAATCCGCGGTATTTCGGGCTTCTACTGTACTTCAAACTTTGTATGTCACTGCTCATTATTTACTTATTAATCATTCATCGTAGGCAATGAATGGGACCCTTGACTCTGTTGATCTTTTCAAACTCAACTGCATTTGCCGACTTTGTTAGCGCTGATTTCCTACTATGTGTTCCTTTTTCTTTGCTCTTGCAATCATTCAAGGGCAAGAAAAAGGCAACGCTGTGGAAGCTTTTATTATGTAATTAGTTCTGCCCCGTTACCGCTGCGCCTCTCTACATTAGAGGTTATGTGGAAGTACTCGTGTTAATCTTTGTCAGTGACATTCAAGATTCACATAACTTTGTTGAGACGCAGAGCGTTTAAAGACACCGTTGGGAAAAATGATTGTAGATGTTATTCGTTTCTTCACGCAAGCAAAAAGGGAATACAGCAAAATAAAATTTACTCACCTTAGAGTGAGTTAAGCATAAACTAGTAGTGATGGTTTCTTCACAACTCTAACGAAGAGTGACCAGAAAGGAACGACAAATACAGATGATGTGAGGAAATATAAAGTACGGCTAAAAATTCACTTTACGTCGTGTTTCAAATGTGGTCAAAGAATTAACTAAACTTACCCACAGAATTTAGAAATTTCAAGGGGCTGCTGCTTTGAAGACCTGAATGTATTTAGTTTTATATTTATTGCACAAAATTAAAATAATACTTATACCATGATCATGAACGAATATGCCATCTTTGTTAATCGCTATATTTTCATGGGGAATTGAAACCATTTTGAGTCCAATTCTATTCTCAATACGATCTGCGTTTCCATGTTGAATTTAACCCGGAATAAGATCGATTTGGATACACAAGGCTCAAGCACTTGGTGTATATTGGCGAACCTGTAAAAATATGTTTTTGCGTAGGTATTGTAAGTAGATTTCGAGGTTAGTGAATGATTTTTAGAGGAATATATTGCGAGATTATAAAAACAATGAAAGTGGCTTTGTTGTTTTATTACACCACTTTCGCTAAGAAAATAAAATGAGGAGCGTGCAGTGTTTTACGAGTACAGTAGAAATTAGCAATCTTGGCAGATTCAAACGATTTGGATCAGGTAGGTATTTCCATGCAACAAAATGTCGATCCGATCCCACTTCTAAAAGGATCGGATCTAAGGATACAGTTCGATCTGAATGCCCATTTCCATGCAGTATTCAATCCGGAATGAGAATTCAAATCGATTTGAATTTCCCATGGAAACGTAGTGATTGATGGACCAAGTATCCCTTGGAATTAAGACCAAAGTATTGATGCACGACATTATTTAGTGTGTGTGTGTGTGTGTGTGTGTGTGTGTGTGTGTGTGTGTGTGTGTGTGTGTGTGTGTGTGTGTGTGTGTGTGTGTGTGTATTTGTGAGTGCATATGTGCGTTTTATGACCACAGCTACGTATGTTATGAGCTTACATTTTTCCTTGAAAACCTCGGTAGTGATTTTAATATACATATTATAACCATTATATTTAGGCCAGAAAATTGAAAACATATTTACGAAAAAGAATATGAAAGGTTTGTGAATGGAGAAACGAAACATGTATTAGTTTGCCTAATGAAATCACATTACTGACATACATTTCAGAACTGGTAATTGTGCAAGTTTTCTTACAGGCACATTGGAGAAAATTATGTTGTGGTGGTGATTACGTCATTGCTGTCTGGTTCCCATAATAATTTAAGTCATTCATTTTCTGGCACTGATACCAGAAATAGGGTAATTTCGCATGAATTATGTCGTCATAAGCCGTTTTAAGCTTAAAGGTTGTTTTAACATGGAAATCAATGCTGATCTATAATGATGTTCACTCGTTTAAAGTTGGTCCTAATAATAATTTTTATTGCTTTTGGTGCAAAAGGCAAAATCACAAATAGAATTATTGCACCCTCATTCATTGTAGCAGACTCTAGGGAGGATAGGAAATAGTGCTAACTGAAGAGAAGTTTCTCCTCGGCATAGGACAACCAGGAAACTCTGATTTTAGCGGCTAGCCGTCTAACCCATGCACCGCAGAGTCAGTCCGCACAACTTTGTAACTAGATGTTCAGTAAGCGCATATCAGTTAGTCCTCCATACCAGAAATACGAGATACGTGATAATCAAAGGGAATTAAAAAAGTTATCCTCTCTGGAGCTCGCATTACGATTTTATTTATTTACGGCCTTAAGAGCATTAAATAAGCATAATCCCTTTGGACCACTCATCCGATCTGTATAAGGCAGTAATTACGATTCCTGAGTTAAAATGATAACGTATTTCATTTTTACTTTCTCCACTAAGTAGGGGAACTATTATCTTCCACCCAAAAGTTCAATGTCGAAATTTCACCGGAAATACATGTTTTGAGGCCCCCTGAATTTAAAAGAAAGCAATTGTAGAAAACCAGCCGAAGTATAGTAAAATTTAACCAAACCTCGCCAACAGTGTACTTGGGAAACTATGTTCTTTTTTATTTTATATATATTGCTTCCAATATCGCACACAGTTGATCGTTTCAGTTTGTTTCCAACTTTTGATAAATTCTTTATAGGCTTATGACATTGTAAGTCGTCACTGAAATTTTTCATATCAAAATGAATTTGAGATCTCCCTATGGTATACCGGTCAAAAATGCCAGTCAGTTGGGGAGCTTAGTACTGTGCCGACATGTTGCCATTGTAGCACCGTTCTGAAGTAATATTCAGTCACACGTTGGAAAGACCATTTGAAGCCGTATTCACCATCGATGCATCAATTTTGAAGCCGAGTTAGCGTTTTGTAGGTCACACGTTGAAAAGACAGTTTGTATCAATAATGCCTCATGCCGCCTAACAATACTTCAGTCCTTTTATTCAGCCTTTTGCCGCAGATAGAGTGCTGAGATTTCTCTCCCTGGGTACGCATGGGTTTTGTTTAGAAAGGATGACAGTAATAATGGTGATGGTAATGGTCTTTGAATAGATGTTTCCAATATGGTCCTATTTGCACTGAGACGCTGCCGACCAATGCAGATTATAACACAATTCACCAGTCAAATAAAAGTGCGCTCGTATTTACATACCTTAAATATGCTTTACTATAACATACCTTGTGTGTCCGTTGATTTTAAATGTATTCCACGCACTAAGAAATACGATGTTTGCCTGTCGACTCACCAGCTTACTCTGAACTAATGTGACACTTTCTCTTTAAAACCATTACAATTCTACTCAGCTTTTTAAATTCACCTTCACCTTTGTTTCTTCTATTCATTTTTTGTTGAAAATTATTATTCTGATTATGATTTTCAATTCTTTTATACATAATTAATTTTATGTGTCTATAACTTTGGTATCAGTTCCGGAGGGAAACAAAAGTAGTCCAAATCGCGGCTATGGCGTTGCATTTTTCAGCTTGATTCTCCTTTCCAGCTTTGTATAGAGTATTTCATGCATCTAACAACTTTGTATTTGGAATATGCAGTTGTTAGAAAGCTTCCTGTTGGAACAGTTGACAATTACAAGTATGATACAGAAATGTATGTTGCAACAAATGTAATTCTCGTTAACTAGGGTGTTGCTTACATTTTATTCCAAGTGGCTAAACAAAAAAAATAATCCATATGTACACATGTCCGTAAATGCCACAGAACGTGGGTTGGAAAGCAGGGGAAAAAACCAGAAAACAGAAAAAAAAGCCAAGCAAACCGGGATATGCGGACTGGTAGTATGGGGATGGTACAAGAGGGAGGAACGAAATGCGTGCTGCAATCCATTATGTGACTTGGGGGTGCGTGCCTGCAGACGCATCGCAGACATGAGATCCTTGTGTGTTACTCTGTGACATTGCTAGAATCCTCATACCATACCATAGCTATGTGCTTTCATTGTGACCATTATTGATAATAATTAGTGTGTCTCTGTCGCTAACCCTTTCCAGCCCAAATTATATTTTAGAAAAAAATAAGATATTATTTTAGGGTGAGGTTTATTTTAGGAATGTTCCCCAAAATGAAAAAAAAAAAAAAAAAAAAAAGTCTAAATTGTTGGTTCTGAGAAGTATTTTAACTGTGTGATTATAGATCTGTTGGTTGATCAACAGAATGTGACATGCAATCCACATGATTAGCATGAAAAGTAACAAACATTGGGCTTACACTTGTTTAAAAGTTGTTGTTTTTATATTTGTACTTCTTATTGTCTGTCAAAGAAATCTATTTTTCATACAGCATAATGCGAATACAACGAAGCTTTTACATACATTGTGTAAAAATAATGATTTTTTATGGTAGAATGGGAAACAATTTTATTTTGAGGGTTCATGGGACTGTTTACATTTCCAGCACATTCGAGAATTCACATTGTTATTTCTAACTACCTCACCAAACGTTATCAAACACTTAATTATTCAGCAGGTACTAAAACATCTCCTCTTACAATAATTTTGACATCTGCTTGCACCAAACAGGCGAATTTCGTGTCTCCAGTCTGATTCTGTGCAAATGATACCTACAAAATGTGTTTTGAAACCTTTCTGTCTAGTGCTTTTGTCCTTTTAGCGGTTAACCTGTGGCTATCTCATGTTCATCTTGTTCAGAACCGAATAATTGGAAGTAAAAGTGTGACAAAGTATGTTAATTGATTGTTCTTTGACATTAGTGTGCTGTATTATTAGCTAACATGGAAGCGACATCTCCAGAGTGTTACTATTCAAGCCACGTTTCTTAGTCACCTTACCTTGTGCATGGGGCTGTTTCGTTCAGTCCTGATGGCTGGGCTCTCGGTCTGGGCGAACACACTCTCGGCATACACACGATGCGGTACTAAAACTTATGTTGCATGCATTGTATCGCTCATAGCATGAACTTCTGTAGAGCACTCGGATATATCCAACTGCCACTGGTTCAACCAGCTGTTCGGCAACTGCCCTGGGCTTCCACCTTGCAGTTGTACCACAGTGTGTTTTCCACAGCAAAGAAATACTCCGGGGAAATGAGGAACGGGGGGAAAATTGCCGATTAGAGACTGGTCCGACACCCTCCCTACCCGTGTTTATGATACTTAGGACAGCTCAGTTATACACCATTCAAAAACATACGGCTAACATCAGGCGCTTTCTACTTTTGTGAAGAATACCTTCTGGATCTTCGTATATGTAGTGAATTCTACTCATATTTACGTTACCCTCAGTGCGCTAAGACCATATTCTCATGCCAAAATAAAGATCGTTACACCCTTAGCTTCAATGTTACAAGCGTTACAAAACTGAAACTGATTAATACATTTTTATTGTTCCATCATAGATGCACATAATTCCTTTTTATATTTTTATACTAATTTAACAGTGTCTATGCTATTCTTTTAGTGTTAGTTTATCATGTATTGTGAGCTGATTCTCATTTAGTTCCACTATTTAAGTGAGGAAAGTTAAATAATATGGCCCCCATATCATCATAGTATATTTATTAGGTCAGTTTTGCCCATATGATACGTTTTCAGACTTAGGTCATTATTTTGTTATTTTATTGCCATTTGCGTTTTTATCCAATATTTTCTTGCATTCACATTGAGTGGATTAACATTTTACATAAAGAGGATTTTTAAGCATCAGGAATTACTCGCATTCTCATTAATCAAAACGAGTTCTTAGGGATTCAGGGGCCACTATAGTCCTGGGAGCAGCAGTACTGTTACGAATTGATCTCCCAACTAGGAATGACACCGATCAATTTTCCCTTTTAGTGAGCTCCTACAGTCAGGCTGCAATTCTCCTTCCTTACCTTATGTCTTGCTTAGCGGTTTTCTTTCGCAATGAAAATTCAAGAACTCAAAAGAATTGATGTCTTTACAGTTTGTCGGATCTGGTTAAAAACAATGTTCCTAATTTTATTTTCAGATTCTTCAAACATTAATATTGAACAAATATACATTGTTAATTAATTTCTAGATTATTTCATGATTATGTTTATATCTGCCTTTTCTGTTTGTGTAGCAGTTATACATATGTATAAATTAAAATTATAATTTTATGTGCACTAATTTGAATGAATTAAATAAATCTCTATAAAGTCACTTTTTCATTTTATTTATTTTATATGTCATGTTTTTAAAATATTTTAAGGTCATCAAACTCCGGGTGCTAATTATTACCCTCCAAAATGGCTACTACGCTGGAAACTAATTTCACGGGAAATGGTTTTGATTTTTACAAGCAAACAAAGCAGATTCATGCGCGGTTTGTTGAAGCGTATTACAGGAGAGTAATGAACTGTGGTTCGTCTCCATAACAAACGAGGAAGGTGAAGTGTAGTGGAAGAAAGTCTACCATAAACAGTACAGTGGCTAGAACTTTATGACTGGCTCAGATATTCCTTCTATTGCAGCAACCATAGTGATTCACTTGCATTTGTGAAGAACCAAAGGAGGAAGAGAAAGGTTGCCTTCCAGCAGAGGTCTAGAACTGAAGGACTCCTTTAAATATCACCTTCTAATACCTTAAAGCTCCAGCTAAATCGAAAGAGTCAAGAGAATAAATCTTGAAATTCAATCAATTTGGTGTCTGATGTTTTGAAACCATACCCGAATGATGATGATGATGATGATGATGATGATGATGCTGATGCTGATGCTGATGCTGGTGACAGGCGATGAGAAATAACCTGATTTCATTCTAGTAAGCCATAAGGAACACAAGCAGAGAGAATCAGTACTTGGAATTGAAAAATATAGAGTACTAAAATATCATCGTTTACTTCTGGATACTAGTTGCTTAACAGAATTTGGTTTCAGTTTTGAAGAATAACCTTCTAAAGCATGGAATATTTTCCTTTTATATCTATAGGATTTGTTTATAACGATAAGTATGCCTAAATGTAGTTTGAGGCATTTAAGACAATTACGAGATGGATTTCTAATACTTTCTTAGCTTTGCAAGAAGGGAAAACATGTCTTGTTTATTGACCAAGTACAGTCAATCGCTGACGGGTTTATATCACAAGTGAGTTTCTGATAACATTGAACTGACGAGGAAGAAAAAACAATCACACATTCTGAAGAAATCAATTACATGACCTGTTTCAACTTGGGAATACTAAACACACAAGAAGGAATTATTCGGAAATGACCAATGCTGACGTCTCCGTCTAATGATCTTTAAATTATTTAAAATCCAAAAACAATAGAGATGATTCTATTGGTTTCTCATCAGAGAAAATGCAATATATACATTTTGTTCATGTCAGCATTATAAATTTATCACAGTATTTAGTTCAAGCTCTTAGGCCAGTTCTTGAGAAAATAAAAAACAACGAACATTTTTCAGCTAAAGAGCTAACTATAGAATTTCCTTGCACATCTTTCCCTGGCATCCCTAAACGTGGTTTCACGTTTTAGTTCCCCTGCTTATAGACAGACAGCCAGACGAACGGACAGACAGACAGGCAGACAGATACAGAATCCTCACGTAGCTTATCCTAGATAGCGCTGCGAAGAGATTGGAACATGTAGCATTAGGCATGAGCAACTTCTCAAACTGGATTATGTTTTCCATGCTGTTAAACGTTTAAATTCGTTCTGCTAACGACGGAAAATATCATGGCTCTGTATGCACTTCCGTGTGAGATACGCCCATTCAGCTTATGTCTAGCATTTCAGCGTCGCGGATACATCCATGGGGGGAAACACTAAACCAGAATTATTCACTCTTTGAGGATAATTACCAAGGGAGTTTTTTTTTTTCTTCCCCTCGTTCGCATCACTTAGACATTTTTGTAAATGCCGAGCCACATTCCGAGGACAAGCAGATATCCTGCAAGAGATAAAGCCTGCATTTGGATTGACACATGCATATGTATGCGGTTACATCATCCAGAAAGACTGAAAATATACTCATGATTTCACAAAAGAATTTAAACGAAAACAAATCCATTTCCTAGCCGAAACCTGCTGATACAGAAATGGATGTCTTTTCTTACAATTTCCTTTCTTGACTGCTACAGGCTTACATGACCCCTGAATAGGTCAATAGTAACAGCTCTGATACCCAAAGATTGTGTTGTTATAAATTGTAGCATGCGTCATTTTAAGTTTTAAACAATATCTTATATAAGTAAATGAATATGGTTTTTATACCTCAAATTGCTGTTGACAAATGCAATATGACAGAGATGAGGCCTTTATCTCATTTTACTTAGGTTGATTAATGTTTTACTTTATTTTTTCTTTCATTTTATGTTTTTGTTGTTTTCTTTTTTAATGTTCTTACTAATTTTAAATGTTGACTTATATCATCAATGCAATCAAATATTTCTTGAATGAGCTTCATAACTAATAAACAATTGTACCATTCTAACCGAATTACAGGAATTAAAATGTTTCGTAAGAATAACCAGTATTTACGATGGGATAAACACATTCTATAATTGTATATGGTATTACGACAAATAGCTCATATTTTTTATTCTAATGAATGGCTTGCCTTTCTCTCCACCTTTTTCTAGACCTGCTAAGATCTCCTCTGCATTGATTGAACGTGTCTGGAAGAGTCAACTATATCAGGAAAACTGTATTATTTGATACTCTTCGTGAATTTCACTATTTCTCCTCTTGTATTTCAAGTAGTCTTAGAAACTTTATTTCCACCAAATGCATCATTCTGATTTGTTTTTCGGTAAGAAAACACTGTTCTGGTTGAAAACAAAGTAGAACTATTGTCTGATAAAATGTCAATATTGTTTTCTTCGGGGCTGTTTTTATTGGAGATAGTGTCGTTCAGATGAGCTGTAGAAATCTGGAGATTTGTTTCTTAGCTTTTAACTGGTCATATTTAATGCTGCATCCTAAGTAATTAACAACATAAATTGATAGATTTAACTTGTGATAGTGCAGTGAAGGAAACTGTAGCAGATGATCGTTTTTAAAGGGGATATCAAAATCCATCCAAAATTAGCTATCGGAAATTTGCGAGGTTATGTCAGAAGAAGTAAATATTGCGTCACATTGGTACATTACGTGGCTAACGAAAAATACAGGCTCCGGGACGAATCAGAGTTAGGCTGGGCTAATACATGGCTAATACTGAATACCATCATGATAAAACTGTGTATTTTGTACGAATTCAACGAGGAATGTTTTTGGTTGTTTAGAATATGGATATATTAGGCGATTGTGGTTTTACTTCATTGGGCCATGACCGGACTAGGAGAATAACGTCACTGCAGTTTGCGCTATAGTGTCTTTTTCGATAGCTACGGGTACATTATTGTCCGAGCTGCCGCTGCTCTCGCCGCTATTTAATTTTGAATTCAGTGCAGATTCTGACCCTAATTGGTCTTTAAGCATATTATTGGTATATAATTAATGTTTAGAGCCTTTGTATTTTAGTAGGCCGCAAATGACTGCTAAATTTGTCGTCCACTGGCTGGCTTAGCCGCCGTTGAATGGATGCTCTTTGAATGACAATTTAATTAAATTTCATATTCAACGTATTGTTTATAATATTTCGCAGTGATCTAGAATACTTTTATGTTGAAAAATTCCCACTACTGCCTCAAACTGTAATTTGTAAATTCCCAATAATATTCCTAATAACTAATAAAATTGCTCCACTATTCACGGAAATGGTCATGAAGTATCGGTAAATGCTCTATTTTTGGTTTTGTAACATTTTACGGCGGTTTTGCAGTTCTAAAAAGTTCTAAGCAAGAAAATATTGAAAGATTTGAGAATGAAAGAATTACTGTTGGAATGGTGGAGTAATTTTGGAATAATCACAGCGAATTAAATTTTAAACGAATTCTGTTTGTGTACCGTAATAATATACTGTATTCGCACCTTTTTTTTATTTAGGTACTCTGCAGCTTAAAGAATCGCTTTCGCATTCCTATTAGTAAAACTTAAAGACAAACTTACGTCTGCATATTACCGTCGCCTGGTCCTACAACCCTGAAACACAAGGCAATCAAGGATATGATGAGTACAGAAAACGAACGACAGGCAAGAAATAGGAGAAACTAATCCAGCATTAAGGGGACGTCACAAAAACCATGGATCAGAGTGGGCAGTCGCTGAGTAACAAACCCGGTACATCCCAAATGATAGTAACAAAGGTTTCGTGGTGCCACTTCAGTACTGTTGAAACAAGACAGAAAATTTAATCCCACATGTTTGCGAGATTTTAAGCTAAGTAAGAACTATGGCCCTCATCAAAAAAGTATTACACTCACCGACGTTTAGATTATTTTCTCAATAAGTCTAGATATCTAAAACTAATGTATTATATTAATGAACTGTATGCTGTTACATCTAAATCTCGGATTTTCATCTATCGTTTTCATAAACAAAGTGTTGCCACTGCATCTTAGCATAATTTTTGCTTTCACTTCACGGGCAAATGAATGTTTCACCGTGTATTATCAATAGTGTTTATAATAAAGGGAATTAAAATTGTCCATACACTGAATTGGAATAAAAACTGACCTTTATACCGGTTGTTAGGGGTAGAAAGGAAGATATTTTGATAATTCGTATCTTAGTATGTGTCCACCTCTGTATGTTGGTTGCTCTTTCTCTTTGGCTAAAATTTTTCCTACGAACCAATCACAAAGTTGACTATCTGATTTTTTATTCTCACGTTTGTAACTGCGCCGCGAAATCAGCAACGCCTACCGTATATACTATCCGTTTTTCCTCATATCTCGACGCGTGATCTACTGGTCTAAGTAACTCAAAGTCATTAGTCTTGCAGAAAGCTTTGGATGTGGTCCCGGTTCACCATTCGTTATCACGAGACCGTCATGCCTTCTGAGCACTTATAGTACTAACCAAGCTGGAAACATAAATAAGCTTGGAAATGAAACAAATATTAATGCACCATTGTTCATTATACTATCCTTAATTACCAGTAAAATTATTTGTCCTTATACCCCTAACATCCCGTATGTTAAACGCTCTCTCAATGAATGTGTAATAGCGAGCTAAACTTTAAAACACGAAGCTATTCAGCAACTTTTCCTTTTTCCATGAATTCGTATGACCAGATTGGATTTATATTAACAGAATAAATGCATTGAAATAAAGCGTGGATCAGGGGTCACGTTTCAAGCACAAAGGAACACTTTGACCTACGTGCGGTGCTGTGATCCAATGATTGGAGCCCTCCCCGTCTGGCTATTCTAAAATAAAACTAACACATAACTACTAGTAGTTCAACATTAAATTTTCTGTGACCGTCAGGATTAAGCGAAACATAGACAAGCCAAAAACCTGCACAAGCCGGCACAAAAGTCTGTAAAATATTACTTTTGCTTTCAGTATTAGCTGATTGCCGCCTAACGGAATCAAATGCTTCCGCTGCTGTATATTCATGTCATAAATCTTAAACAGCAGAAGAAAATCTGGAAGCTACTCAGCCATGGTTCCTTTCACAGTCCTGGTTTAATCTGCTGGAATGAAAGCCATTTTTCTTTCAGCTGGAAAACTTTCATAAGAAAAAGAAAAAAAAAAAAAAACCGAACTAAGAACTGGGGCGTATAAATTGAAGCAACATTTTGATACGACAAAAGGAACAAGGAAGGAACTTCCACCTCTGCGTCCAAATTGAACATACGGGTTGAGATTTCACAACCTATTACCGGGAAGCTAGTGATATTCGTAAGTGCAAGCGTATAATTGCCCCGAAAAGCGCTTCAAATTACAATTTTAGAATCTTATTCTACGTTTAGAATATTGCTAGGCGGCACTCCGGCCGAGTGGTAAGACGATCGCCTTTCAGCAAGGCGCCATGGATTCGATCCCAGTGTACCGCATGTTGGATTGTGGGGTTTCCCCGCTTTCCCCCATCTTCCTTCCACCGATAACTTCGCCACCACCATTCCTTCCATGCATTTCACTTTCATTATCTTCTTCACTTGATCCACCGTTCACATTGTCCGGCTGCTCCTTGACAGGCCTCGGACCTTGTAAGCTCTGGGGCAGTAAGTCGTATGTAAGAGGTCTCGGCGCTAGGTGGCGTTGTGTGGTCGCTATCCTCTCGTGGGGGACGCTTGTACGACACCGGACCCGCAGTGACGGTGACCACTCGTTGTGGCCTGGAACCAGTTTGAAGAGATCTCAGCCCTTGTTAAGGACTTCCGCGCGTCTCTGTGGCTCGTCTGTTTGCGACCCTGTGGAGTCCTACGGTTCCCTGCCCTCCTGAGGGCAATTAATGTACAAAGGATCCATGTAGGTCAAAGTGTGTAAGGTTTCCCCCTCCGTTGTGTCACCCTTCCTACACCACAAAGCCTACCTACACACGAGGTTGTTAAGCAAAGTAAATAAATACAAATTATGTTAAAAGTTTTCGCACAATGAAACACTTTTCTTTTCTTAACGAATTTTCAAATATGTTTTAGACGGAACATACAGACATAATAATAAAAGTATAATACTTAAATTAATACAACTGCCTCTTGCTGTGATGCTTAGCATCCTAGTTTCCAAATCCAGAGGTCCCGGTTTAGTTTCGCGCATGGAAAAGGTGAAGTTTTCTTTAGTGAAGGTGTAAATATGTGTGTGTTTAAATCTCTATGAAGGAAACGCAAAGTTGCACGGAAAGTAAATGAGTGAACATTGCCGATGGGCAATTGTTCCAAAGGAGAAGCCGCCGATATGACCATAGATGTTAAAGGCACCATGTAAACATATGTAAACTCACTGGAGGACAAATTTGATGCACTAAAAGAAGTACAAATATTGAATTAGTCACAGAGGCATTCGCAACAGTTTTATTGGAGCCGTTCCCTTCTTTTGATAAATATCACTTCTGAAAATAATGAATGCCTTTGTAGGGTTAAACATGAAGTATACGGTAAACGGAAATGATGTCATATCTTTGAACAGCGGATGATGATGATGATGATAATTGTTTGGTAGTGTTTAACGGCCGCTTTTACCACTACGGCACCGCAGGCGGTAACAGTGATGATACATGGAATGAAGATGGAGCACCGGTGGAATGAAATGGCGGGGGAAACCGGAGAACCCGGAGGAAACCCGTCCCAGTGTCGCTTCGTCCACCACGAATCCCACATGTGGTTGTCTGAGGTCGAACCCGGGCCGCTTTGTGAAAAGCGAATGGTCTAACTACTCGGCTACGGCGCGGCCATGATGATGATGTAGGATTAAGGAAGATCAACACTTGGTCATCAGCGCCCTTACAAAAGGGATCATGGCAAAAGCTAGAGATAAATTTCAATATAAAATAAAAATACTAGTATAAAGCAAATACACATAAATATAAAAAACGTATAAGGCAATAGCCAGACTTAAAACTTAAGTAATAAAAGGATCTAACAGGAATGAAAACTCGATATCTAAAATTTGAAATCCTTAGATTCATGTTTAACATTCCTAAAAATTTAAAAACCATCGCTCAGCTTCTTATCATCCTACGGGGTCTCGTAAGGGGTGCGGCGCTGTAATAAGGGGAAGGGAAAGGTGGGGGAAGGGTACCTGGCCTTGTGATAAGGACATGTTTTAATTGTGTTTAGATTTATCTGCAAGTTCTTATTGCCTATTATGGAGAATGTTGTAAATGTTGCTTGAAATAAGTAGGATTATTGAGTTAAACGATTCTTTGTTATAAGAGAAACGTTAGCTTTGTCCTTAGAATTACAAACACGGGTTAATATTTGCTGTTGAAAAATATAAAAATGTTTAGTCCTACAAAGTGTCCCTATATTTACACTGGAATTAAAATTAGCATGAAAATAGATGGACTATTACGCTATATTATAATTACGCTTCGGATGCGGTTACTGTTTCGTTGCACTTTGACTGGAAAGTGGTTACGTGCGCACAGGGTTTCACTGCTATCTCCTCCGGCCCAAGCACTGCCTGCCGTTCACCCTAAGCGCTCCCTTGTAAGCAACGTGCCGGTCGGTATAGTAGAAATGCATGTCCGAAGCTTAATAATAATACAGTTTCTACTTTCGAATGAAAGGTTTTCTTCTTATGCCTATTCAATAAACCGCCTATCTTGGATGGCATTAAAATTTAATTAAATTTCTGTGAATTTGCAGTTTCTGAAATTTATCGAACTGTGTTATCACCTTGTCATGGACCAATAATCTGGCCACGTGTAGCTTCTGATGTATACGACATGGTGTGTGAAACAAGCAACAAACAGTTGAGTAACGATTTAAGTGAGGCACCAGAAATAATCAATATTTCCCTTTCAGGCCGACGTGTCATTGGTTATATGTCCAGCCAGTAGCATGAATGCTGCTGTCATTGGAGAAGTACAAAGAGAGGGAAAGAAGGGGAAGCTACAAAGACCTCGTTAAATGATCATGTTACCCTTGCACTTTACTAAATTCGTTTTCTGTACATGGACGATCATCCAGTCAGTACACGGAAGTGATGTGGTCAGCATCATGCTTTCTCCAGGCTGAATGGCGGTTTTCTTGACTGCTTTTCAAATGAATCACTATGCTGAGTGGCACGGGTCCTATACGTCAGAAAACTGTGCAACCCGGAGGTCGAATCCACGGCTGCAACACCATGCCCCAACCCCTGTGCAGGACGTCAGTTAGTTAGAAAACGTAATTAAGGAGCCAGTTTTAGGACGGTAATGAAAATTAAGCGTCGCAGAAGCGTATCCAAGTTAAACTGAGCCGACGCTGCATGTCCTTCATTTCTGGGGCTTCTGCTTCTATACGAGTTATGCAACGTGCTGGGACACAAGTTGTTTGCAAGTTATGAAAGCCTCATTAGAGACATCTGCATGAGCTGTGCCACAAGCCATTTCCATTATATTGCAGTGGACCGCTCTCAATGGAGAAGACGTTATTCACTTGTTCTACAGCTTTGTTTTAATTAAACTTCTCTCTTTATAGCTGCTAAGAGCGTAATAGTGCACAGCTCTGTTCAGCACGAGCAAGCAAGGTACCTGTCTCTATCTCACCCCCTCTCCATCTTTGTCTCTCTGTTTAACGCAATGGATAAATCTAAATTGAAATTGGTATTGTACCATTCCATCTTTTATTTAAACCTAGGAGAAGAATAGATGCTTCTTATTTTAGGAATGTAAATTTCAAAATTGGGAAGATCTTCATTTCAAGAATTAAGTCTCTGCACCTATTCCGTCTTTTCATATTTCTTTATTCCCACGTTTTTCTGGGCCGTCCGATGTCTTTTATCTCTTGATTAAAAGAGATATCCTTTCCTCACTCATGGATTCATGTGCTCTTGCCATTTGTGTTTATTTTCTTCGATTTTTTCGTTTAAATTATACATATTTAGTTGTTTTCATGATTGTTTCGTTTTTTATTAAGTCCAGTCTAGTGCATCCTTTAGTTCTTCGTAAAAAATTCATTTCCACTGACTGGGTTTTCTATTTGTCCTTTTCCATCATTATCCACGATTAGCTGCCATATATGAGCACAGCCATAGTCTTATAAAACTAGGTTTTGTTTCTTTCCTTGTTTTGCTTTGTCCTTATGGTCCCACAACTGTTTAATTTTTTTTATCTTATTTTCTATATCAACATAGGAACCTGCATCACAGTCCAAATAATCGATGTTTCTGACTTCCTCCAGGCAATTATTTGCAATACATATATTTGTTCTAAGTGGGAATTTTCCCTGATGTGCCATTACCTTTTTTTTTTGGGGTGGGGGTGTAGAGGAGGGGGCTTAGGCTGTATTCACTGCCCAGTTGAAATTGGAAAGATACATGCGATAAATTAGTGATGCCCAACATGGAAAAGAGCGTAGGGCAAATTCACTCGAAAACAAACCTCTCTAATGCTTGCTTACCTGAATAAATGAAGGTGGATGCTTGCTGCACAAAACAAAGTAGTGGAGTGGAGCGAGAAGATGTCATTTGCACATAAAAGCCAAGGTTGGACATCGCTGCTGTAATGATCTATTTGAAGTGAGTTATCTAGTGTTGAGTTTAAAGATTTAAACTACTTCTTAATCTGATCACACGAAATTGTAACTACATATTGAAATATATTTGATAACTTCGATAGAATGAATCCTTTACAGTTTAAGGATAGTTGTTTCCGTAATAATATTACTGTGACAAAAGTCCAGTTATTCTTTCTTGCACTTTATTTTTCTTCTAAAATTGAATCACAAAAGCACAGTCCTCTTATGTCGTTAGCATTACGTACAATTCGTCGTAAATTTGCAACTCACATCTGTTCTGTCCTATCCTAATCTTGACACAAATACTGCTCACACTTCTGCTACTCTCTCTGTTTAACAAACAGCTGCTCCAGACGATGCACTCGCTAAAACTGCCTCCCACAACAAGCAACTCCGTTAAGACGATTAAATGTCTAAAACTGTCTCTGACGATAGGCAAACTCAAACTTTCTCAACACTGACTACACAACACACACACTTAAGTAACTGCTCCTGTGCCCATGCTCTCTCGCTTTTATAGTCCAGGCGAAATAACGGCGAATTCTCTGGAAAATACAGCCTTTCTTAAAATTTCTCGTAAACAAGCCGGCAGTCGAAGGCTTCTTGAATATTCTAGAATTTGTCTTTTTTCCGGCCCGAGTATTGTCCTTGTTTATAGGCCGCGCGTTGCCTAGCAGCGTGGTGTGAGATACACACACGGCGTGGCAGTACGAAGTGTATCGCAGAATGCAAATTTAAGCTTCCTTACCAGTAACCGTTAAATCTACATATCCCAAGCGCAGTGTTTAAGCGCTGCTGCAGATGATAGATCACTTAAACAGTTCTCTCAGATGCTAAGACTCGACGGGAAAACACAAAAATTTCGAACTCTTTTAATAGCTGAAGTTCTGCCTACATAATTATTCCTACCAATATCGCTATATGATGTTTTTGCTAACTCGTATCTGAAACACATTTTTCCTGTGAATTTGCTCAGTCCTGAGAATGTTGTTCCCATTCAAATTTTCAGAAATAAACTATGTGCCTAGCAACAGCACTCCCCAACTACGAGCATCTGGTTTCCAGGTACACTTTGCGCAAATGGTATTCTGGTCGATTGAGTTTCCACGTAACCTTAATTACCTAGAGATACCGGGCAAACTATGTAACTGCCTTTACCAGAGTCCTTAAATTGAATATCGTCTAACGAATCCAACCCAAGCTCATTACATTATGTATTAATACATCTAGGTAGCATTTGGAGATTGTTCCTGTAATTTCTTTATAAAGCTGTAAATCTGACCCTTCAATAATTTCGGTATTATTTTTATCGTTATTAACGTAAAGTATATTTTTATGACTAATTCATACAATAGCTGTGAACATAAGCGCTAACGCGATATTCCTTTCTCCACTTTTGTAAAAACTATTCATGCGAATACTTATTCCTCTATTTCATGTTAATAGAGCTAAATATTTGAAGAAATCATTTTATTGCTAATTTTCTTGTAGGTGCAAGAGCAATATATGATTAAAATCGGCTTTAAGTGATAGTCAAATCTTTTAAGAGCTGGTTTCTATGTGATGGCTTTAAAATTTCGTATACTTTGCATGGCAAAGAGACAGGAAAATGAGTAACGACTTCCCATTTAAGGGATATCTCAGAAATGGTTCATTCCATAGAAAAAATGCATTTAGCATACATTATGCAAGTCATCCGAAATGAAGAGGATCTACTAGGACATTCCCAAAAAATGCAAAATGTAGATATATTTTATTTCGTCATACATATATCTTAAATATATTGTATTTTAATCAAAAGGGTTGTAGCCATTTTTTATAAAATTAAAATTTTCGAAAAATATTCTGTGTAAATATTAATCTGCGGTAGTGAGATTTTCTTGAAACTCTTGTGCCTCATTCTTGGAATATATTGAAATTAAATACTAAGGATTTTTCACTTTTGAATTATGCTGTTCACAGGCACAGACACGTGCAAGCGCAAACACACGGCGCTGCTTTTAAAACTTTTTCTTTTGGTTCAAGGCACCTTAAAACTTGTATTTCCAGTAAAATCTCGGTATCGAACTTTTGGGTGGAATGCAATGCCTTCTGTAGCTACTGTGGACATGGTAGAGCAAGTAAAAAGAAGCAAAACTGGAGCTTGAGTATCATCCCTTTTCAATAGTTTGAAAACACACTGGCAATCTCCCTTTGCTGCTCTTATCCATCTGAAGTTAAAGTGATTACTTGCCCTATCGGATGAATACACTCTAGGGGAAGCTGCAGGGACGCATTTAATCCTCTTATGTAGATAGTCTATGATAACAACTGAATTCCGAACTACCTTCCTCCTACACTGTTTCAAATTCCAGCATTTGCATAGAGTGAAACTGATAGTATCTAAAAGGTATTCCATTCCTTTAAAAACATGTATTCTGAAGACAGAGTACTACTCAGAACTTTAATATTATTGAGTCTACACCTGAAACGAATCTCAAAGGAATGTTAGAAAATCCCTTATTTATTCCCGTGTTTACTTTGCGCAAAGGTTTCTGGTATATTAGAATATTAGTTACGCATGCTTTAGGAGGTGAAAAGTGTTAAGTTCCTCAAGTACAAAAACCATGATTGATATAAATCCAATAATAAATATAATTTATTCAGGAAACATTTATTTTATGGTTGTCAAGAAGTGGAGTACATTTATTATTATTGTTTATTATTATTATTATTATTATTATTATTATTATTATTATTATTATTATTATTATTATTATTATTATTATTATTATTATTATTATTATTATTATTATTATTATTATTATTATTATTATTATTATTATTATTGTTTATTCGCTTTAAACGGATCCAAAGGTAATGATTAAATATCGCATCATTTTCTTGGATTTATGCTGATCGCATACAAGTAATAAATAGGAATGCACTTTTATGTAAGGATTTGTGTCTGATGAAATTTGGATATTAAATTTTTCGCTCCAAAGCACTGCTACCTCATAACTCAGGTAACTCTGTGATATTTCTATAGCAGTTTATTTCTTTTATATATGCCACTTATTGGTAAGCTATTAATATAATATTACTTGGCAACTGGTAAAGTAATGCAGTATTGTATTGCTTATATTTTAATGTTATTTGTACTTTCTTAGGATGTTTACAATTGTGTTTCTCTCATTATGTATTTTAATTATTCTGTATTTAACTATTTATGTCATGGTTTGTATATGTTATTATGTATTTTGCTTTTTTATTTTTATTTGTTTTGCAATGTAATTTTTGTGTTATATTTTTATATCACTGTTTGGAATGTATATACATTTTAATATATAAATCATAACAGCAAATTTAAATTTAAATAAATAAATAAAACTACCTTTGTATAAAGCCAAAGTTATTCTATGAATATTTTATAACTTTTGGAGTTAATGGATATTTTCAAATTTGAATATACCAGTATAGCTTGATATTTTAACATCCTGGAAGATAAATCACTACAGAATGTGTATAATGTATTTTCGTAGTGTTTAACGTCCGCTTTTACTACATAGGGCACCGCAGGCGGTGACTGTGATGATACATGCAATGAAGCTGGAGCACCGTGGAATGAGATGGCGCGGGAAACCAGAGAACCCGAAGGAAACCCGCCAAGAGCCGCGGTTGCCTGGGATCGAACCCGGGCCGTTTTGGGGAGAAACGAATGGTTTAACTACTCGGCTAGGGTGTGGTTGTCGTACGTCATGATATTCCATATGCGCAAGAGGGCAGAACTGCTATTGCGCATCTTTACTTCAGGAGCAAAGATGGTAATATCACGGTAGCTCAGCTTGTTAGAGCAGCGTTCCTGTAATAGCGAATAAGGAAATCCCAGGATTGCTATATGCTGATGATTTAATGGTAGGATCTATAACAATTGTAGGATTACAAAGGGCAATAAATGAGGTGCAAAAATTTTGTGAGGAATGGGGAATAAAGATAAATATAAGCAAGTCCAAGGTCATGGTTTTCAAAAAGGGATTTAAATTGAGAAAAGAGGAGAGGTGGGTATTAAATGGGAAAAGATTAGAAGTGGTCAAAGATTTTGAATACTTGGGAGTGAGGCTAAATAACAGAGGAGAGTGGGAGGCACATGGAAGAAAGATAGAAGCAAAAGGGAGAGCTGCAATGTCAGGAGTCAGAATTTGCAAATACAAGTTAGAGATGACAACCAAGTGGCTGGAAAGGATGTATGAGGCAGTAGTGGAATCAAAAATGCTTTATGCAGTAGAGATCTGGGGGGCCACAGATATAAACAAGAAGGTAGATCATATGTATAGAATGTTCTGCAAAGAATTATTGGGACTACCGAGATCGGCGCCAAGAGAAGTGGCCTTGGTAGAACTTGGGAAAACAAGAAGGAAAGGAATAATAATGGAGAGAATAATAAAATTTTGGTATAAATGTTTGGTTAAAGAAGATGGAGAAATTTTAAAATTGTGTATGAAGCAACAAAAAAATCTAGAGAATGAAAACAGTTGGTGGGCAGGGGTTGGAAAAATTATGGAGAAAATAGGAATGGGAGATATATGGAAACTTGAAGAAAGAAATGAAAGTAATGTAGATAAACTAGTAAAGTGTAGGGTAGAAGACATAGAAAGGCAAGAGATATGGGGAAGTTTAGAAAACAAGAAATCATTACAATTCTACAAGCAAATAAAAAGAGGATGGGGGCGAGAACCATATGTGGATTATTGTAACAGACAGGAAAAAGAAGGACTAGCGTGGATGAGAACAGGAGCAATATTTTTAAGAGGGACAAGAAGCGGTAAAATAGGAATATGTGAAATGTGCGGTGAGAAAGAAAGTATAGAACATTATTTGACAGAATGTAAGGAATTAGCATTATGGAGGAAAAAGGTTTGGGAGAAAAAATGGGAAAAAATAGAGGGGAAAATAGTAGCCATAAAAATGTTAACAGTGAAAGAGGAAAGGAAGGTTAGAAGTATAGGTGAGTTTTTGAAGAAAGTAAGAGAAAAATGGGCAAGAAAAGTAAAGAGTGTAAATGAAGAAGGCAGAGTGGGGGAGAGGGACAATTAATTAATATAAGATGGAAAAGATTGATCAGAGCTACCTGGGAGGCAAATGGCCTGGGTGCCATGCAAACCAAGGTAGCAATAAGGTTATGTAAAATTTGTATGTAGTTTAGGTTAGAGTAGGATAATTGTAAAAGTTATGTAAAAAAAAAGTTATGTAAAACATATCCATAAGATTTTTGTGTGTTTGTGGCAATTAAATACATTTAAATAGGGAAATTAAATAGAGCAGCGACATGGAAAGCCGTAGATCCGTGGTTCAAAGCCCAACTATGGCATTGACCTTTTCAGTCTGATTCTATCTTTCCAATCTAACCGTGCATGTATGGAAAATAATTTATTGTCACCTGAATTTTTTTTTTGAAAAACGCAGATGTGATTATTGAAAAATGGTATTTCGGCAGATGTTGCGCTTTCCGTGTGATCAAAGTAGAGGTATAAAATGCAACTTCTTCTCTTCTGGTCCTACAGCCCTTGATGAGCTTTGGCCTTCTGCACAGTACTACTCTACAAACCTCTATCTTCCACTTTACTTTTCCACCCCTAACTCCAATCGTCCTTAAATCTTCTGTGACATCTCATCGTCTTGTTTTTGACCCTCCTTTTTTCTTCTGGAAAACAACCTTCCTTTCAATATTCTTTTTGGGATTCTATCGTCATTCTCTCAATATGTCCTAGCCAACTCTCTGCCTTTATAAACCTCACAATATCTCTCCCATTTTTAATGTGAAGGAGAAATTACAGTAACAGCCAATGTAAAGAGAATTTTGCAAGCAGACAATTGTGATGTTCGCTGCGTTGTCAATATCTCGCGCTGCAATATGTGTGTGTCCTCTTTGATCAATGCGTACTCGTTGCTTGTTGACATTGGACCAGAAATTCGTTACAAATGGTTGTTCCTCTCCCTGCTAACAATCAACACGTTTCTCAACATTATTGCTGTACATGTGAACGAGCTTGTTCTGTATAAACCACGGGCATGTTCACAGCGACGTCTGCCCTTCACAATGCTTCGGTTTGAGTGCTATTCAAAAACGTAGCCTAGTTTATGGGTCACGCACGTATGTACACATTCAGCTATGACTATAAGTACTGACACAATGCATATGATCATATTATTTCCTATATCCCCTTAACTCGGATCTATAACAACGCGTGTTTACATCAGCAAAACATTATTAGTAAAAACGAGCCTCTCATGCAAATGCATGCTTTTATAGGAACATATGACATTGCTCAAACTAAGTACTGAGCCATTTCATTACTTTCCGGTCCCAAATATGTGCACTTTTTCTGTGCATATTTGCATGTTTTGGCATTTTTTAGGATAAAAGCATGCATAGTTAAGGAAATTTTGGCTTTATCAGGCATATAATATACATTATATTTATTTTAAGTGCATGTTTTAAATGCTTGCATAATTTTTCATTCTCCAAATTTTATTTCCAATTTCCTGGCTCTCTTGTCAATTGAGATGGGCTTGCACAAACTACCTATGTTGGAGGAGCGAGGAATTTGACCTTTGAAAGTAGGGAAACGCACCCAGTTGACTCATTGTCACAGCTCGTGCTGGTCAGTGTCTAGAGTGTGAGAAAGCTTGAAGTGGTTAACGTGCTTGATGTTTAACGTAGTTATTTATTCTGAGTATTAATGTGGCTTTAATATGCCTCCAATTAAAGGTTCTAAAATGTTTTCCTTGCACAATGGATAAGAGCCGATTAAGAAAGGCCATTCTCTGTCTACAAAAACGTATTGACTGATAAACGCAGAAACCTCACAGAAAACAATGTAGAAATGTTGTTAGTTGTTAACTGTACTAAAAAGTGAAGTGATGTTGGAAATTGGTACAAGAATGATAGTGCATATCTTAGTGTATGTTTACTTTGACCGTGCACGTTACATAGTTTGATAGTGCATGAATGCATGCATATTTGGGGATTTTATAGTTCACGAGTCTCGTCTTTAAGTATTAGTATATTATACAAGGAAAGCATAATGGTAGTAATTAAGGTGCGAGTATATTTTATGAAATAAGCGGTAGCAAGTTTCATAATATTCATACGAGCATTTAATTGCCATTTCTTGTACTCAAATTTCATACGACTATTTATGCTCGACCATGTCTGTAAATTCAAAGCATTTATAAAATGTTTTTAATACTCTACGCTGCATGTTATTGTCACTGGTTCCCGACATTTTAATTATCTGTTTTTTATTCGATTGTAGGAGAACCTTTAGTTGCACCTTCAATTGATATATTCTTGATTTTATTTTGGCCTAGATGATACAGAGGGTATAAAGCAATAACCTTTAAATAAGCTAAGTAGGTGAGCTAGCAATGAAGTTGTGCGCGTTTTGTCTGTAGAGGAGACAAACAGAACCGGTTCCCCACACTGTGTTGTAACATGTACTACGAACGCACATAACTTGATTCCTCTTTAATGTAGCTGGAGTACTAAGCTTAGTTATTTACAATATTAACACTAATCATTAAATAAACAAAGCAGCTTTATTTCTTATACAAGCTCGATGATTTCAAGCTTGTGAAAATTCCTCCAAATACACTGTACATATTCTGAAAATGAGGTTATGCATTTTGATTTTCTCCAGTTCATGAATTGTACATTGATTTTTTTCATGCACATCTCTTGATTTTTCTGTAAATACGTTATTTGTAACATCGTATGCCTTTGTGGAAATTTTCACCTGTGAAAATTGAATATCACTTTTACTCTTGTCCGACAATTTTAATTTTCTAAACTCGAACTAGTCATCCGACTGAACAAAGAAGAATCGATAGTTACGCTTTCAGCTGCGTGCAAATAGGCACAGATGGCAAAATATTCATTGCTACATGCGGATCTTTTGATTGGTGCATAGCACTTCGTTATGAACAGGTACACCTTTGATTGGTGGATAGTATTATCTTTATGAAGAGGTGGGCCTAAAGAGGTCAGTTAAGTAGCGTATAAGTGCTACACTATGACATGTTCGAGCATAAAATAATATTACAGAAGTTGGGAAATTAACCCTCGTCATCCTTTAAGTTAGACGGATACAGAAAACAGGATAATGACCTCACGCATTCAGCGATAACTCACTCAGAAACACATTTTAATAATCCGCCATTGCACTAATTTTGATTTAGATGCTGAAAAATCTGAAGTATCACATTGATATAGCCTACCTTGCTCATTCTTCCACAAATTTACAATGGCTTGTTCTTTTAAATCATGTTAATCCAGATAAACTTCCGCAGAAATGGTTTTATAAATATTCCTTTGTGGGTACAAGGAAATTAGGGGAATACAGTAGGCTTAAGTATCTAATAGTCAAATCTTTTAAGAACGCTATATGATGGCTTGGAAATTTCGTTGTTTGCATGACCGAGAGAGAGAGAGAGAGAGAGAGAGAGAGAGAGAGAGAGAGAGAGAGAGAGAGAGAGAGAGAGAGAAATGACGTATTATTCAACAAACAAGTCTTATAAAAGTTAATTCTTCTATCTGCTTAAAGTTAGTCGAAATAAACATTTGCAGTAATGGTTGTATTACACATTTCCTTCAGACTACAATGGAAATCAGGGAATACAGTACGCTAAGTGACAGTCAGTCAAACGTTTTAAGAGTTGACGCAATGTGATCACTTCCAATTTCCGTTCTCTTTGCATGTCCAAGAGAGGAGAAAAAGAAAGAAAAGGTAAGGAAAAAGAAATAAAAAGAAACAATAACGATTTCGCATTTGAGAAAAGCGCAAAGTATTTGAAAATTGAAAATAATAGTAATAAGGGATATCTAGGAAATGATTAAAGCCACACAAGAAAGTTTATTTGACATAAATTACTCGCTTTAAGGAAGTTTACATGTTTGTGTAGTAATATTTTGTCTATCTCTCATGTTTAATTGTTACCCAAAAGTTATTTAGAGTGAAGGAGACTTCAGAGAACTAATCCCATAAAATTCGAGATGCACATTTCATTTATCATGAAAATATCCTAAACATATATGATATGAGTCAAAATCTTTAGAAGCACATTAGAGAAAATGAAAATTTTTGAAACAATTTATATGCAAAGTGTAGTTCGGGCTAGGGGCTCTTGGAAGATATTAAAGTTAAACATCAAATGTTGTATTTTGGAGTTTGCTGTTGTCACCATATACACATTTTCTAATTTATTTTCCGGAAAAAAACCGTATTTCTGTGAAATCTTGATCGAATTTTTGGTTGGAATACAGTAGTTTCCCAAGTTACAATACGTGGCAGAGAAAGTGAAAATGAAGATATAAGAGAATATCAATTAAATAACTACAATGAATGCCAAACTATACAAAAGACAACTGACACACGCTGTTCAACAATGAATGAATAAGTAGCGATTGAGCAAATCAATAGTGATTACTGTAAAGTAACGGGTAGAAGAAAAAATCGTAGATATAAAAAGGCGTTGTTAGTGCTTTGACAAACATAGAGTAAGCAGACACACGTGCATAAAAGAAAAAATGAAGAATAGGAAGAAGAGTAGGAGAAGAAAACCGAAAAATACAGAGAAGGAAAAGCACTGCTTGTGAGACGTTCTTCTGTTTCCTTTTATATGTTGACTGAAGAACTCTCCAGCGAGGTGGAAGAATCTGATAGACTTTCTGAGATGCTCCTTTCAGATCCGTGGGAAAGTAATTGCCAAGTTGTTGAGTTTTTCTAAGAAACCTGGAGATGCTAGCGATCATAGTGATGGTCATGTTGGCTGCCCTTCCTTTCGGTAGCTAATTGAACACAAACTTATTGCTCCTTGCTGCTTGCACTGCCCCATTCATTTAACCTGCTACAAAGTTTCAAAGTTTTACAAACTCCAAATCCAATGTCAAGCACTTCTTCAAAGGACGCTACCTGTGTTTAAAAAGTGCTTAATGAATTTGTTCTTCGGATTCCTTCTTTAAGGTCTATGTTACAGTTGGATAACTTTTGCACTCCTAAATCGCTTAGAGATTATTTTCGGGAATTGAAATATAGAAACTGAATGTAAAATATAGATTTGGCGTAGCATAGAGGTTACAGCCTACGTAAATCTTCAAATGTTTTGAGAATCTTTTTAACATTATATCATTACATGTGCTGTTCTCAGCTCGCATTCGGGAGGTCGTGGGTTCAATTTCCGTGGCCAAGATTTATGACTGATGGGTTTTTCCGGGGATTTCCCCGGGTTGCAGGCAAATGCTGGGAAGGATAATTACAACCCCCGAGTTTCCTGGCCTTCCGTCTAACTTTGTTACTCTTTTATTCATCGTTCATCCCTTTGGTCTTTTCAGGGTAGCAAGTGTCAGCGACGGCGTTAGGTACAGCTTGGCAGGCATCATATGCGAACAGGAACTCTTTGCATCCCTCATCCGTGGGATTCGGCATATGGGGGCACTGGAACCCGCGGGGGTGCCCCTCATAAGATGACCCTGGAAGACCTAAAGGCTTCGCGGTGTTGTAAAACTTGGGAAACCTGAGGGACCTCTATCAGTGCCTGTATATTATTTGGAAAACATGACAACTCTGCCCCACTTCTCACCGAAGATGACATTACTTTGAGGTACGGGTTTTACAAGGTTTGCGGTTTAAAAGTATAAAGGAACTACAAGACAGTTATAATTTAACCAATAAAGGACTTGTCCTGGCATGGTTTTTGTCAAGAGCCTCCACCACGATGGAAATACCTCTTATGACACCCAACTGATGAAAGACAGTTACATTGCCTCTCGCCCTGTTTATGCGGGTTGCCTTTTGTTTGCTAATGGTTACCCAGTAGCAGAGGGAGCAGTCCTCCTTTGAGGATTTTTATGATTTGCAAAAATATATACTTGGATCTGGCCGCTTGGTGTCTCCTCTCACCTCATCCCTCCTCCTAGGGGTGTCTCCTTGAAGGTATAGATATAATACGCCTGGGCTCAATGCCGAGCCCCTTCCGTATCTCTCCTAGTCCTATTCCTGTTTTCAACTGGTGTGTCTTGGAAAAGATTTGAAGCTCATGGTTCTGTTCCAAAATGCAGTCGCATTAGATTCTTTAAAATTCAATTTTCAGATAATGAAAGCTATTTTGCAAATTCTTAATCACGGGTTTTTTTAATATTTGGGCATTAGTTATTTATGTATAACTGACTTCTATAACGTATAGTTCATTGATCTGAATCATGCCGATCACTTCATTTCATGTCATATTTTAGGTTATTGTTGTAATCAATAGAAATATGCACAAAAGTGGTAAAAGCTGAAAATCAGCAATTTGGTAAGAAAAATAAAATAACAAACCTAAACCTCGAACTATTTTCCATCTTCTCTATATGCAATTTGAGGATTCTCAGAACTAACAATTCTTAGACTGGTGGAAAACACCAAGCATCTTCTTACCTTCCAAACTACTTTATAATGAAATAAATTCCGTTAGCTGGCTAATGCATTAAAATGAAATAACCGGTGCACCTTTCATACTAGAGCTATTGGATTCGTTCTTAAACGAGCAGAGTTATTTGTTTTCATGGGTCAGTGGTATAAAACTAATTGCGGAAATCAACTTCAATTTGCATAATTAAGGACCAATTAAAAACGCATTGAACCAGTTTAACCTGTTTAACGCTGTGTTGGTCTCGAATATGATGCTCAGATTATAGTGATTATTTATTGCTATTTTTATAGTGCTAGTAATTCTTAAATTTTTCATTAATGAACCCGCTAAAGATCACAGCTTTTCGGATTGAAAATAGTTACCTTCTCAGAATCATCTATTTTTTATTTTGCTTCCTGACTAGCGGATAGCGCAGTAGACGGCCATATAAATCTCCACATGCATATTAAAAATAAAAAAATAAAAAATAAAAAAAAAAATTAAAAAACAAGGCTTGTACGCTTTTAATATACAGTAAGTAGAGCTAGGGGGTGGAGCGGATATAAGAAACGGAAGAAAAGACAACGTACTAAAAAAGGTTTATTTTCAATCATTTCAACGTTTTATTACGAAGCTAACTGAATGATAGTTCCAGAGGATTACAAAAACGAAAGTCTTAGCTGCTTGTTGGATCTAATGACCGATCTACCAATTTATAGATCTGTTAAAGGTTGAAGACTGGTGCGGGAGGGTGTGTTCGATGCGCTGAAGTTTCGGATCGATGGACACTACCCACACGCTGTTGTCCAAACGTCGAACACGTCGTTTGTCTAGCTTTGGGCCGGCAGGCAATTTTATGTTCAAACGCTTACCACCGTATGGCAGAGTGCCTCAAGATCGCCGCTGAGTGAGCTAGAGTAGACATACATAGGCGGTACATTAAATTTAAAATAAGCATAGAGTCAGTATAATATTATTCTTGAATGACCACAAATAGTCAAATATATTTCAAACAGAGAAATTTGAATTGACATGTTCAAGAACTACTGGTCTACCAAACAATATCTTACAACTGCACTCGCTCATCTGTGTTTTTTGTTGTTCATAAACTTTCAGTATTCAGAATATTTTCTTATTGTTATCTGCAGATTTGTTTCCTTTGTAAAGTCTCTCATATTATTTTTTATCTTTGAACTGATTTTCACATTATCGCCGTTGAATTTCTTTTTATTGCTGTGGCAATTGACGAAGCATTTTAAGTTTTCTTGTAGGATCTTGAGGAAAACGTAAAATCAATGTAACAAGTGAATGTTCCTATAAAATCAAAAAAAGTCTTTTAGGATTGTAAGTTTACAGTTCACTGAAAAAAATGTCTATTTGTGATTTCCGGTGTTATGTACGCAGAGTACACTGGACTGAGTGACACTGTCGTTACAGAGCTTCTTCCATTCCCGTCTACTTATTTGCGTGAGCAGGGTTTCTGTGCATTAACTCCAATCACAACAAAACAAAACTAAATTGCTTGAATCACTATTGACACTCGCACTGACGAAGATTCATTCAGGAATAGCGATCTGGCATTCAGAAAATAAGCTCAGCCGTCTCATCTAATTTGCTTTGTGTGCTATCAGTAAAGTAATTCCTGCATTTATTTAATAGTAAATTTATAGCATAATGCTCCTTTTTGTATTTGTAAGCTATAAATATATCTATTTAAGATACAATCATATATAATTTGAATTAATAACTCTAGGGTAGGTCTAGGGTTGCAGGCTGGAATGGAAAATTGTGTTTGGGGTGGAGAAGAAAGATTGAATATCACTGAGCTAGGGTCCTTGTTGGACTTCGGTGATGATTGCGATACGGTTTTGTTGTACGGTGTTCCTCAATGTAACTGGCAACTGAGCAAGATGGCTCCACGTGTGAAGCTTGCATTCAGGAGATCGTGGGTTCGATTCCCGAGCCCACCTTCCTAACCCAATGGGTTATTTGGGGAGATTTTCCGGGTCACTAGGTAAATTCTAGGAATAATAAGTAGATCCCACTAATTTTCAGTTAACCTCACTTCTTATTTCGGTTCAACTTTCATCTGCTTGGTTGCTTCAAAGTTTCAAGTGCCGCAGGCAGGTGCTTGCTCTGTAATTCCTCGTCTCTCAGATCAGGGGAGATCTCCGTGTCCCGGGTTCCCAGGGGAACTGTGAGACACTGAGGGTACGCGCCACAACCGTGGAGTTCATAGAGACTTTGCCCTCTGGTATCATCTCTTTCCAGGTCCACCCACCCTTCATATCCTCTCATCCCTCTCTCCCGGAGAGAGCTCCTTTAGGGGCATAGGCACGAAAGATTTCATTGGGCGAGGTACTAAGTCCCTCTCTCTGAACTTTGTCTATGCTATCTATCTTTTGTAACTGGTGTCTATAGATACGCTGCATCAGAGTTGACAGAGTTGGTAGAGTGCCCAGAGTAATAGTCTGTCCCATTGCACGCAACATTACAGACTGAGGTGGCCTTGGGCATGAGATCTCCAAGCACTAGTGAGTGTACGAGTAGCTAGTGAGGTATTTTGTGGCCTTTGCTCTGTGGTGCAATGACGTAGTCGGCTCGCTGAAGAAGCTCGATTCAAACAAGAAGGCCCCATGCAGTTTGGATGCGGCAGCCCTCCGGATGTGTAGGCTATATTACACCAAGGATGCCACGGGGTGCTATAATCTTCGCAAAACTTAAAGGCACATGGAGGCGGGGCGTACTGCGGACTCCAGCGAATCCTACGCTTGCCCCTCCTACCAGCGCTGCCGAATGTGGTGCAAGAGCCAAGAGCCAAATCAGGTCGCTCGGGTTTACCCGGGCGGGATGTATGCCCACGGTACCTATCCATTTAGTATGGATTTACCCGTGAGGTATAAAAGGTGTAGTCAATTTTCACAAGCTATTTATGTCAGTGTCAGCCAATGGTGATGATTGGTTACTCTCTCTTGCTATAGACTTGGGATATGAGTGCCAATTAGAATGTCTACCCATCCTGGGGCACCCATGCCCCTCTCTGCTCACTTAGCAAAGGTCAGCTTGTCTAACCAGCAAGTCAAGCAGTGTCAAATAGCGAGAAACCGAATGCATTGGAATGTTTGGTGAAATGAGGAAGCAGCGAAGCTAATTAGCCCAAGACATCCTTGGGTAAGCGATAGCTTTTGCGCCTCCTGGGAAGATGGTGATTATATTGACCCAAGGTATTTACCAGCTAGTTAGGGTGTGGCGTAAGTTTCGCATACATAGAGCGGGCTCTATCTCGCACAACATCCACAATATATGGAATGCCAGAATGAGTATGGAGAATATGGGAAGAAAATCTACAGTCAGTATCGTAGATCATCCTAAGGGCCCTGTTCTGCACGACTTGCAGTCTGCGGATGGTGGTTTGAGCCACGAATCCCCATGCCTCGCATCCATACAGGATCAAGGGAGGGATGATCGCACGATATATGCGTAATTTAAGACGTGTAGGCATAGTGGACCTAAGGATGGGATAGAGCTTTCCTAGAGCTCCGTGACCCTGGGCAGCTTTAGCTGTGACATGCTTGGTGAAGGTAAGTCCTCGGTCAAGTTGTACACCAAGGTACATGGCTGTGTTGACCCAAGGGATTCTCCTGTGACCAAGTGTCAGGTCCCTATCTGGTCTACAGGTATGAATTTTACCTAACAGAAAAGCAGAGCTTTTCTGTGGACTGATTCCCATCCTCCACTTTTCACTCCAACTCTCAATGGCATCTAGGTGTCTTTGCAATGGGGGAAGGCAGTAACGTAGATTTTTGTTACGGGCCAGCATGAGGACATCATCGGCATACTGGCACGTAACAGTGCTGGGTTCAACGGGGAAGTCAGACATGTATGCGGCGAAGAGCAGTGGCGATAGAACACTACCTTCCGGGACTCCGGCCGCTATTGGTCTGATAGTTGATAACCTGCCCTCCACTCGCACCCTGAAAGTGCGGTCACGAAGGAAACTGGCTATGAGGGACAGGTAGGGGGAGGGGGAGGGAGTTTGTACAGTAGGCCCTGGTGCCATGTTGTTGCAAAGGCCTTATCCACATCCAGAAGTACTGCGACAGTTTTGAAGTTTTCCTGGAAACCCAGGGCAGCCCTCTCAACAAGACGCAGGAGCTGTAAGGTAGTGGAATGACCTTGACGGAACCCGAACTGATGATCCGGAATGAGCCGCCTTTCCTCAAATACAGGAGTTAGGCGGGACAGTAGAAGTTTTTCAAAAATTTTGGAAATGATTGGGAGTAGACTAATAGAACGGTAACTTGATGGAAACTTGGGATCCTTGCCTGGTTTTAATATGCAAATCATCCTCACTTCCTTCCAAGAATGTGGTGCATGCATCTCACACAATCTTATGTACAGAAACCTCTGCCGGTACAGGCACTATGCTTGGCAACAGCGCTCTGCTTGAGCATTGGCCAGCGTTCACATGCCTTTAACTTCTGCGAGCGGTATAGATCTTGTTACTTCTTCCACAGCTAAGCTAAGCAGCACTGGACTTGGTTATGCTGGACGGGCGGCCGCTCAAGTGAAAAGCTGCTCTCTGCCTTGCTTGGTGCATCACGTACCTTAATTACCTGCTTCCATACTGCTTCTCCCTAACTGCTATCTGGTTTTCTTAATTGTCACGCAACTGGCCGGTTAAGTTTAGCAGTAAGAGTCATAGTCTCCACTTAGGCGGGTGTCCGTCTCACCGGACAAATTCGGTCAAGCCACCAACAAGCGAAAGAAATCAAACTCGTCCCTACACCACCAACAAACTAGGGAAAATGTTTCTGAAACAAATGTTCTTCTAACTTCATGATTTAGGCAAATCGCCTGTTCCGATTCATAGTATGTCTTTCCATCTTTTCTTGGGTGTTCCTATGGCTGTGATCCTTGATGGTCTGTAGTACTATACCAATTTAGGAAGCCTTGCTTCATCCATTCTTGATAAATGTTGTTTTCAGTAATTTCTGTATTGTTGAATTCTATCGTGTATAGAGAATAATATATGGAGTTCATTTCCGATATCTTCATTTCCTATTTTATCAAATCTTGTGTAGCCTTTCGTTCTTCTTAGAAAAGGCATTTCTGCGCTCTGAATTCTATTTTTTTTTATTTTACTTATAAAAGTAAGGCAAGGGCCATTAAATAATTACGCAGACGTCCATGGACTTTGTCCATTACTTCTTTCTTGGCTTTCGGCATGGGCCGCGTACTATTGGCTTTTTTAATCATACCGACGTTTCGCCTTTAACTATCTTCGGCTTCTTCAGTGAGCGACTGCAAAACTCGTCCAACAAGGCAGTGACCAATTGGACGAGTTTGGACGAGGTTTTGTGATTTATGCCGCATATATGTTGAAGTTTCGTCAATTTTGTATGTCACTTTCTATTTCTTCATCTAGGCTGAAGTCGCAACCTAGATATGTAAAGCGTGAGCATTTTTCTATGGCTTTACCATCTAATACTACTAAGAATAGACTGAATTGCATTCAGCGAGTTCACAAGTAGCCATGGAGACCGGTGAACATTGAACATGTCAATTGAAATGTACAATCATGTCAATAAATATACAGAATAGCATAGAAAATATATTTATAGGCACAAAAAGCAACCCCCCCCCCAAAAAAAAAAGAAAAAAACCAAGAGAAAAAACAGGGTAATGGAGAAACACAATAAAAGCCTCCCTGTTTTTGTTTGTAGTGTTTAACGCCCGCTTTTACTATACACGGCACCGCAGGTGCTGACACATGATACATGAATGAAGATGGAATCGGTAGAATGAGATGGCGGGAAAACCGGAGAACCCGGAGGAAACCCGCCCCAGCGTCACTTCGTCCACCACGTATCCTACATGCGGTTGCCTGGGATCGAACCCGGGCCACTTTGGTGAGAAGCGAATGGTCTAACCACTCGGCTACGGCGCGGTCAAGAAAAACACCTCCGTGTAATTACTGGACTTACATAATGTATATTTACAGACATAAATGGAACTTTGTTTTAAACTTTCACTAGGCTTTTCCTGCCACGTCCTACTGTTGAGTTATAATATAATTAGCAATGAATTGTATCTTTTGTCAGATTACTGTATACATATACATTTGAGCAGCTTTCACACAAGCATCAAATGTAATTAACAATGATTTGTCACTAAAGAAGCTACAGATTACTTACAAAGCAACATAACCATTAACAGGATAATTTGTCATTCAGATTATCTTATACAGAATAAAATGAGCTAAAAACTACTTACAAAGCTACATAAGCATTAACAGGATGCAAATCTTATAATTATTTTAGATCTCCTGATTATTTACCTAAAAACACCATTGCTTTAGTTTTCCCTTTTGAAATTTTAAAATTATACTCTGCACATTTCATTCAGATAATTAGAGCAAGCTTTAAGTCATCTTCCCTTGTTTGTAACAGCACAACTTCATCGGATTATAATAAAATGTTAATAATTTAAGTGTTGTTTAGTTTAATTCCTTTAAAAACTATATTTCTTCGATTTTGGATGTCATTTATATAAATATTAAAAAGAGAAGGCGAAATACTACACCCTTGCGAAACAAATGCATTACCTGTAATATCCGTACTGAATAGATTATAGCGTTGGCCATTTATCTATCGAGTAAGGTCGGTGACATAAATTTGAACCTTGGCTATTGAGCTACGGCGGAAGTCGAGAGTTCCTTCTCGGAAGCTTAGCGGAGCTTCCCAAAATATGTTTGACACCAAATGAGTAATGTAAATAAATCATACTTGTATCTTCATAAACGGATCAAAATACCGTAAGTGTACATATTTATGCGGATTCACCTGGCAGGAGTGATATAGAGTTGTATCCGAAATAAAATTTAATGTGTATTGCAATGATTAGTATTTTGACGTAAAATAAAAGAGATAGTAAAGTAATAAAAGCAAAAGTTGAATAACGATCGCTTACAGAGCTATTGAAAAATCTTTCCTTCTTCCTTTTTAGTTTATCACTTTCTTAGACCATCTTATTCTAATTTTAAAATGCCTTTATCTTCTCCTATCAGATCTCTTTTTAAGACTTAAAGACTTTAACACTTATTTTAACTGTGAAGTGAATTCAAATTAAGCATCCTTGATTTATTATTATTATTATTATTATTATTATTATTATTATTATTATTATTATTATTATTATTATTATTATTATTATTATTATTATTATTATTATTATTATTATTATTATTATTATTATTATTATTATTATTATTATTATTATTATTATTATTATTATTATTATTATTATTATTATTACTTTTTTTTTTTTTTTTTTTTTTTGGTGTAGTGAACCATTTCGGATATATTTCTTGTTATTTGTGTGAGTTTTGCAATAATTAACATTTTCTCAAATGGAAGGTCATTATTCACTTTTTGTCACTTGACCGTCCAAAAAGAACGGAATTTCAAAAGCGACCGCCTTTAAAATGTTCGACTGTCGCTTAAAGCCTACTTTATTCCCGTATTCTCCTTGTACCTACAAGAAAATGAGCAATAAGATAATTTCTGCAAATGTGTATCCCAAATAACATGAAGATAGAGGAATAAGGGTTTGTAGGAATAGTTATAGAGTAAATGCAGCATATGAGGCCTTTATTGGTGAATAACGACTTTGCTACGATTAATTTTGAACAATGTAAAGGTTTCGAAAACACTTATTTTCCTCCTCGGGATTCATGCTGCAGTAACTTTAAATTCTTTGGTTTCATTAGAATCAAATGCCTCAATTCATTAATTTTTGTAATGGATAATACCAAAGCTGAGTTTTGACCTCATTTTTTGTGACGTTCAAATATATGCTTAAGCTATATCAACAAGCAGCAGTGAAACTTTGTTCATGGCGTTTCAAAGTGAATATTTACGCAGACACAGTTGGTATTATATTACATAGTAGCCAATTAGTGGCCTACGTCAGTGGCAGGTGACGTTTAATTAGCAAGCGCACTCTTCCATTCTGTCGCAGACCACGAGTTCTTCCTGAGCTTACTTCCAAGGCTTCCCTAATACTTATCTACTCTTTTGTGGTCAGGTCAACTTACAGTTTTAATAAAAGGAATATAAATTTCCGGATGCCGTCAGCTTATTACTTCTTGCTTCAATATATAGCTAAAGGGCTGGAGGCAGCGGTTGGTTTTAATTAAAATTTCATTGCTGAATTTTAAAGCTTAATTTTTGAATTGTTTATTTGAGGGATCTATTTGTAAAGCTAAAGAGGATAAAGCACTAACCCATCTAGCATCCGACCCTATCTTAGTCGTTTTCAAAAGAAAAACTGCATATTAGTGACTGTTGACGCCCATGGACTAGAATAGTTTCAGGAATCTCGCTCTCTTTCTTCCTCCCCTCCTCCCTCCCTCCTCCCTCCCTCCTCCTCTCTCGCTTCGCTCGTTTAATTTCAAATAAGCCCTCCGGAACAGTCGCAAGTTGGTAGAGAAATATTTACCTTTGAGTGCTATTTGAAAAATGCCTTGGTCTCTTGGCATAACTCAAAGGGCAGGAAGGCATTAGGTAATCTCTTCGAGCGTTATTACTTCATTAAAGTCCTATGGCATTTGCATCAATAGAATGTAATAGTGTCCTTTGTTTAGTTTTCACTATCACTTCACTAATGTAATTTGGTTCACTTTTCCTCTCGCTCATATTACAGTGTAATGAAACGCGCTCAAAATGGCCTCCTCCTCTTTCAGCCTGACTTATTGGAGCGTCGAACACAAGATCTCTCTAATCTCTCTGAGTAGAAGCACTCACTCTAGAGCACAGAGTAACCAGAACTTCCAGTCGAATCAAGAAGTGTGGTGTGAGCAGAGGTAGTACAGGCAGAGGTAGCTTGTGTCGGGGATCACAAAAGTGGAAGGTAGAGGGTAGAGGCAGGGGGTAGAGAATGTTTTGCGGGCAGAAACGTCGAAGGTCCATTGATACCTCTTCAGTTCAGCAAAGGAGGAGCCGAAACTTCCCCACCTTCCCCATAACACAGACAGAGGTGCGAGTGTCTGCGTCTCTTTTCAACATACCCCTTTCTCTTTCTTTGGACATGAGACAATTACACAATGCGCTATAGCGTTACTTGAAATCTTACAATTTAATGTCCACAAATATGGGAATATTTAATTACTAGGGCCCGGATTCTTAGTTTTTTAACTATTTTATTCCTTGATAGTTAACTGCAGTGGTTTGATTTAATTATCTGTTTCATGATCATCGAAGCCAAATGCTTGAATCTTATAAAACCTAAAAATGGCTAAATGAGACTTTGAAACCTAAAAGAGGCTAAATCTCCTATTAATTTTAATATGAAAAAAAAAACTATTTTAAAATGGGAAAATGAAATGTTTATAAAATTATGAATGGACTTTGACTGTTACATCTTTGCTACGTCTTTTCGCTTATGTATGCTTAAGAGGAGTAGCGACAACAATGCAAGAGGCAAGTGACTTGCATTTTGCTGTGTGGGACCAAGCTCTGTATTGTTGCAAGTAAGGAATGCGGGGATTGTTGTCGAGGGGAAAGGGGTCATTAGGAGAACCCGCCATAAACTCAAAGCATTCAGTTTAAAAACAGTATCCGTTGTATTCAGTCGACTATCGCGTATTGTTAATGCATACAATTAGTACATCGTTAGAAGTCAATTTTCCTTAGATTAGGCAGGTAATTTAAGGAACCAGTGTCATGCATAAAGTCAGCTCATCTCGAAGGTGGTTGATTCGTCAGTGGATAGGTAACGATCCGAACTTCACCACAGATGGCAAAGTAATATTTTGCCAAATCTGCTAAAAGCGAAAGAAACCATACCCACAGACACAAAAGCTTGAACAAATATGAACACCTTCTATACTGCACAGATAAAGTCGCATTAAGCGGCTAGGTGCTGTGCAGATAGACATACCTTACAGGAGAACCTGTACGACCTGTTCTCGAATGCTGAAATACAGGTAAGGATTAAACACCTCTTATAATTCACATAGCGTATAAACTATAATTTTATTTACGTATTTTCCAGGTGCCCTCTCGCCAAAAATCGCATTTTGAGCAGCACAAAGGATCTACAGGACATATCAGCAACATTGTTATAAAAAGAGGACAATTAATAATAAAATTAATAAACAATAATAATATAAAACTATTTCAGGAGATTAAAGACCTAAAAAAATTTTTTTGAAATATAAAAATAACTAAAAAGCTAATTTTAAGAACCTAAAAATCCGGGCCCTATTAATTACCAACGCAGTCTTGGGCAAAACGTCAGAACATTCATCAACTGGACCACGACCTACAAGCCCGAAATCTACCATCTATTGGATTAACGCCGGCCGTGAAAGCCTCAGCACGTATATTTAATTACATTTACACAAAAAGAGAGAATCTAAGAAAGTACTAAGTGTACAAAATATCCTACATATCTAAAGCTTTTCCCAGCTTAGATTTTACATTGGCCCCAGAAGAATTCCGACCTGAAGCATTGTGGTTTGCTACAAATTTTCCTTTCAAAGTTTTCTATGTAGGTGAGGTATCTATGATTCTTCAGCCCGGAATTCACTTTTAGTTGTAATTTTCGGTTAAATTAACACTATACCGAGGAGGTTATTCCTTCTTAATTTCTTGAATTGACTAAAATGTACACTTCTAAGAGCTTCTCAGGTGTGTCCAATGTTTCCCACTTATTTTATAGAATCTGCGCATTCGTCTTCATTCATATATCACACTGCAAGGATTCGGGTGCTTTAGCGGTTACCCAGCTCGTGGGGACAGCACCCGCCTAGGGGTCCTGCAGCGCTCCGGAAGGAGTTGCGGGTTGCGCTGGCAAAGACAACTTTGTGTAACGGCTCCTGTCCATTCCTTGGGCACTTTTATTCTAGTCGAAGGATCTACAGTTCAGTCTGTAAGTACCTCAGATTCTGCATATTTGCCTGCTGGTGAACTTGTGCCTTATGTACAAATTACAGAAAGATTCGTCGCGATTTGGACCAGCGCCAGCGCAGAGACAGACGTTCCGTTTTGGGGTTTGAAATGACTTCCCCTTTTGAACCCAATTAGGTCAGCTTAAATATCTCATGTTGCGAAATGTCACCCTGCTGTTAATCTAAATTCATCATGTTAGCATTAGGGTTATCAACGAAGGGGTCATCTGGTACACTTGGCTTTACATGGATCCATTGCAGCTAACACCCTCGGGAGAAAGGGATGAAGTGAAGGAAGCAACAGATAAGCCATAGAGACGCGCGGAAGTTCCTAACGATCACAGGCACGAAGATTCCCAGTACTGGAACTGTCAAAAGATGATGATGAACGACTCATTGACCAAGCAGCCCTCTATTGTCCAGGAGAAATTACCCTTGCCTTTGAGCAAACATCTTCGGTGCTGTCATACGCCCGAAACCTAGAAGAACACCTGAAAGACGACGGAAAGGAAATCATGGTAGATGAAAAACCATCCCAGAATCTGCCTCGACCAAGGAAAAATGAAGGTCAAAGCGGGCTGTCGACGAGAAGCGAACTACGATCTCCCAAATGCGAACTTCACAATTTAAAGCGGAGTCATTTCTCTCGATAGATGCACCACATTATTATCCTGTTTTCAACATTTTCGCGATCATTGCTTCACTTCGACACTTTGTGTTCGTTCTCAGCGCTGGAATCTGCGGATCTTATAATGAGACATAAGCCGATACAAGCAAGATCTAACTTCAGGTTAGATTATATCAGTAATTGTTTACATGATGCATATATAATAAAACTGGAATGATGTTCATATTTACAAATTCTAACTTTGGCGTTGAATTACTTCAAGACGGTAATCATTTTTGTCTAGTTTAGATTAATACAAGTTTAAGAGAGCATGTCATATATCAATACTAGGTAACTTTCGTGAATTTAGAATATCTACAATATGGTAGCTATGAAGTATAAAACCGAGCGGGAAGGTTCAGGTGGTAACGGCTCTTGCCCGCATTCGGGAGGTCGCGGGTTCGGAGGTTTCTCCGGGTCACCAGATCAATGCTTATCCTCCGAATTTCCTGTCCTTCCATTTCGTTACATCAATACTTTCGTTTTACCCTTCATTCTGTTAGGTTTCTTTCAGGGTTGGAACCGTCGGCGAGCGTTGCGGCAGTAGTACGGCAAGGGGAACGAATGCGCCCTAAACATCATGTCCCGGATTTGACGGCGAGTCTACTGGATTCCGGACCCCCCCCCCCCCCCTTGAGATGGTGCAACCCCGAGGAGGGAATGGGAGCTAAGCCAGCCTCCGCCGGGGTACTTCTAACTAGGAAAATGTAGGGGCCCTACCCTCTGCTCTGTAGCGGCAACATTTCGGCCGTCTTTAGGATCCATTCGCCTCACCCATCCTCCCGGGGGTGCCTGTCAAGGGCATAGGCACAAGAGATCGCCTTTTGGGCGAACAGCTACGTCCCCCACCTCAAGTTGTCATAATCATGAAGTATAGAAGTGTTAGAGATATAATTGCAGATAATTTGGTAGCTAGTGTCCACCTCAGGGAGTTTCGTCAAACAGTTCTCCCGCATACCCTCGTAATTTACTCCACACGGTATTAACTGCGCGAAGAAATAAACGCCTACCTTTGCTTCCACACGTTCACATCTTCATTATCTGACCTACTGCCCATACAATCTGGAATCATTGGCCTCGCTCTGCTTTCCCTCCACAACAACCTGTCCCATGCTCTCGGGGGAAATAAACACATACCTTGTGTGTGCCACGCGTACTTGGAGCTACTAACTAACCTGAAAACATATTACTGTCATTAGTCTGAAAAAGAAGTTAGTTGTTATTATTGCTTCCGCCATTCTTTTTTACTTTTAGTATAAGATCTATTTCTAGCAATTACTGAGTGTACTCACAGCGATTATTCCAGAAGCCATTAATAAATGAAAGTAAGCCTAAATCATTCAAAACTCAAATCTAGTTCGATTACAGATAGATCGAAGTAGATTTTGCGGACTTCATAAAAATATCTGATTGCTTTCTGTGTCATCTCAGCTAGTTTTAAAAGGTATGTTCAGTTATTTTACATTTATTAACAAAATTGCCATCATTATGTTCGTGCTTTTTCATTCTTAAATATTCTAATACGCTATTTTCAGTCTTCCAATAAATGTAATTTAGATATAAAGAACATAAAACGCTCGAAGTCACATTTTAACTATACCCAGATTTTAAGTGCTAATGGCTTCATTGCCAGATGCAAGGCACTAGAAAACAACTATACCCAGATTTTAATATAATTTAATATTCTACTAAGAAATACAAGGAAACCGTATGCTTGACCCATAGATATTGTTACGTAAACGTTATTATGAGAAAGAAAACATATTGTATAAAGGTACTAAACACTGTGTTAGAAAACACATTTCTGGCCCCCTAGCTCAGTCAGTAGAGCATTTGCCTGCTGCGCAAGGGATCTTGTGTTCGATTCCCGGCTGGAAAGTGGGGAGTGATTTTCCTGTAGCCAAGATTATCTCCTCAGGGTCTGGTAGTACGAATGAGAGTGTCAATTTAACGTACAAATCCCCCAAAGATTCAAAAATCCGCTAACTGTAAAGCGAGTTAGGCAATGTGTTCCGATGGAGAGGCTACCGATACAACCATTTGAGTTAAAGGCTGGGTACAAATGGAAGAATTAAAAAAGATGGAAAACTTGTTTTCAAGACGTATTCTATTATATTTCAGCTTATTTTGCCATACAAAATATAAGAATACAATCCTGTGAAAATCCGTTGATTTAGGATGGTATATGCCTCTGTTCATCAAATTAAACATTTTCAAAAGTGGTATGCATAGGCACATGAAAATGCTGTCTGATCCATTTAACTACATGGCTTATAACAATATATAATCGTTGAGGTAACGAGTTTGCAAAAAGGCACCTTTGCATACAAGGTTAACAGAAATAGAATGTAAAACGCGAGGTTTAGGTTAAAGTTATCTTAATCACCTTGCATACTATAAAACATATCGCAAATCTTCAATCGCGTGCTACCTATAGTTTACAGGGATATTTTCGGTAGCTTCCGCAAGGTTGAACTTACTATATGATATGCTCAGCTGCAGTTTAAAATTTTGATTAAAAGAGGCTACCTTAGCTGAGTCACAAACTAGTTCCTTGATTGCAAAGTGATTTTAAGTTTGTTAACCTGCATTGTCTGTCACGTAATTCTTAGTTCATGCGGGTGAGTTGACAGAACTGTATGGTCAGCTGACTACAATTTAATGGCCTATTTAGTTTCAAAGTTTTATACCGGTAGAAAGTACTGCTTCAGCCATAAGTTAACTAGGAATTCTACATGATGAGTGTAACAAATATGTCCAATACAATTATTGTCAATTGAGCACCATTTCGGCGGAAAAAATGTGTCAAATATCTGGAGCTAACTAGCTTCTTGGCGAATGAAATTTAATCGCAATTAAATGTTAATGTGACGTTGCCAAATCTGTCTTTGAAATTAAACTTTGCATGACACTTTAACATTAAATTGTGACTAAACTTATTCGAATCAGGGTAGAAATATTTACGCCACAGTTAGTGAAATAATAAACCGTTTTTATGCATTCGTCAAGAAGCTAGATGGCTCCATATATTTGACACAAATTATATTTTTTCGGTGAAAAGGTTCTTTCTTGACAACAATTGTATTGGACATATTTGTTATACTTATCATGTAGAATCCCTGGCCGAGTGCCTCCTACCCGGTGCAGTACATATTTTAATACTGCCGAGTGCAATTGTAAACAACAAGCATCTGCCCATGTTTATTCTGAAAAGAAGTACGATATTTTATTTACAGAGGTGAAAGATGAAAACATTGCTTCGCGTGTAATGTAAGTGTATCCGCAGGCAAGACAGACAATATTAAAGGACATTTAATTGTCTACTCAGCTGTTAAAAAGTCTTTATCTCAACTCCCAATACAAGGTTTCAGCCAAAATTGGCAGGGATAACACTTGATAGAAGGTAAAAATAGAATTTATAATTCTTTACAATCTTTTACTTTTATGTGACACCTACAAAAGCGCTCACTATCAACTATATCTTTGTCAACAATTATTATCGTAGTAGCTCAAACATTGCCAATATAAAAATAATTACGCTTTCACAGCTTACAAAAGAACAAAGCGACAGTGAGTTCATATAATATTCCTTGATTTTCTCTCTGTTTAAACACGAAAGAATTCATTATAATCAGTGACTGTATAAATCTCCACAGTGCTCAAACATTATGAACATAATAATAAAGAAGTCGAAGCTAATACCTAAACATTCTGTGATGGTATCCTGATGTTCGGATGTCGGTCTAGGTGGCTCAGTTGGTTAGACGCTGGCTTACTGATCCCAAAGTTGTGGGTTCAAATCCGGCCCAGACCGATGGTTTTTAAGTGTGCTTAAAAACGGCAGCTCCATGTCAGTAGATTTACTGGCATGTAAAAGAGCTCCTGCAGGACAAAATTTCGGCACACTGGCGACGCTGATGTAGTCCCGGCAATTGACAGTGTCGTTAAACAACAAAATCAAATCAAAATGATGTTCGGATATTCGCTTATTCCTGTGTTTTTGTATGCAGCGGATTCCTTTCTCTGCGGGCAGTTGGTGATGTTCTTATAACCGGAAAAAAATTGAATGATAGACGAGTATAAAAGTAACGCCGGGCATGGAGAATAAAAACGGCATCAAACTAAGCTAAATACCACTTCTTCTTTGTATGTTAATTTTGGGGTTTCTTTTGTTTCATATTTCTTGTAATTTCATAAAGGAGTGGCGAAAGTAAATTAAATTAATTTAACCTCATTCGAGAATTAAAAAAACAACAACAACAACAGCCTACGCGCAACCTCTGGTAAGTCAGCCTATTGCCAATAATGTAAGGTAAAGGATCCAAATAGGAGATAGTCTCCTAATAAGAGACTTCGGTGTATTCCGCTGAGGACGTGCTCCTATGTGTTGGAAATAATTGTAACGTAATGATTTTGTTTGTATAACACATTGTTTCTGTGGTAATACAACTGCTTGTAAGCTGAGTTGGTAATTTTATCATATTCTTTAAAGCCTTAAAGCTCTACCAAGGCGATTCTAGGTACAATTAAATTACCTATTGGTAATTTAGGATCCATGTAAGTTGTTACAAGCGGATTTAGTAATGTCTACAATAACATCTTTGAACATAAGCAGCCACGAAATAAGAGACACCACGAGGTCCTAAATAAGAGACAGTAGCCGATGCAGTAATGATGCACATAATGAATGTTTATTCTGCACTGGATTATATTCTGAGGACACGTGATGGAAAAAGCGAGCACGATGTGTGATATGCCATCGAAGGGCACATGAAGCATGTGATGAGTGAGTGAGTGAGTGAGTGAGTGTTAAACGGGGGGGTTTAACGGCCCGTCGACGAGGTCATTTGGGCCCAGAATGCCTTTACATTCTTTTTAGTTCTAAGAATGGTTTTAGAATCATTGTTGTTTGGAGTGAGAATGATTCGTTACAAAATAATACTTTTCAATAATGTGCTTACGCATTTATTAATGCAGTTTTGATAATGCTACCTCTTATTTGGACCCTACTTTGAAAATCAGAGCTATTCTTGCTTTTTATTTCAAAGGATTGTGTAAATAAGATATATTTAACGATCGTTCATGGTATAAAATCTGAAAAATAGACACCTTTAGGAAACGTAAAGCCATCCAGAAATAAAAAAAGATATTTACACTGGTAGATCTGATAGCTGAATTAGAAAAAGTATATCTTATTTGGGTACCTTATCTTTCATTCCCCCAGCATCTCTAGCACCATACAAAGTCAATGAAAGAGCAGGACATCATTATGGGCGAATTAGGACGCCTGAAGCGTGGTACAAGACAAGCAAGTGTTGTGTTCCCAGTATTGGTAAGGCTTTCTACCAAGACACCTTAATTAATGGCTGTGACAGGATGCTTGCTATAATTAACTTCTGTGTTGGAGCGTATATCTGGAACCCCAAGTTACCTGACACCCAGTAGGGGGAGCGCATCTCCTTAAAATAAGACGTATGTGTAGCTACGAATCATCAAGACATTCACTCTATCACGTACAGAAAGTAGACACACAACTCTATGGCTGGCTTGTAAACTTGGAGTAGCAGTTTGCTGCTGGTGATAGATGCTGATGGTTGTTTCAGTAAAAGTAACCACTTGTTACTGGTATAAAATCCTCAATAAAAAAGAAGTTTGTATGTGGCAACAAAATACGAAGGTCATACTGAGCAAGAATTTTTAAAAATCTTCTTTGTTTTTTAGACGAACTAAGTACCTACACCATCTTAATTTAGTCTTTTATGTTACTTTTCAACGTTGCCTCCATTTCTTTGTGCACGGTTTTCCACAGTTCTGCGTGTTTGACAATACCCTGACAATAAAACTTCTTTCCAAGTGGCATCATTCCATAATCTTACGTATTCTTTCGGGCTCGTAAAGATTGAAACAGCTTTCATCGCCGGTGATCATACTCGTAAAAAAATCATCGCTTTGAAGTCTCTGAAGAAGGTTTTGAGTGATGTTTCTTCTCTGAAGTTTGTAGTTTTTGGTCAATAAACGTGGGACCCAACCGGCACAAAACTGTCGACAATCTAAGCTTTCAATAGTTTCTTGCACTAAGGTTTGCACCGATTTCATCCATAGTGACATGTGTGTTTCGTCTAACCAGCTCATCAACTCTTTCTCTGTTGCGTTCGAGGGTAACCGCTACGAGTCTCTCCCTGGATACTCGTGATCCCATCTTTGAATGTTTCACCCATCTCCTCACACTGCTAGCATCCATTAGACATTCCCCATAGGCACTTTGAAGTCTGAGGTGTATTTCAGCAGCAGATATTTCCTCTTTAATAAGGAATTCAATGGCAACGTGCTGTCGAAACACTGGTGTGAGCCAATTTGGAAATACTGCCTCTCATCGCGTGATAGAAGGTTATGACGTCACAATATGGCAATTACGATTAGGATCCTGCAATCGCTTCTGTTTCATTGTTAGAACTTAAGTTTTAACAATGGGTTGTTCAGTATGACGCTCGTACATTGAGGCATTCAGAGCCAATCAGAAATAACCATTTTCCAAATTGCTAAGTTTCGTGTATGGTGTGGTAAAATGTAGACAGTCTATAGATCGCATCTTGCAAATACAATGAAGGGTAAGTGCATAAGCCTATAACCTCAATTAGATGCCCAAAGGCTTCCGCTTCTCGGCAGCTAGCTAATCTTATTAAGACTTTATTCTGTTTCCCCATTTCCTTAGGGGAATCCTGAGCTTCTTTCTTACACGAGTGGCATTATACAAACTCTCGACTCACTTAGAGGGGTCATGAAGGTCAAATTTCTATCACAATAATTGTCATTCTTTAGATCACGCGCTGTAAGGTTTCAGATCCGTAAGTATAGTCACTTGTTTAGGACGATCTTGTAAACAAAGTAGTGTTAATATTCTCTACGAAATAGGTAAAAGTGAAATACTAGTGATAAAGTAGTTTAACCTAACGAAAACACAAAAGGAGTTAGTTTGAAGGGATTCTTCCCCTTCGTCTCCCACCGTTAAAGATTGGGCTGCGGGGTGATCGTACATACATTCAAGATTATAAGTATCAAGGGCTTCGCAAACCTCTACGACCTACGAGATTGTGGCAAAAATTTACAATGGTATAATCTACTACCGCCAATTAAAGGTGAACGAATTGACTGACATTTACAGAATTCTCGATATGACGTGTCCATTACATTTTGGAGAAAATTTCGTTCGATAGGAGGCACCTTTTTAACATGGTTGAATCGCATTCGAATGAACGTTTCTTGAGCGTGTTTAGACTCACTTCAGTGATTTTTCTGAGGTTTCATAACTGTACATGGCACATACATTTATCACTATTTCCCAGAGATGAAGAAACAAAGTAGTGGCTGGCAAGATGTGCAAGTACACCAAAGAAATCAAAAACGTTTAGGCTAAAATTTTATGAAATTCTCATAGTGTATTCCGCTTCACTACAGGACCAATTGAAAGATGCTATTCAGGCTAAACACCCATAACTTGAGACAAAAAGTGTTCTGTTTCATCGTGATGATGCGCCTTCACACAGGTCAGAGAGTGTTGCGACACCGTATGAACTTCGCTTCCATCATGTTCGCTGAATTTGGCTTCCACCGATTTTGTGTTGTTCTCAAACCTGGAGAAAGGCGGGGTAGACAAAGATTCACATGAAATCATGAGGTTGAAGCTAAAAGAATGGTTTGTTTTGCACTGTAACTCAAATCTTATTTTACTAAAGGTGTTAAATGTACTGTTATAAAGTGTTCATATGAAAAAAGTACTTAAACTCAGTATTTTTTGGTCAGACATTTCAGAAGGACTCTTTCAGTAGGAGTAAGACACGCGGAGGGGGCTTCCGCACTTCGATCTTAGAGATCTTTTGTGCCTATGCCCCGAGAGAGTCGTGAAGCGAGAGGAGACAGGGGGTGGCCAGGTCACAGGAGAGTAGGTAGAGCAGAACCGATATCAGCCAGTACACCAGTCCCCAGTCGGTTCGCACATAGTGCCGTTATAGTGCAGGGGCTCCTCCGTGGTTCAAGGGCCGCAGTGGGGACACGATACGGAGCCCGGCTTTCGTTCTGCCTATTCTACTTACCTTGGGCTTTCACGACAATGGACAGTTATTCAGAGAATTGCGTCCCCACGATGCTGCGCCCCAACTCCCTCTGACACTTTTACCCTGAAATAGACCAAACGGATGAAAGGATGAGTGAAATAATTAGTGAAGTGAAATGGACGGAGAGAAAATTTTGGGGGTGAAAGTAACATAACCAACATTCACCTGGCGATCTCAGAAAACTCCCGAAGAAACACACGACTCGGATAGGTCGGCCGCAGGGATCGAACACCGAACCGCCCAAATGTGAGACGCACACGTTACCGCGGAGTCATCTCGCTCGGTCACCCTCTTACTTCCTCTCAGATTTAGCCTGAAGCAGTTCGTTCCTTCCTTGGACCTGCAGGTATTTACTATTGCCGTGAATGTTTTGTGAGAAACCTATCCTCGATGCTGGAGGGCTCAGACTCGTGAAGCTGGCTGTTGTCAAACGTCAGGTGGAGAGTCGACCACAATATGGCCAACTAAGCTGGCGGTTGAAATATGTATGGACATTTGTTCTGAGCTAAATTTCTCGAGAGATGCTGAGAGTGGGAAAATAATATCTACATACTCGCAACAGCTGTAAAACACACCACAGCAACAATATTCACAGAACTCACTGGGATTTTCTGCACTTTCGCATATGTGTCATGCATTATTCTTGTATTGGCAACAGATCTGTAGTTGAAAATTCGAGAAGAAATGTACTAATGTTTAGTGTACAGTATTTAATCTACACTATCAATGCATGTGACAACTTGATAGGTTAAAAAAATACAACATCGAAGTGTAAATTTCTTTTGATTAAAACGTGGATCATATCAAAGAATTTATAATACGACAAGGCTTTCAATATCTCCTTTAAATTAAAAGTAGTCGCTTTGAGATTTTACCCAAAATTTTTGCTTTGATGTCGCCTATATACATATAGTAAATAGGAAATAACAATTGCTAGAAATTCTAGAAATCGAGCGTGTTTGAGGTTAGGTTTAATATGGACTAGCTAAAATCACGTTTTTAATATTTTGGATTTTTGTTATCTTGTTATTAAAAAACGCCAGAATTGATTATCTTAATTTACCAAAAGGTAACACAAAGTTGTTAAATGAAAATGTCTTACTTGTAACTTGTTTTTATCTGGCAGGTTTTGTTACTTATACTGAACATTTAGCATTACATCAACTTTTCTTAGTACTTCTAATTATGCATACCGTTTAGTAGTTTTTGTGCACTATAACACTGCATTTTTTATGTTCAAGGAAAATACATAATTTCAAACGTGTATCACGTACTATTGTACTACATATTTAACTTAAGTGTTCATTTTACCAACGCTTTAAAAAAGTTTTATTATTACGCTGAAAACATCCTTAAGATGTTCCAAGAGCAAGATAAAGAGATAGAATACAGATGAAGGGGATTCCACACGGAGGCTATAGTCGGGCTATCCTGGAAGGGAGGGAGTGAGGAGATAGTGGCCAGGGGTCGTTTTTGGGGTGCGTTTAACGCTCGCTTTTACTACTACGGCACCGCAGGCGGTGACTGATGATACGTGGAATGAAGATGGAGCACCGGTGGAATGAGAAGGCGGGGAAACCGGAGAACCCGTATGAAAGCCGCCTCGGCGCCACTTTGTTCATCGCCTGGGATGAACCCCGGCCGCTTTGGTGAGAGGCGATTAGTCTAAACACTCGGCCACGGCGCGGACACAGCGGGTGTGCTGAGACATAGGTTTACATGAACTGTTTTCCTTGTTCTAGTGCAAGCAATCTGTTCTCAAACTTTGTGAAAGTGTTTTTGAATCATCCTGTATAAATACCTGTATATCATCGTGTATATTCGATCGCTATCAATGATAACCATAATAGCTGTAACTTTTTAAAACAAATATGAAAAATATGATAGTAAATTAGAAGATATTTGCGATGAATGTATAAAGATAACACATTTAAGGTGACTCTTAGGACTGTTATTTTTAATCATCGACGATTTTCTCAAATATGGAAAGTGATAGTATCGTGAGACTCACAAACAGGGTCGGTGAATCTTGCATTCTTATTTATCATGAACATCGCCATAAAAACGGCGACTGTCGTCGCGACGCTGTGTCTGTAATGGAAATGGCCTCCTTGTGTCTGACGGCACGATATAGCAGGGCAATAAAATTGAATGTCTTCTACGATTTATAGTTACACAGAAAAATCAACCTTCCTAAAAGAGGAATTCTACATCCTTTTCTATCGTATTATTGCTTTTCTGCAGCACTGCTTTCATTGCCCTGTGATGAGATACATTAATGAGAGCATTAGGCAATAGGAAATAATTTATTAAGGTAAAGCCACAAAACATTTAGAAAATGTACTTGTGCTCGATATTTGAAAGCTAGTAATAAAAGTAAACGATATTTTCTCTCAGAAACTGCCTATCTACAAAATCCATAATTATCATAACGAGATATGGCCTTTGTAAAAGTGTGTTCTCTTGTTTACAAACTAAACAGAAAGCTAACAAGTTACACTCACATTAGTTTCTCTATTCACTCTTTCACAAACTACTCACATAACCTTATTGTTCTATCTACACTAAACCTTACGTTGGAGGCATATGATGCACACAAGCTATAGTCAGAGTTTCAAAAGTATGGATCGCTATGTGATGTCTCCGAAATTCCATTCTTTTGATCACGTAAAGCAATGCTCTACTCATTCTTCTATAAACCATTCTTTTTTTCTATCTAATTCTTGTTAATACAGATAAACATTCGTTATTCATGACACGTTTCGTTGTAGGTAAAGAAATAAAAAATGTAATAAGCTAATGGGCAACTCAATGTAATCCATTTCTGCGAGCATGAATACGAAGAAGAAAGAAAAAAACACGGAATACCGAATTGAAGTCGAAAAAAGTTTAGAGTATTTTATCGTGTAACTGTCAGAACTTTTTTTACGCGCTTAAGTTATCACAACTCGTACGTTGGCCACCATATTCCTTATTGACTGCGGTATATTCTGTTCACGAGTTCACGATTGCTTTTAAATCGTGAACTCGTGAACAGAATATGCTCTTACTCAGTGAGGCTTTTCCTGTTATCAAATAATGCTTATAAGTGTAACGTGTTACTAGGGAAACACTAATCATAATTGAGGACGGATTTTAAATAGCAAAAACATTAAAAGTGGTGGATTTATTTTATTTTCTTCCTCAGAGTGTTTCGGTCAGGCTACGAATGTTTGCTTATTTCAAGTAGGTAGCTTATATAGTTATGTTAGTTTCGTTTCACTTAATGTTGCAATGTTTTCCTTAGAGAGAAGCTTGCAACTTCTTGCTAATTTATACACTATTAATATACTCTAAAATTACAGGAAAGGAGGATTTTATTTTACATAATTGTGTCGTTTGTGTTTCTAGAAGTCTTCTCAATTGCAAGCTGGAGCATTTACTCTAGTCTTACGTAATATCGGTTTGCTTGAAATGATGTCTCAATTCACTCATTAAATTTAACGGTGTGCCGTAAAATCCATTATAAAATGCGCGAGATTGCATTTTCACTTGTTATCTATCCAACATCACACACAAACCTTGTTCCCATTCCACGAGAGAGATGGCTGCCGCACTGCCAGTGGTTGCTGCAGAGTCAAACTGTAACTCTTTTGGGCTTGCAGAGAATGCGACGTGTGATTTGCATATGCCCAGGTCGCAAAATGTTAGATTATTTATTTTAGAAAAATGTTTGTGAATGTCAAAGGTTATTAAATACACCGTATTTACGCGAATCTAAAGCGCAACTTTTCGACCAAATAATAACTCAATTCAATTTTTTCGTTTATTATGTCACAATCGATTCCTGCATCCAGAAACTCCCGACAAGCTAGCCACTCATTTGTCATTGGCCTATTATTGAGCGGTTTTGGTATGGGGGGCAAAGAGAGAAGAACGTCTTGTGATGCTTCTTTAAAGTATAAAGTAATCCTTTATGGTAATAGAAAGGCGAGAAGGGAATGCAATGTATCAGCAGCAAGCTTCGCTTGTGGCGAAAACAGAATTTGGCATTATTGGCTGCTAAAGCCAGTAGGAAGAAATTTACCGGTCCTCGCAAAGGAAGACATCCTGAAGTTGAAGAAAAACTGTTGGAATTGTGACACTATATGAAAGAAAACTAAAGAGAGGCTGAAGTTCTTGTTACTCAAAACAAGAGTTTAAAGCTAACTGGATGGATGGATGGACGGACGGATGGACGGATGGACGGATGGACGGATGGACGGATGGACGGATGGACGGATGGATGGATGGATGGACGGATGGATGGATGGATGGATGGATGGATGGATGGATGGATGGATGGATGGGTGGGTGGGTGGGTGGGTGGGTGGGTGGGTGGATTGATTCTTACATGCAGAAAAAGGGTTAGTCTATAAGTATCAGTGAAAAATGGTGATTCACACTTGTAATTTACGGTATTGTAATAATAATTTCATTTTGAATGTGTACTTCCTTATTTCATATTCACTGATGTTCTTCTTTAACAATGTGCCACCTAACAATATGGCACGTTCAATTCTGTAATCTGATGTTTTATACAGGGTGGAAGGGAAGTCATTATATTCCTTCTAATATGTGCTTCATAGAAGCATTACAAACAAAAAAGTCTAATGACATTTTGTTCTTTGATCAGCCCATTTCGAAAAAATAAATTGTTTTTAATCCAAATTGGATGCGTAATTCCACAAGAATGTACGAAGATAACAGTTTGTTACTTGTAAGATGCATAGACTAACTTATTTCTGACACAGTTTCGGTAGTAATTATGGGACATCACACAGGGTTACAAAATAATTAATCATTTAAATGAGGCGAAGGAATACTCCGAGCTGCTCTTTCAGACGTTCAGTAAGCCAACAACGTTGCGTTGAGGTTGGTCAGAGAATTGACCTGGTTTGTGGATGTAAACAGGTCGGGCGCTTTCGCTTTCGTGTAATGTTTTGGGAGCTAACGCTTGAGATTGACCTACACTCGCACAGTAATAACATAAGAGCAAAGTAGCAACACCCACGCAATCTGCAGTGTTGTTTTCGGCAAATCTACGAGTAAAATATCTCCGTAGGAAATGGTCAGAGACGAAAACGTTAGATACAAAATGTGTTCCAAATACCGAGATTTACCACTAGTTTAAATTATTGTAGTGACTTCCTTTCCACCCGGTATATACGATAATCCATTGTATTACATTTAAATAAAATACCTATTATTTTCTGTTTTTTATGCACTTTAGATTCGATACAAACCCTTTTTTCTTCATAATTTTAAGTTTAAAGTATGGGTTGTGCATTAGATTTCGGTATTTTATTTTTCCTGAGTCCTATTCGTGATTTAAGTTGTTTATATTCCTTCAATGTTGCATACTTAATTAGCAGAAAGGAATTATTGAGAATCATTATTAACCTATGTGTAGATAATGGAGGAGAGCACATTATTTTGCCTCTTAATGTTCATCAACTACACGCAACGATATTGCAATGGTTCCTGATAATAGGAAACTACTTCTGTTTCGCGATTACTGCAGTGAATAACTAGAGAAATACAGTTTATTATTCTTGTAGAAGAACACCAGCCACATCGAGATACAGAAATTAGATTTTCCAAGCCATGGGTTGCTGTGGTGTTGTCTAGCGCAATTATAGATCCGATATTGCACTTCCCCAGTGAGAAGCAATTGGCAAGTACATAGTGGGAAAATTCTGCTATGGCGCCGTCTTTCACAAATTACATTACAGCAGCTGCTATCGAACACTTCCCGCCTTCGCAGGGGTCTCTACCCATTTGACCCAATTAAATATCTAAAAGGAAAGAAAGTTCGATGTGCTTTTATTTCAAACTTCGCAGTAAACATAGAGATAATATTTACCACAATGATAACAGTTTTCTTTTATTCTTTTTCGTTTTTTCTTTCCAAAAATAAACCGGTTGGAAGGTAATGCTTCGGTATTACGCTAACCAGAGATTCTACATGATGAGTAACAAATATGTCCAATACAATTATTGTCAATAAAGAACCGTTTTGCCGAAAGGAATAATTGCATATATTTGAAGCCATCTGACCTCTTGACGATGGATATAAATACTTTATTTCACAATCTGTCAAGTAAACTTTGTGTAAACAATACTGTATTGCAATTCTAACTTAATTCGGATGAATTTAGTCACGATTTAATGTTAACATGACGTTGCCAAATCTCTCGTAAATCTTTGCATGACATTTTAACAATAAATTGTGGCTAAAATTATTCGAATTTAAATAAAAAGACATTACAACGTTGTTCAGAAAATGTTTGCGTGACAGATTGTGAAATAATAAACCATTTGTACCCATTCGTCAAGAATGGCTACAAATATCTGACACAAATTATTATTTTTCGGCGAAACCTTTCTTTATTGACAATAATTGTATTGGACATATTTGTTACACTCATCATGTAGAATCCCTGGTTAACGTATGGCCGAAGCAGTACCTTCCACACGGTAGGTACAGTATATATTTTTGGTTTATGAATGTTATGAAGACATTCTCATCTAAATTTACTCTAGTGAAATTACAATCGACTTTGCCATTATTCTAAAGAATTAAATCTTTAGAAATATATATTCTTATATGAAATATTGAACAAAACTATTAAATAAACTCTGCAGTTAGACACATTGTATACCAGTCATTTAGAAATGCACTGTATTATCACATACCATCGTTACATTTTATATTTACACTAATTATATGGTACATTCTTTCCCACTTACTGCAAGTATGACACAAAAATTGCATAGCAGAATTTATTAGATATGCATTTTTGGAGACTCGCGAATACAAAAGGTATAAATACGAGATAAGTAGATAAGTATTTACTTAGGGCTAAAGTTAAGTGGCCATAAAGACAAGATTTTGTTAACGCCCTCTGCGGTCAAATGGTTAGCGCGTTCTACTTTCTTAACCCACAGATCCCGGGTTTGATTCCCAGGCTGGGTGGGGGAAGGGAATTTTTCTTTAACCAGAGAAAACCACAGAGTCTGGCAGTATGGGTGTGGAAACTAATGCGATTGCGCCTAGTGGTAAAAATTAATATTAAGAGGCCCTGCAGTACAGCGAATAACACCACCTGTTATTTCTCAAGCCAAAGCCCCTTATATGGCAAAAGAGTTAAAGGGGGCTATACAAATGAAACAATTATAGAAAAAAGTACATTCTTTTGCTAGCAGAGCTGCGTGACTTTATCCATTTGACCCACCGTCTTAAGTATTCAAGGAATAACTAAACTGCTTCAAGGAATAACTCAGATTTTATACCCGGAATTGAAAAAAAAAATCAATTTTGACTAAAGTCAGTGCACATTAAGGGTAATTTAGATGGAGAGTATCCTGAATTTAAATTGCTAGATGAAATATTGCAAATCAACATTGAAACGTTGTTTGAAGAAACAAATTCTCAACATATAGGTAATAAATCTGGTTAACATTTAAAATTAACGATGGTTTAGTTGAAGAGTCTCCTTAATATTTTCATATTTTAAGTGAACCACTTTATATACGGAATTGGAATTTCATATACACCATTAAAAAATATTGTGTACTTTGATAATTACTGATACATTTTTTACACATTCGTCACCAAGGACCATTTAGCCATCCAGATGATTGATTTCATTTTTTATTTCTTAAGTTTGCACAGACCACACACACATTTACTCCTGAATCGTACTTACACACACACGCGCGCGCACACACACACACACAAACAACCACACTCTCGCTCTCACACACATATAACCACAAACACCCATGCCCGAGGCGGGACGCAAACCCGCAACCCTCTGTGCTGCGGTGTGCCAAAGACACGCACTCTATCGACCACGGGTATGAGGGCTGGATTCTGATGCAGTTGAGTTTGAGGCAGTTTTCAACTTTTAAAATTAATTGGAGTCATTCAACATGAAACTTGCAGGCTACTGGCAAAGTAACCGGTATTGTAGCCCGGTACTGTTTCTATTCTTTCTTCTTTCTCCATTCCTTTTTTTTTTTTTTTTTCTTTCTTTCTTTTTAATATTTTATACCGGTTGTTAAATAACTTAATGATTACTGAATTTTGAATTTTATACGTATACCTATAAGTTTAAGTAACGTACATATAAACTACTGAAGTATTTGACGATGTGGCATTTTATCAGTTGTGTTGGTGAAGTGCTGAGTAAACATGCTGTAATGTTCTTTATGCAACACTACGATTGTCAACTGGTTGTTACTTCAATTAATGTGGAGCATAATTGGCATATTATGGCAGGCGTGTCAATATCAATTTACATAGTCCAGGTTGCTATTGGCTATAGAAGGAAGATGAGACCATTTTGTAATATTCTTTTCTCTGAGCAACGAAGATGCCAAAACCTCCGTGCGTTATTAAATACGGAGTAATTAAGATCTCAGTTTATAATTACTTACCATGCTGGATAATAGGCTGTGTCACAGTCCATAACACCTGCTCACTTCTGTCCCAGAAAGCGAATCCATGCAAGTGGTTGTCTTATTCATTGTTTCAATAAGCCAGCTAATAAAAAGTGAAAAGCCAGGAGAGAAGCTAACGTCTTTTACTACTGCTCCCTCTAAATACCACAATCGAAGACTTAATATGTTATAAATGCACTTGGAATGTGACGCTATGAATGAATTCACGACCTATTTATAAGTATGCGGGTTCAGAAAGTCGTCTAAATATTAAACATCAGACTTATTTTCCTTTATGGAAATGCATTTGAACCAAACACTCCACCACTATGGTAGTTTTCATTAGTCAGTTTAGGTTGGCAAGTCGTGGCATTAAAAGCTGCATCTAAAACCTGACGTCATCGAGTTCAGCGAAAGGCAGCTGGTAGTTTCCTCCAGCTGGATTATTCATTTTTATGTTTATCTTCATTTTTTGTACTGAATGCTTGGCACATCAAAATGAGAATGCAGCACTGGCGCCCAAGAAGTGTATTTTTGAAGATTAAGATTTTAGTTGGCTCTGTAGTTTCCGACAGTTCAAAGACTTTCTAAATGAGTACCGGAAGTTTCTAAATATAACGATTTATGATGGCGCGTGTGAACAGTCTCCAGTGAATTGAAAGGAACAAACTAATTAACAAATGAGCATTGGATTCCCATATACCTCAATAATACTTAAAGTAACGACTCTCATAAAAAATATAAAGGGATTTTGTAGATGTGTAATAGCTTCATAAGTTTTGCGAATATATAAAAGGAGAAATCGCCGATTAAGTCAAACATTTTGAATATATACTTTATATATTGTGAGGCCGGCCCCGCTGCACAACACTGGACGTGCCTGCCCCACCCCACTGGCAGTGCGTGCATCAAAGGTTCTCAAGGTCAGGCTGCCTCACGCGACTGCTATGAACTCGTGGAAACAATCAGAGTGCAAATATAAAAGAGGTTTTCTAGATCAGTGGTATCCAAACTTCTTTCTCCGCGTCCTCCCAAAGACAATTTGCCATTTCAGTGTGTACCCTACGCCTAGGCTTAGATTTATTCTTAATTCAGATTATGCATAGCCATATCTAATATAGATTACACTATTTATAGCTTATTTAATACTACATAAAGAAGGATTGAATTAAATTAAGTTAAATTTTACGTACTCCCTAAGAAGTCTTCGCGTACCCCTGGAGGTACGCATACCCCAGGTTGAATATCACTGTTCGAGACCATTCGAGATGTGTCCGGTAGCCGGCGTATTTGTAGAAGTTCAAGAAAGAATTGTGTTACGTCATCCTCACTATATAAGCAGGTGAGGTGGTGGAAGTGAGCCAGTTTTAGTCGCAGTGAGTGTGTGCGTGCGTGCGCGCGTGTGTGTGTATGTATGTGTGTATGTATGTGTGTGTATGTATGTGTGTGTGTGTGTGTGTGAGTGAGTGAGCTGCGTGTGCATTTGCATCGAAAGGAAGATAGTGAAACAGTTAAGGAGTGTCGAGTGATCCAAGTCAGTTGTTTGAGAGACAGAGAAAGTGAAAAAGATAGAAAGGAGGTGGTCATGGTTACGAGAAGAAAACAGTTGTGAGTACTAATATCACGAAAGACTGTTTACTGAACTAACGACTGTGAACTGTGTTGCTATGCAAACATTTTGGAAGAATATAAAGTGAGAAAAAAGTACTTGTTTTGTCACAATATATATGTTTATTTAATAAAGTAATTTAATGCCATTGCGATTATACAATGTACAGCATAAAACTTGTTTACACATTAGTTCTATTTAAGACGAATCACCCTTTCACCACCTATTTTATCTTTCTAGTACTATCAATTGGATTATGAATAAATGTCTAAGCACAGGTCAAGTTACAAAAGCAAAGGGAAAACGTTACATTAGCGAAATAAAAATGCAAACCCTCTGAAAAAAAAAAAAACAAAAAAAAAAAGATTATTTTTAATACAGCGCAATTAACTGCTTGGCGCTTGACAAAACTTTTAATTTATTATTTTGTTTTCGATTTTCCACAACCAAAACAAATGACGGAGGAGGCATAATTATCCAAATGGTATAATTACACTTTCATGTCGCGCTTTCGTAAAATGTGTTCAGTTTAACCTATTAATCAGTTTAAAAATATTAAATCATATATTAATTACGCTTGCATTGGTTTTTCAGTGTTATGGCAAACAATTTCTCAGTGGAGTAAAATAGTAAAGGAGGAAATGCACGTTATCAAATAAAATATGCAAACACGGTTGAAAGTATAGGGGTGGTTTTGTGGTTTTGTAAATACTGTAGCGCACAAATTATTCCCCTGTGACCCACCAAGCAACATCATTTTTGTATAAGGCATATATGGGGAGAAATGACTCAATGAATCACTTCTACGATACATCGCAGTTTAACCCCTTCCATTACCTCACAGCGGTTACCTAGCAGGCCACGCCTCCCGCTTTTGTCTTTCTACCACAGAGAACCGGTCAGTCCTTCAAATATTGTCAGGAAGTGGAGAGGGTAAATACTGGACTGCATCCCTGTCACCCCTCTTCCCCATCCCTGGTATAAGATGTTGAACTTAAAGGATAAGGGTAGTTTTAAAATATTTGAAGGTATTGTCGTATGAATGAAAATAAGGACTGGGTAACTATGCCTTTTGCCCCGTTCTGTAGTATAATTGTACACTGTTGTGACAAATGATGTAGCAAATCACACTTGTGACACCAGTGTGACAAATTATATCCAGTTACCTTTTCTGTCACTTTATTTCCCTTTTAGACTGAATCACAACAATACAGTTCTCTATTTTATCATTAACAGAAACTATTCGCTGTGACCTCGCAACTCATAGCCTTCTGTCCTTTCAAACCTTGACATGTATTTCACTGTCTTTCAGTTGTATTAGCCCTCTCTAACAAAGTGCTCCCGACGATGCACCCACACTCACTCAAACAAGCTTTGCTAAAAACTGCTTCACACAATAAACAACTCTGACGCGTCCATTAAATGTGTACAATTGCCTCTGACGGTACTCAAGACCTCTCAACACTGACTACACACACACACACACACATCACAGACACACCAAAAATTAACTGTTAACAGGTGTATCGTCGAGCATTTAACGGCTCGTCCGTTTATAGCAAAAAATTACGTAGCGCGGATTTTTCTGGAAGTCCACCTTTCCGTAACGAAACCTGGACCTCGAACAGCTTCAGGAACAGACTCTAATCACATTGTTCTGCTGCACCATTGTCATCGGGCTGCGTATTTATAAGCAGTGATGTGAGGTAGCTTGATTCTGAACTTTTTGAGGCGTGCGGCCACGTCATGATATTCTTTTCATGCGGTTTAAACATTGCAGATTTCTACATAAGTTTCGAAGTCTATAAGGAGAGTACTTTTGAGAGTTTGTAAGACCACCTTTAGGTTTCATAGAGCCGTATAATATAACTGAACGAAGTTTTGTCTTTATAGGCCAAACAAAGTAGATCTGTATGTTAAGGTAAAACATAGGAATTCAAAATAAGCGTAGCTTGTCAGTTTTGCCAGACTAAAACATAAACTTTCTCAAAACCGTATCACAAATACTCCTTGGCAACAAACTTTGTGAAAATCAGAAGAAAGTTTGGTACCAACGAGAGAGATATGCAACTTCAAATAACATAATTTAAAATTCTTTTTAAACCTTTCTATTTACCCCTTTGAGTTGAGAATTATCAAAAATCTGCAATGCTCGCAATAATGTACCACGAATATTCTCTGATATTCATATTCAATTAAATTTAAAATTAGGTGATATGGGTTTCAACGCCTTTATTCACCCTTTGGTCTTTGTATCAGCTGTCATTGGATCGCGTACTGCTAAACCTTAACTTTCCTGGTTTCTCAATCTGAACCATGTACTCGAAAATCAACTCCCACACCAATCAGCTGGTACGGATATTAGGTCAATACGACCACTTAGCACCTAGAAGGAAGAAAAGGTACCGCTTACCCAAGGACGTCCTTGGATAAGGGTAACGCCACTCCCATCCTCCAACACATCATTACCCACCACCTATTCCTGCCCCCTTTCTGTATCCTGAATTAGGTATGCAGAAAGAAACCTTTGCCCAGAACAAACACGCACGACAATACACGGACAACCTCCCATATCGCACAGATAAAGCCGCTGAAGCGGCTAGGTGCTGTGCGAAAAGACACACCGTACAGGAGTACCTGTACGACCTGATAATGGTTCTGGTTCTGGTTCTGGTTTCTCAATCAGCACCCGCGAAATCAGATCATTATCGTACAGAAACTGCTTGACAAGTCTTTTTTTTCGGTAGTCTACGTGTACTGTTAATATTTAAGATGCTTTAGATAAGGATAATGCAGAATATAAAACATATAATGTGGATCCATTTGGACATAGTCATAGTCGATGACATAGCGGATGTTCTGGCAGAATTACTGTGGTAGAATACCTTAAGCGACTGTGACTTTTCTTCCTGTAAGCGTGCCCGAATCAAAATGGGCTGGTTTGCAGATGCAAACACACTGCTCACCTTTAGCCATTGTCTGCTGCAGTATTCCTTTTTAGGCAGGTCTGACTATCGTCCAATTACACGTGCTTTCCGTGTTTGCTTTCTCTGTGCATCCGTGTTACTGATTGTCCTGCACTGCTGTTTCTTAGTTGGGGTATAACAGGAACTTCCCGCCGCTTAGCAATCAGCTCCTCTAGTCCCTCTTGTTCCGTTTTCATGCATTTGCCGTTTTATGGATGTTTCAATAGCTCTGAAAGTGACCGGTTGAGTCCCAGCCGCCTGTTTAAAATCACTGAGCAATCGACTTGTTATGTGGTCAAAGCGGCCAGGGAGCAGCAACTTGTTTACAACTGTATATCAAATGACAGGTATAGGGTATTTGGTTTAACTTGTCTCATGCGGAAAGAAAAGGAGACGTTAAAAAGAGACGCAGAGCCCTGTCTTTGCTGCGGTTAGCGCGCTCGCCTACCACCTAGGCGGCCCGGGTTCGATCCCAGGGACCCGCATGTGGTATTCGTGGTGGACGAAGCGGCGTCAGGGCGGGTTTTCTCCGGGTACTCCGGTTTCCCCCGCCATTTCATTCCACCGGGGCTCCATCTTCATGTATCATCAGTGTCACCGCCTGCGGTGCCGTAGTAGTAAAAGCGGGCGTTAAACACTACAACAACCTGTCTTTGCTGCTATGGGGACGGTGGAAGAATGTTTGACCCCGTGTATCCAATCAGTGCTGAACTGAAGAAGCAACTATCAATGGACTTTTCTGCCCGCCGTATTTTCTACCCCCTATCCCTAACTTGCGTGACGGAAGCGACTTTCGACTTTTATGATAAGGTAGCCAGTTCAACTATCAAGAACACCTGAATTTGTGTTGAAAACAGTCTGATCGAATCAGTGTGAAGTCTGATTCTCAAAGAAACGTGCATGCGCTGTTTGTCGCTCATTTTGACAGTTCACACTATGTTTCACGGGTATTAACTAGTCGAACTCCAATGTTCAATTCTTTGCTGTACATTCGACCGAAGAGCGGCCATAATCGTCGAAAAGGCTACTTAGATGGCATGTTAAATACACACACTGTCACACTTGTGAATGTCGTTTGTTTGAATATTTTGAATACACCTATGTGTATCGTGTTGCAAAAGTTATAATTGGATATGTCTCTGTTTCGAATGAAGCATTTTCCTGGAACTGCAAACGCTGCCAGTGAGCACACAATGTTGCAGCGTGATTGCTTCTTGGAGTAGAACTTGAATGTTGCATGAGACAGTGCTTTTCAGTACACGTTTTTCTTATCTCAGAGGCTTGTTACAACTCATCTCTTAGTTCTAAAGAAAGAAACACATTGACATTAATTAAATTATGGGAAATTTCAAATGAATAATAACCCTGTGTAACTTTTATTTTGTATTTCTGGATCTCCACGATTTAAGGTTGCAATAGGACATCAATTTTATCACAACTGTTCAATTGGCAGATTCAGGCAGAGGTTGACAGGGGCTCTATCCAACCCTTAATTGTATAAAATACAAATAGCATTGCTTTGGTGAAGTCAAAATAAACAATTTCATTCATATTTTCTTCTCTTATTCCAGCATCTATTTGCTCACAACGAACGAACGAATTTAACAACTTCTATTAACTCGAAAAGAAACAGATAGACACAATAAAATATGGTTTATATTTACTATTAAATAAATTCTGCATAAGAATTTAGCTCTCATACAATGAGCATCTCTAACCATGGCTTGAGTAATCAAACTACGTAAATATTACATTTAAAGGTACCTTTATGTAATAAATGGTTTCATTTTTTCTCAACGTTTACATTAATGTTTACATTCTAAAGATATTTTAAACTTTAGAAATAAAAATGCACGACTACTGCTACATTTTTCTCATTTGTGAGTAATATTTCAAAATATGCTAGGCCCTCCCTAAAGAATTCCTGGTTCCACCTCTGGCCCTACATAAGGGTTCCATTTGGCTGGCAATTTGACAAAGTAGGTAGGAGCAGTCAACCCCAGAATTTATGTGAAAATTCGAATTTTCAAACAAGTCTTATTGTAGAGTGGAAATTTTAAGCCGGTGTCTCAGGTCGAACTTTTGGGTCAAAAGCATTGTGTACGACAAAAGTGCATCGTGAGACATAGAAAGTTGGATACCTTTTGTTACACTCAATTTCTATCCTACTTTTTGTATCCAAAGCGATTGAGTTGAGCCCTAGGACATAAAAACAACCAACCAACGTCAGTAACGTAAGAATATGGCGGACTGGGCACGCAACGTGTAGTCAGCTGTTTATATGTAGGAGTTTGTTTGAGTTTGTGGTGCATTAGTTACTTGTTCGTGGTTCTTCCATCTTTTGCATATAATTTTTCCTTCAGCACCTTGTAAGAGGTTTGAAAAAATAAATATTTGCCAATTTGTAGAATATTGTGATACCTTTCTACTTACTCCTACCTCAGTTTCTTTTGTAGTAGACCCAATAGGTATACTTCGGCCCATTCCCTATTCTCTACTTTGTAACCATGTCAACATATTTTACTCCTATACATCTTTTGTTTCTAGCGAGATTATGGAAATATATCCCAAACCTATGTTCAATATAGCAGTCTCTGTATAAATAGGCATATGTGGATATGTTTATTTGTCTCGCTTGCTACGGGAATTGTCATTTGACTTTGGACTAAAATGCATCATAGTGTGAGACACCGTTTCTGTTGGATACAGAACGTTTTGTCATAAAATTTGGACCGTAGGACACCGGCTTTTGCAATTTGTGACGATGCTTGTGTTCACCACAAACCCTAATGATAATTAACACCGGCTTGATAGAAGGAATGTAATGCCTGTGTATACTGTCCTCAGCCGCGTCTGAGAATGACGACACACGTGGGCGCCCGATAACAGAGATGTCTCACCTACTTGTGCACACAGCAGGAGGGGGATGCAGCAGGGTGATGCGCTATATTTATCGTCCCTTCTGTCTACCCCATCCTTGGCCACGTGCTAACTCATTGTGCAGGGATATGTGAGACATTCCCTGCGACGCTCCAAATTTAGAACCAGACGACAACTTGGGTTCCAGTATAAAGTAACATGTTGATGGAGTGCTTCTCCTAGAGCTGACGATCCATAACCAATATAATCTCTGAACAGTTGGAGCTAACGTTCCACATCGGGATGCAAAAGCAGTTGCTTCAGAATCGTCACCTTGTTTCTAAATAGATTTCAACAGTTGCGGATACACCTATCTCAAAACTACACAGTAAAGCTCGGTATGCACCAAGAGTTTCATCCATGCCCGTTGTTTTGCATTCCGTACGAGAAAAATGAAATAAGCAACCAGAGCTTGTTTTACAAATCGTATAGTAGGTATAAAAATTCTGATGTGCGCACTCACACAACTTTCTCTACTCTTGTAGAAACAATTTTTACATACGCTTGTTCCTCTATCAATTGGGGTTACCAAGATGCTCACCAAATGGTGTGGCCCAGACAGAACTAGCGAGAGTAGGAGCAAGAGTAAAATTTGAGCGATAGTCAAATCTTGTATAGTTGGTTGCTATATGAAGGCTTTAAGATTCTGTTCACTTTGCACGGCGCAGTAAAAAATGAGTAGCGACCTTCCATTTGAGAAAATTATAAGTATTCTAAAACTCACCCAAATAACAAGATATATCTGTGAAATGGTTCAATCCATTACAAAATTTATTGGGATATAAATTGTGGGCGCTAATAAGCTAAACATTTTTATGCAGTAAGATTTGGTCTCTCTCTCTCTCTCTCTCTCTCTCTCTCTCTCTCTCTCTCTCTCTCTCTCTCTTACAGTTTACCAATTATGCAAAAGTTATCAAGAGTAAACAGGACTACCTGGTCGATAGCTATAAAATTCAAAATATAAATTTCATTTGTCACAAAAATCTCTTAATCATATGGCATTACAGCCATTTTCAAGAAAAGAATTTTCGATACATTTTCTACGTAAAGGGTAGCTTAGGGTGGAGGAATTTTCTTCAAAATCTCCTTGAAAGATATTAAGCTTACGTACCAACTTTGGTTTTTAACTGACTTTTCGTTTTTGAGTTATGCTGTTCACACACACACACACACACACACACACACACACACACACACACACACACACACACATACACGCACACACACCGACCTTTTTCCAAAAACGGTTTTTTGGATTCAGGGGTCCTCAAAACATATTTCCGGTGAAATATCGATATCAAACTTTTGGATGGAATACGATACTTCCCCAACCTACTATATGTAGTAGGGGAAGTAAAAATGGAAGGATTTTCTATTAGACTTAAAGGATAGGAAAATGTTTAATTCAAGATCAGATGAATATATGGAGAAATCAAGGAAACATTTAGGAAAAATAAGGTTAAAGTGGTTAAAAGAAGTATGAGTATATAGAGGCAATGGAAAAGGATAATGAGGGGTAAAAGTAAATAGTGGCCATAATTAACTCTATTGTATATAAAACAAAATGTTAAATATAAGGAGAAGTAATAGAAATAAGCAACTTTAAGAGGGAGGAATAATCTGTGCAACTTTCCAGTTGGCAACCAGTTGGAATAGCTGCTGGCTTCCGGTAATTAAGGTAATAGCGGGAAATATTGTTGAAATTGATTATATTAATTTTATTGTGGCACATTTGGTTAGAATTAGTTATACTTTGAGAGGTAGAACTGGAACTTAACAATTCAATGCCACAACTGGGATTTGAATCACAGGCCTTCCGCTTACCAGGCGGCTGCTCTAACCATTGAGCTATTGTGACAAACTGCTAGAATGGCATTAAATTCTCAAACCAGTTCGTATTTCTCCTGGTAAACCACAAAGGCTTGTGTGTTTAAGGACACCAACAGTAAGTTTGTTGGCATAAATAAATAATAGTTATACTTTATTTTTTATTGTAGTAGACCAAGTGTGTATTTCCTCGTTGAAGAAGTGACATCTCGTATCTACACTTTTGACGAACATTTACTTATGCCGTTCTTCCTCTAATTCGAAACCGGCACGGAAGAATGGAATCAGACTACAAATTCAATGCATTCCGGCATTTGTACCACGGATCTTCCGGTCTCCGTCCTGTTGCTCCAGCTTCTGAGGTACTATGGCAACATGCCAGCATGGCGTTAAAGTCTCGAACTGACTTGCATTTTTCCCGGTAAACCACAAGAAGATCTCAAATTTGGACATACAATACATAAGTAGGTACTTAAGTCTCGGGCTTCAATTAAATACGAGTGAGTTGAAGGTTTTAAATTCGTGCCGGCATGTTTCCATGATAGCACAGTGATCACAGTAATCGGACGGAGACCGGAAAATCCGTCCTTATGGCATTGTATGTTTCTATCTGGCTCTACCCTTTCCAACCTACTCCTACACAGGGCCACTGTGAAAGAAAAATTAAGTTCCAGTTTACGCACAGTTTTTGTTGCATCCTCAAATATAGTGAACTTATGCTTTTCTTTTTGTGTTCTGCTGTCCACACATACATCTTCCTTGGGCTAAAAAGACCTCAATTTCGGTGAAATGCCAGTAACACATTTTTGGATATAATTATGATAATATGTAGTAGGGAAAGTAAAACTGGGGATAGTAAGTCATATTTCAAAAGCGACCAATAATTTCTTATTATCAAAAATATCCTGTCCCATACATTATTAATCTGGTATCCCCATAAAAGCTTCAGGTCTCTTTCCTGTGTTTGAGATACTTAACACAGCTCTTCGCCAGATGTGGAAACTGCTTTATCTGCAAAGATAATATGCCTTATCCACAAAAAGCCAATATACTGGAACTGCAAAATTAAGCAGATGTGCTTTAATATGCAGACCATAAATTACTATTTCATACAACCAGCAGATCGTCTAAAGTGCTATAGAAAACCAATTGGCTAATTTTCTCATATAGCATACACCGAAATTGCTTTTGGGTTGTGGGGCTGAAAATTTTTTACTCCAGATATACTACAGACACTTGTATCTATAACATTTTTCCTTAAAAAGTGGTATTACATGAATATAAAAAGAACTAAACTATGTTCAAAATCTGGAAGTTCTGTGATTCCCATAGGGCTGATGAATTGTAGCCCTAACTCTCCGGATCGTGTTCTTCATTCAAATAGCAGCCAGAATATCGAAGAAATTATTTTCTAAGCGTAATAGTTCTCATATGCTTAAAACAGGGGTTGTCGAAATTTTCATAACGGAGGCCACATTAACCGCCGGAGAATGAATCTCTGGTGAAACCACTGAGTTTAAGACAGAATGCCACAGGAACGAGGTGCACATGTCAAAATAGTTTTGAAATACAATGTTTTATACATATTAATAACTGATGTAATTAAGCACTTACCAAATTTTCAGTGTTTCATTCATCTCGTGAAAACTAACTCAGCGGTATATATAACAACTCTGTTACAATATGTATTTTAATTAATTGCAGTTCACGTTCAATGTGTGTTATAATACAAACACTGTGTATTTAATACTTTGTAGACATTTATGGTTCTTATTTTATGCTGCCTATCATCAAAACGGACATTAAATATTCATCAGCGTAGCAGACCTACATCTATTTCGATTTGATACATTTATTTCACCTTTTAAAGATTTATATAGAATTTTATTATTAATAATAGTCCTTACGCGGAATTTTTTTTCAAACGAGGAAATGTGCCGTTCGGTAGGCAGTTGTAAAAAATCAACCAAATAAACTTCCTTATATTTGTCCTTCAGTAACTCATTACACTGTATATGAAATAAAAATACGAGAACTTAATGTTATTTAATCGTTTGAAATTTGTGAATAAATTAAGTTAATGTTGGCACGTTATTATCCCTTTAATTTGTAGATAGGCCAAACAAAAGCAGCTCGTGGACTGGTTTTGGCCCTGAGGTGGTAGTTTGACAACCTCGTCTTTTAAAAGTTAATGGATCAGAATATTCGATAAATTATTGCACTCTAGCGCAAAAGTGATGCTTAGATCCCATGCTATCTTACCTCTCTTCGTTCGTCACAAGTTTTTTCCAGCTCATTAGGGGAAATTAATGTTGGAGAAAGATTCTAAATCCGTGTAAGAAGCAAATAGCCTAGTCGATTAAGGTTTTGAATCGAAGATAATTAGGATAAACGTTAATTTTATCCCACCGATAGACGTTCCCCTTTGTTATGAATTACTTTTAACAGGTAAATCGTGAGAAGAGACAAAGGCTTACTACATAAAAATATATAGATCTCGTCGAAGCACACAATATAATTTCACTGCAGCCGTGAAACCGTTGTCGATGGCTGAAGGAGGTGATTGGCGCGCACTGCCCTGCTCTTCTACCTGCTGGGCCGGGCCAGCCAGGTCCCTCGACAGACAATAGCCGGCCAAAACAATGGCCATTATGTGCCAATATTGCGACTCGAGAGTTCCTTTAAGTAGGTCCAGAAGGTTCGTTTCGAGAATGTTCTGCCGTAGACCGAGAGCTGTATAAAGGGCTCACCCATGCCGGAGTGAGGCATAGTCCCACTCAAGAGCTGCTCGGCTCCCAAAATTATTCCCCAATCAAAATTCTAAATTAAAAGCAACTTGACTAAATGTTATTTAAAAACTTTTTATTCCACGAGGATGCAGACCTTGCTGTATCCTGATAGACAATCGTCAAGGGGTAACAAGCTTTCTTAAAAATCCAAACATCCTAAATTTATAAACACGCCACCAATTATTTCCTATCTGCGGTTAAACCGCAGCAAAATGCTTCAGGCTGCACCTCAGCTTGCCAGCAGCTCAAGGTCATGGAGCGAGGCAGTCAGTGTTAAAGGTTTACAAAGCGTCCAATCAACAGTGACTGCGAATCATGCCGAGTGCAGTTCAGTGTGAGTTGTGATCCGGTAGTGATAGTTCAGTTGTGATTCGATTCGAGGGTTAAGTTTTGCTGTTCTGAGTTTATGCAATAGTGACTTAGTGTAACGTTAGCGCTACACCAACTGATTAGAAAACAAATTAAGTGTGATTAGCAGTAACTAGTGTTCTCATTTGTTATAATACTTCAATTATTTTTGTGCCGTTAACTATTTCCGAGATATTCTTTAAAAATGGCTTGAACGTTTTGTTTATGTTTTTCTCAACCGTAAATTGCTATTATTTTTTCTTTATCCATTTAATGTTCATGTTCTATTAATACTACAGAATTTCAAAGCCTAGCCATCACTTAGCCACCGGTTTTAGAAATATTTTACTTTCGCTCTTAGGTTACTGTATCCTTAACGCAACAACAAAGTGAGTAATGAAGGTTATTAACAAGAAGGAGATGTAACAATAAGTGTTTTTAATTATAGTTGGTACAAGAGTGAATAGAGAAAGTCATGTGAGCGTAACACATCAGATTTTGTGTAGGGATTGCAATACTTCCTCTACTTGCTCTAAGTAATGGGGAAGGTAAAGTAACCCTTTTCTCTGTTAATAATCTTTGCTTCGAAATCTCGGCATATATGAAATGTTTTCTTGGTTTGTGAGCGCTATGCGGTCCTCTATAGTAGAACATTCTGCGGTAATGTGGCGACCGGTTAACGTGCAATGGCATTGCTGCTATTCAGCCTGTAGGTATTTCATAGGACAGGGAATGTGCGGAGTCGATATTCTCACTTCCCTTTCTGGTCATTTTGGAAGACATGTAGAATTTGTAATATTGGCTTATTACTGCTTTATTAATATTCTTCCCTAACAATTTGCAAAACAATCCCTATTATGAGAAGTGTTAAGCGTACGCAGACGAGGTCCCTCCAGTAACTGCAGCACGGCACCGCAGGTAGTTCAGAGATCTTTTTTTCTTTCAATGTGAAAGAAGGGGAGATCCGAGGTGCGAGCAGGTCCGGGCGACGATGTGAACTAACGAGGATGGAGTCCCTAACGACTCCAACTTGATGTCAATCCTGATGTCAGCTAGCCATGCGCAACTCGAGGGTCCACAGTAATAGAGACGAAGTCCCAGGAAGGGGGCCCCAGTAATTCCACCAAAATCCAGGGGGGAAATGTTTTGGGTGTGAAAATTCCAGCATCATCTACAACACACCAGCCACCTGATCATATAGACCTTAAAGAAATGAAAAGGCAAAAATGTGTGGTAGAAGGGGAACCAGCCTAGAATTCGTCTACTGACACGAGGACAACAAAATAGTCAATGATCACAGCGGCGAGTCCAAATGGAAATCAAATCCGGTATATCTCGAATGCGAGCCTCATACGTTTCTCCAGAATCTCACCCGGTTTTATGAGAGGAAAGTACTAATATTGTTCTAATTAGTCAGCTGATTCCTAATTTTAATACATGTGAAACGGACTGACAAATGTCATTCTTTGCGAAGTTGTTTTGTTTCATGAGTGACCTAACCGCTGCTCGAACATAACGATATTAAATGCAGTAACCCAGCTGATCTTTACTTTCTCTACTACATAGTATAGTAAGTAGGAGAATTGTTTTATTTCACTCAAAAATTCCATATTGAGATTTCACCGGAAATATGTTCTGGAACCCCCTGAAGTTAACAAAAATGTCTACTGTATGTGTGTGGGTGTATCTGGGTGTGTCTACGCACTCGCTCGTTAGTTTGTGTCGTGAATATAGGAAAGTTACAAATTATGACCATATGTCAATTATTAATTTAGTTTCTCCTTTTTTCATTTTTATCATGGGATCTTCAAAGACACACTTCTTTGTATTGAGAAATGCGTACATGAAATTATCAGTTATAAAGTATCTGGAAATCTTATACATTGTATATGTATAATAAAATTTATTTCTGACAATTTACGCCAGTGACATAATTAATAAAATTTATTAGCTTAAAGCAAGCAATACAATTTAGCTTCTTGTATGAGATGTAAGTCTTGCAAGGGAAGTGTCAGAACCTTCATCGTGAAACCCACCTTGAAATTCCTATGACAGAAGCGATGTAGTTTAGGGAGTTCACACCCAAAACATTAGCTGCTAGCTTTAACTGCAAAGTGACGAAACAGTACAGCTGGTACTTACAGTCCGTCTGGTCTAAGTTGGAACATGACCTACTTAGCGCTACCCCTCCCTGTGATAGGGGAGGGATGACAACACCTCGCCACGGCTATCGCGACTGCCTAGTCTGCGTCTGTCGGTAATACATGTATCGACGAGTGTACGGGCTGCTTATGTACCCTTAATATTGAGAGTGAAATATGGAAATGCTGGTGATGCGTTTAGTCCTGCTCATTGTGTTGACAATCGTATTGTTCCAAGCTGGTGTTGGAAGAAAGGGGAAACCTCTTCAATCTGATGCACGGGAAGTTGTATGTTTGGTACATAAGTGTTTTACTGATGAACTAGAGGCGTTAACATCGGGTAAACCAACAATGTCCGTGACACAGGTCATGGAAAGAACCGCCGCAGCTACTGGTGTATCTCGCACTTCAATATACAGAATTTTGCAAGAAAAGAAGAAAGCAGACGAAAATGGGACCGCTGTTAGAACACCAAACGACCAAACAGACAACCGACAAGCACAACAGCCGCTTCATTTACAAAGGCGGCTATTCGTAGTACAATTTATAGGTCTTACACATCGCATTTCCTGCCCGAAAATTGGAAAGCTATCTGTGAGTATGTGAAGCGCGTAGAAGAAATGTACTGGGGAAAAAGACGAATTAATGGACGACATATTGGACAGTTTCAACATAATTTTAGAAGACAGTTACTCTGAATTGGAAGATGCATGTGAAGACTGCGGATGTGATCCAGCATCCGATATCCATGAAGCCGAAGATCTTACCAGCTTACCGGTACCCTCCAAGGAACCCTTCTTGGACGGGATCTCTACACTGACGCTATCTAACAGCAGTTCTTAAAGCGCTGCTCTCTGATAGCTGCGCTATAGTCAGGCAGTCAATCGCACCGTTGCATGTTGCATGGAACCGATGCGAAATGGGATTAGGCAGTCATGGAGTACCCACAAGAGGGCGGGCAGTAGTGCGTTCTCTCTCTAATTCCCATGTTTCAACATCAACCGAACGAACTGTAGTAATGAGTATTTTGAGAAAAGTATTACAGAACAAAAATACTGTTTCTGACCACCGTGGTAGTTACAAAGTTCATTAAATATCTCTTCTTACACTTAATAAATACAGTAATGAGTTTTTCAATACAATTTTACATAGTTCAAAATTATTAATTTGAATCTACGGCACCAAAAATGGAATCTTAGTTTTGGAAACCTTTAGTAGTTTAAATTCTGTTGATTTAGCCTTCCTTGTTTGCATCGCATCAAAATGGACGCAAGCCTAGAAATTTGATGTAAGCTGCCAATTTTTTAACTCCTTGCAGCTTTCCTTTTGTCTTATCTTTTAGGGCTTTAAAGAGGGGGTGGGAATGTTACACGCCACAGCTTGACTCGAACATGAAACTACGACACTGTAAACGTTACTTATTTGATTTTGGGGCGAAATCTGTTACGTAAAATATTTAATTCCTAATCAGAACAACAAACACATTTAGTTTCATATGTCTTTTAAGATTGTGGAAACAAACTCCAACAAAATAAAACGCATAATTCCAGTTGACAAGCAATGCCCACCTAAAGATGGATAAGTTTGAATTCTGGGTGTTACCGTCCAATATTCACCAGCTGCCAACACGTTGAGCCCTTTGCCAACGTTTCCCAGATATCATGATGATTGTGAATTACCATGATAAGTTGGCTTCCATCATATGTTCAATTATACGTACATATGTCACAAGTTTACATGATGTGAGTAAGGCTGAGTTTGGAATGGAGCCAAATCCAACTGTTTTTGTATAATGCTGCACTACAGTGCAGTCGGTTTATAGCCATGATAATACTGATAGTATACATATATGCATATTGTTTGTTCGTTACCTAATATTAGACGCTTCGCATCAATAACCAGTCTTCCAGTCAAGAGAGAGAGGGAGAGGGAGAGAGAGAGGGGGGGGCAGATTGGAGAGCGATTGTGAGATACAGTAAGAGGTAACAGAGAGGAACAGAATCAAATAGATCCCTGTTTAATCACAATCCAAAAGTTTTGGAAGCAGTTCTGTTACAGTGAATGAAATATAGGTTTCCCACTACGATCTCAGTCTAATATAAAAGCAAGTCATGACTATGACTAGGATCTTCACAGTTTCAGAGTCCATACCTATTTTTTTTTGGGGGGGGGGATGCTAAGGAAATTGATAGTTTGACTTTCAGTACAAAAAGGTAATGGTGGCGAATGCTCGTCTTCTGTTTATATTATAACACTATTAAAATAATGATAGGCTCTGTACACTACTTGCAAGGTATGTTATGTAGTAGAGGAGCAAATAAAAGAATGTTGTTGCTATAAGCTCTTTCGTTTTTGGATTTAGACTTTCCATATGAAATCTAGAATATATCTCCCTAGGGGAAGAGGTGCCTGGGACTCGCCATGTCACCTCCTCATGGCTGTTGTATGGTAGGCCAACATGTGGGGTGAGGCCGGAGGCCGTCTTGGTAGCTCCTCATAGGTTATCTTTTCACGTTTTTTTGTTTGTTATTATTCCACTTTTATTATTATTACTATCATGATCATTATCATTAGTGCTTTAACCGTGTAGTACATTTTATAATAAAATTAAACTAACATCGCACCTAAGATGTCACAGCAGTAAAACGGAACCAGTTTCTATCCCATGATTTACTCCACGTGCAACCGCATCCTACATTAGCTGGAGTAGAGTTCGTTGCTACCCCGCTTCCATTCAGTATAAATCGATTCAGATTCTAACTTAAACCAATCAAAGATATCACAATATCTTTCCTACGTGGACTAAATCATGTAATAGAAGCTGGTTTCGCTTTACTGCTGTGAACCCGTAGTTACCATGTCAGTATTGTAACCCCGGGAGCCCGTCCATCAGAGGCACTCAAGATACCTCACATCAGTGGGCAGCAGTACGCCTCAGAAAGGAAACTCGGTGTTAGCTACCTCACACCACTGCTTGTAAAAACTGGAGTGGGCGGATCAAATACGACCATGAATGCGTTTCTAGATCGTTCGCGAAAACTTCAAGTGCCGGCTTATTTACGAGAATTTGAAAAAAACAATTTCCAGAAAAATCCATGCTACGTCATTCTCGTCTTTATAAGCGAATGCGGCTGAGAGAGAGAGAGAGAGAGCAGCAGTTTGGAGCTTTTAAGTGTTGAATGAGACAATGCTACTAGTATTAGTAGTGTGTGTATAGTAATTGTCGTTGAGAGAAATTTGAGTGTTTGTCGTCAGACACAGTTTTGAACATTTAATCGTCGTGTCGTAGTTACCTGTTGCGTGAACTGCTTTTAATTAAGCCTGTTTGAGTTAGTATGAGTGTATCAACAGAAGCAGTTTGTGAGACAGAGAGAGAGAGTGAGTGAGTGTGTGTGTGTGTGTGTGTGTGTGTGTGTGTGTGTGTGTGTGTGTGTGTGTGTGTGTGTGTGTGTGTGTGTGTGTGTGTGTGTGTGTGTGTGTGTGTGTGTGTGTGTGTGTGTGTGTGTGTGTGTGTGTGTGTGTGTGTGTGTGTGTGTGTGTGTGTGTGTGTGTGTGTGTGTGTGTGTGTGTGTGTGTGTGTGTGTGTGTGTGTGTGTGTGTGTGTGTGTGTGTGTGTGTGTGTGTGTGTGTGTGTGTGTGTGTGTGTGTGTGTGTGTGTGTGTGTGTGTGTGTGTGTGTGTGTGTGTGTGTGTGTGTGTGTGTGTGTGTGTGTGTGTGTGTGTGTGTGTGTGTGTGTGTGTGTGTGTGTGTGTGTGTGTGTGTGTGTGTGTGTGTGTGTGTGTGTGTGTGTGTGTGTGTGTGTGTGTGTGTGTGTGTGTGTGTGTGTGTGTGTGTGTGTGTGTGTGTGTGTGTGTGTGTGTGTGTGTGTGTGTGTGTGTGTGTGTGTGTGTGTGTGTGTGTGTGTGTGTGTGTGTGTGTGTGTGTGTGTGTGTGTGTGTGTGTGTGTGTGTGTGTGTGTGTGTGTGTGTGTGTGTGTGTGTGTGTGTGTGTGTGTGTGTGTGTGTGTGTGTGTGTGTGTGTGTGTGTGTGTGTGTGTGTGTGTGTGTGTGTGTGTGTGTGTGTGTGTGTGTGTGTGTGTGTGTGTGTGTGTGTGTGTGTGTGTGTGTGTGTGTGTGTGTGTGTGTGTGTGTGTGTGTGTGTGTGTGTGTGTGTGTGTGTGTGTGTGTGTGTGTGTGTGTGTGTGTGTGTGTGTGTGTGTGTGTGTGTGTGTGTGTGTGTGTGTGTGTGTGTGTGTGTGTGTGTGTGTGTGTGTGTGTGTGTGTGTGTGTGTGTGTGTGTGTGTGTGTGTGTGTGTGTGTGTGTGTGTGTGTGTGTGTGTGTGTGTGTGTGTGTGTGTGTGTGTGTGTGTGTGTGTGTGTGTGTGTGTGTGTGTGTGTGTGTGTGTGTGTGTGTGTGTGTGTGTGTGTGTGTGTGTGTGTGTGTGTGTGTGTGTGTGTGTGTGTGTGTGTGTGTGTGTGTGTGTGTGTGTGTGTGTGTGTGTGTGTGTGTGTGTGTGTGTGTGTGTGTGTGTGTGTGTGTGTGTGTGTGTGTGTGTGTGTGTGTGTGTGTGTGTGTGTGTGTGTGTGTGTGTGTGTGTGTGTGTGTGTGTGTGTGTGTGTGTGTGTGTGTGTGTGTGTGTGTGTGTGTGTGTGTGTGTGTGTGTGTGTGTGTGTGTGTGTGTGTGTGTGTGTGTGTGTGTGTGTGTGTGTGTGTGTGTGTGTGTGTGTGTGTGTGTGTGTGTGTGTGTGTGTGTGTGTGTGTGTGTGTGTGTGTGTGTGTGTGTGTGTGTGTGTGTGTGTGTGTGTGTGTGTGTGTGTGTGTGTGTGTGTGTGTGTGTGTGTGTGTGTGTGTGTGTGTGTGTGTGTGTGTGTGTGTGTGTGTGTGTGTGTGTGTGTGTGTGTGTGTGTGTGTGTGTGTGTGTGTGTGTGTGTGTGTGTGTGTGTGTGTGTGTGTGTGTGTGTGTGTGTGTGTGTGTGTGTGTGTGTGTGTGTGTGTGTGTGTGTGTGTGTGTGTGTGTGTGTGTGTGTGTGTGTGTGTGTGTGTGTGTGTGTGTGTGTGTGTGTGTGTGTGTGTGTGTGTGTGTGTGTGTGTGTGTGTGTGTGTGTGTGTGTGTGTGTGTGTGTGTGTGTGTGTGTGTGTGTGTGTGTGTGTGTGTGTGTGTGTGTGTGTGTGTGTGTGTGTGTGTGTGTGTGTGTGTGTGTGTGTGTGTGTGTGTGTGTGTGTGTGTGTGTGTGTGTGTGTGTGTGTGTGTGTGTGTGTGTGTGTGTGTGTGTGTGTGTGTGTGTGTGTGTGTGTGTGTGTGTGTGTGTGTGTGTGTGTGTGTGTGTGTGTGTGTGTGTGTGTGTGTGTGTGTGTGTGTGTGTGTGTGTGTGTGTGTGTGTGTGTGTGTGTGTGTGTGTGTGTGTGTGTGTGTGTGTGTGTGTGTGTGTGTGTGTGTGTGTGTGTGTGTGTGTGTGTGTGTGTGTGTGTGTGTGTGTGTGTGTGTGTGTGTGTGTGTGTGTGTGTGTGTGTGTGTGTGTGTGTGTGTGTGTGTGTGTGTGTGTGTGTGTGTGTGTGTGTGTGTGTGTGTGTGTGTGTGTGTGTGTGTGTGTGTGTGTGTGTGTGTGTGTGTGTGTGTGTGTGTGTGTGTGTGTGTGTGTGTGTGTGTGTGTGTGTGTGTGTGTGTGTGTGTGTGTGTGTGTGTGTGTGTGTAGCCGAAAGCCAGTGAAGCAGTGTCAAGGTTACGAGAGGACAGATAAGCTGTGAGGTACAACATCAGGATGAATTGCAGACTGTGTTAATAACGATAAAATGGAACCGTGTTTTTATGCTTTAGTTTTAGAAGAGAAAATCGTGACAGGAAAAGTAACTGAAAATGTAATTTGTCACGCTGGTGTCAGAAGTGGGATTTATCACATTGTCATTGGTAACAACATAATTAGAGAATGAACTATATAAATTTACCTCTTGGGTAAAAGCTGAAGCAGTGTCTGATAAAGGTATAATAAATATCTGAATCTGTAGAAAAGACTACGTCGGATCGAGTTGAGGATGTGCTACTCATTTCTCAGTTGCATCATGGGTAGCCTGTTGAAGTCGATAGAAAGAGTGCCACTCCCAACTGTCGTAGCTATGGTAACCAAAAGCCTATGTATCTAACATGCCATTGCAACAAGGATACTGTCGATCGATCATCTTGTTTCGACACTTGGCATAACTAAACCTGCATGTTAGGAGCTCTAAATAAACAAAATGCTAACATTTCTGAGATGAATGCCTTAAGGTTTTTAAACAAGAAGCAAATATCCAACTGGAATATAAACGACGTATTGCAGTATTTCAATGCAATATCATCTTTAAATTATGACTGCAGTGTACTTTATCTCTGAAATTGCATCTGAAAAGGGAATCTACATCAAAATAGGTACTTTTGATTCCTTCTGTTTTACATACTTATTGAAGATGCACGAGTAGCGCCTTCCATGAACCATTTGACATTGTAGACATACATTTAGGTTTCTGTAAATAATCCGTGGAGAACTTCTTGTCAATAATAAGTTATATTAATGTTTAATATAGCTTACTGGAAAAAACATGTTAAGTGTGCACTCACATGACTTTCTCTACTCATTCTTGTACAAGCTATTCTTAGAACTGTTTCTTCTTTTAATTGCTTCTTGTTTATCGAGATAAAGTTCGTACAAATGGTTTTATGACGTATATCCTTAAGGTACAATAGAAAAAGGGCACAGTAAACTTAACGATAACTAGTCAAATCTTTTAAAAACTGGTTGCTATTCAGAGGCTTTGAGATGCTATTCTCTTTACATTGCCAGGGCATAAAAATAACAAATAACCATTTTCTACTTTGGAAAATAATAAGTATTAACATTCGAACCAATAACAAGAAACATTCGAATATAGAAAATTCAAGAGAGAAATTCCATTGGCATAAACATATCTTAAACATGTATTTTAATTAACATTAGAGTAACTTTTAAAAATAAAAATTTTCGAAATGGTTTTGTATAAAGAACACTTTGGTGTAGGAAATTTTCTTGAAAATCTTTGTGCCGCAGCGTTGGAGCATCCTGAACTCTATTTACAAGTTTTCGTTCTGTTTTATGATTTTCACAGACAGACGCACACACATATACACACTTTTTTTTCTTTGGATTCAGAGAATCTCCAAACATATATTTCCGGTGAAATAATGAACCGAATTTTTAGGTGGGTTACGCACTTTCCTTGCTTGCTATAAATATGTGGCAGAGAAAGCAAAAATTATAGGAGTTAGTAAAATATGAAGGTTACTCTAAATATTGTTTTTGTGGCAGTAACCATTTCCAAAAACTTTCCATGTTGATTTCTACCTAGGTTCACGTATTACATAAAAATGGTTAACTGTTTTGACAGTCTGTAATTTGGATACAATTATCGTACGAGCCGTATTATCGTATTTTTATGGGAATAATTCAGGTTAAAAGTTGTCAAAATGAGCAACAAAACAGAAATAATATAAAACAGTTAATAACCGATGTTCATATAAAAATTTCACGAAATAATAACTAAGTGATTTATAAAGTAATAAAAACAGTTAATAACCGATGTTCATATAAAAATTTCACGAAATAATAACTAAGTGATTTATAAAGTAATAAAGGTAAAAGACTAGAACAATTGAAGGGCCATGGGAAACCCTGAGTAGAGCATACAAAGCAGACCGCAACAACCCTTTTTCTTCTTCCGAGACCCTTGGAAGAGAGGGATGTGGGGATAGACCTGTAGGCATAGATCCGGATGAAAAACGTAAGCATGAAAGAGGTGTGTTCGAGAGCATCCGATGCTGCTGGGCCCAGCCACAAGTCTCGCAGCTGAGGCGGTCCCCTTGGAATGGGGTCCTGATTGGGCAGTCTGCCGAATTCAGGAAAGAAGAACTGCAAAACGTACACCCACCGCCCAGCCACAACTCACCGGATACCATCGCCTGTTCCTATAACTTTGAAATAGACAATGGCAATGAAGGTTGGTTACAGAAAATAAGCAACAGGAAAGTCGTCGTAGAAAAGGAACATATAGTATTCGCCTATCGACACAGGCAAATTCCGAAAAACGCATGGGTCATCGGAGCTGGAAGCCATGTCTCCAATCCTTCCTTTACTTCTTGTTCTTCCACAAGGCATAGGCCTGACGACCTGTTCCATCCTCAATTAAACATATCACTCCATCATTTTCTTGGTCTTCTTGGCGAAATCCTCTAGATTTATAATTTAGTAAAATGTTTAGTATTGGCGTCTCTTTCATATGTGTTGACCAATTATATTTATTTTCATCACTTTTTCACTCAGATTATAAGTAATTGTTTTTTAATTTCCTCTCTTTTTTTTTTTTTTTTTTTTTTGTTTTGTTTTGTTTTGTTTGTCTAGAAGGGAATATCCAGCTATCCTTGAAGGTTAACGGTGGCAGCCCCACCACAAACCTAACCCTGCACAGCGCTCGTAACGCAGTCAGGGGACGTTATTATTGCTATTGATTTTCCTCAAATAAACCTACCTTTATAAGGAACTATTTTTAAATGTTTAGTTACACAGAAATGACTACCAATTTAGCATATTTTCATGAGAAATTAAATGTATACTTATTTTAAATTTTCTGCTAATAGGCTCTGAAGTGTTCCTCATTCTGAATGATTTGTATTCTGTGATAGGTCAAAAAAATTAAATCCGTTATATAACTGTGTGTATTCTTATTTTTCAGGTAAGCAATCTTCGTTTTTCTACAAATGGTGTCCAATTGGTGAGTGTATTATTTGCAATTTCACACATTAAATACTCCTTGCATAGTTATTTGTTAACTGCAAGAGGCAGAAAAAAGTCTTATTACAACACTTATAGATCTCATTAAAGCACACAATTTATGCCAAATGCACATATACATTTGGTAGACTTAACAATCTGTTATATATTCCGTCTTCTTTGTTTCAATTTTCAAACGCTTGTACTTTTCTTAAATGGGAAGACATTTGTTTTTTCACAAAGAGCATGGGATTTCAAAACAGACCAATAGTGACATATTCTTTAAAACTCTGATAATTGTTTTACCTTTTATATTGTACATAGGAACGTGTAAATGTGAAATGAAATTTATTTGGGTTAAGAGGAACGAGAAAGACTAATAAGCTGTTGTAAGGCTAGATTGTAAAAGAAGAATAGAGAAATGCATGTGAATGTAATATATAATATTTTATCTGTACAAACAAGTAAAACTAGCTAAATGTCTTCGACTTTTATATCGTTAAGACTTCTTTACCTCGACACGACGTATCTTTCACGACAATTACCCTCCCCCCACACACGCACACAGTTGTCTCACACTCACTGACACCCTGACAGACCGATTTCTGTAACTCTCTCCTCTGCTGTTTTCTCGCCTCCTTATATAGCGCAGATGAAGTAACATGAATTTCCACACGCTGGGCGCTGGATACCCTTCGAATATGCCGGCAATCCTTTGTTATCCACCAAGCTAATTTTTGCTAGTCACATATACACAGTCAAGCGAGGTAGCCTGATCTTAAGCGACTTTGTTTGCTCACAAGCCTGGTGTGAAGTAGCCGTCCTTTGTTGTACGCCGCGTTCGGCGTCACAATATCTATGAGAATGGCGATATACTACGTGGAGGTGCAAGTATGTATACAATCAGATACAACATACACGAGAACGAGATGAAGTCACTTTCATAAATGTTACATGTGTAGCTTATCAGCTACAGGATGCATTAAAGTGTTTTCCCTCTTCAATTTGCATGCTTTAAAACGCATTAAATTTTCATCCAGTACCAATTTTAATAAAAGCATAACTTTCAGTCAATAAACACATTTCATCTCTAAAGCAACTAGTTCCTCATACCTTCTCTTCGCTTCAGCAATTTCTGTAGTGAGAGCTTCTGGAAAACAATTATTTCAGAGCAGGAAGCAGACGTTTTCCGGGAGAAGTTTTGGAACATCGTTGCTTGCCGAAAACTTTCGTGATTAATTACTTCCATCACTCCCTCCAGGTTTCAGATAAGGGACAGAATTGTGTAAATTAATGTCCTCTCGTCTTGCCTGATATTATGATCACTTGCTGTTGAACAATAGACAACACAATTACTGTTGGAGCCATTATCTTCGGGGTGTTATGTGCAATCCACTGACAATTTCACACTTTAATTCTGAAATTGAAAAAGAACAATGAAATAGCTTTACTGGTACTCCAAACTGATGTGCTTGGATATAAAGTAGTTTTTAAAATAGAAACACATCATTTTGTCTTCATTCTTCCAGTTTTACTTCTGTCTGTTTTCTAAAGTGGAGAAAGAATTACATTCTAAAGGTTTATAATGGGATAAAACTCAAGATATAAGTACGATTCACTTAAGAGTACAAGGTACATACAGAAATTACCCTTAGAGAGTTAAATTAAGTTAAATTACCACTGCTCTTAAAGTTTTTCTTGTTGAAGAAAAAAAAATTATGTAATCTACAGGCTTTTAGTGCTTAACAGAAAAGTTTTTCCTCGTTCAGAAATATGTACACATCGCACATATACCGAAATGTTACTTTGTAGCATGAGCCATTTTCGAAATATTCAGTGTTACACTTTTACAGGTTAAATTGTGCGGCTTCTAGAAAGTGAGTTTGCTTGCTTGTGGTCATTAGTACCTAATAAAAACGGACTTATAATTTACGAACAGAAATGTATGCATGTGGCTAAGTCTGCATCGTTTAATTTTACATCACCTATTCTATCAATGCAAATAAGGACTTTGAGTAATTGCAATGATTTATAAAATCATTGAGAAAGTTATGTGAGTGCAACACATGAGATTTTTCTCAATTATTTCAGTGGTGCTTTTTATTATCACGAGCCTTGAATATGTTACAAGAAGATGACGACATAGGCTGAGGATGTATTTATTGAACCACAGATATCCATTGAGACAGATGAAGATTCTGGCATCGAGGATTGAGGCGGTACAATTCAGTATGCTCTGGAAAAGCTGGAAAGATAAAATGTGTTGTTACTATGACCTCAAGTAGTGGAGTAGCTTCTGTTGGAAATATGAAATGATTTTCAGAGAAAGAAAACAAGAATATAATATTTCCTCGTCTGAATTGCATTGCAAAATACAACAGTAATATGGGCAGTACGTACCTGATGGGTTTCTTCATGATAAGAAATGCTACTGGTCTATCATTATTTAGCTATAATCCCGTAGCGAAGCTGTTCAGGTATATCTGACACATTATGGCACTGCACCAAAGCCAGGACAGATCTCAGTCGCAACATGCTGTCAGACTTGAGATTTGACAGATTAGATCATCTGGTTGTGCCATGCAACAGAAGGTCATATATTGCATTTGGAAGAAGAATGTGGCGTAAATGCAATGTAAGATTATCTCTAGTGTTTTGTATACAAGATAAGAATTACCTTTTTACAGGAACAACACCTCTAACATGTACATCAGTGACCCATTTACAGTGTCCCTCTCTTGCCAAAGCGCAGTAGAGTTAGCGCCAGTATCAGTCCATTATTCAAAATTAGAATAATGTTTTTGAAAAAAAAATCATATTTCCTACTTTTCATTTGTATTATGGAGCACGGGCTAAAAAGATTGAAATCAAAAAAGTCAGGTCCTAGTGGGTTAAGCATTACATATGTGAAGTTGTAATGGGCAGAGAGAGCCTGTGAGTGTGAAAAATAAGTTTTCTTGTGTGCTTAACAACTGGTACGTTGTTCACCGAATTAAAAAAAAAAGTATAGAAACTCAATGTCGTTGATACCAGATTCATCAAAACTGACATTGCAAAGTTAACAAAAGCTTCAAAATTAAAAGCGATATTAATTTTCTATGTTTGAAATAGTCATTATGAACGTATCATAAAACTCTGTCTTTTTAATTAAGCTTTGAAAGCAATATTCGCCAGTTAAGCCCATATGAATATCTCCCTTTAGCAAAATAAATGTCATGAATTATGAAGCATTGCATCACGAATAGCAGCAGTTGGAACACAAAACTCCTATATCACACAGCATTGGAAACATTCACTTCTCCGTATAGATTTTAATAAAAAATATGCAACACACTCATGCCTTTTAAAATGACAGGAATAAATTGTGATTTACTTTATGAAGAATTTTGTAGAGGCTGGAAATGTTGCGTACTAATGCAGTTTCTATTTGATTAATTTATTTACTTATTTATTATTTATTTATTTATTTACCTTGGTAGGAGTTATGGGCATGAGGTCATCTATTCTACCAGGTAACAAACTAGAACACTTATGCACTTGAAAACAATAAAAGCATAATAATAAAAATGTCTAACAAAGAGAAATATATACTATAACTAAAAACAAGAAAAAAACATAACCAAATGCTTTTAAGCGGAGGTAATTTCCCATTACTCTTCTACTACTACGTGGATTTAGGCCAATAGGCTTGTGTATTGTGTAATGAGATTATAATGGTACCCAGCAGTTAACATGCGAGTATGTTTATGAAACGAGCTGAATAACATTCATAATAGTGTCTTAATTCCCATTATAATCAACTTTCATGCGACTATTTATGCTCGGGTATGTGTCTAACTTTAAAATATTGTGACAAAATTACAAAATCCAGTCCAGTTATTTTTTTACTTCATTTTCCTTCAGAACATTTGCACAAATACAGTTCTCTTTACTGACGTTAACACAGCTCATAAGCCTTCGTGATATTTATTACAGCTTTCAATTGTTTTTTTTTCTCGTAACCTAGACTCATTCATTTCTGTCTTTCTTCGCCTTCACTGTCTCTCAAACAGCTGACTTTGACGATACAATCACACGACACTCATTGACTGCTTCGCTATCTTCCTTTCGACGTGACCGTACACACGCAGCTGACGTACACATGCACTAAAATTAAAAACTGACTGACTCCAAAGTATTGCATCCTCATATAGCGAGGATAACGTAATACGATCCATTTTCGAACTTCACCTTTCTGAAAATTCTATAAATACGCCGGCCGTCGGACGCTTCTCGAATAATCTCGAAAACCCCTTTGTCGTGCCGATCTCATTGTCACGTGTTTGGTGACGTAAGTGGTGCGGGGCAGCTTGGCTCCGAGCTTCCTTTAATGTGTGCCGCCGCGGTCGACTGGCGTTATTTGTAATATTCTGTGCTTACCTGAGTCAATAAGTGCATTGGTCTTAGCTTCGCAGTGAAACAGCTGTCAGGGCTGTGATATGTGCGCAGACGGGAAAGTATTGATTTTACTCTGTTCTCGACCTTGAACATTTGATTTCAAAATATAGTAGTGAGTCCACAAGCTCCATGGTTTCATACTTTACGACAGTTCTTCCACGTACATACATTTACATTTAAGTGTTACATTTTGTGAAAATGAGGTTTTGTGTTTTGATTCAACAGGGACATCTTAAAATTGCTGTATCGTAAGGGAAAACATCTGAAAACGTCTCTATGCTGAACTTTCATTTAAATTCTATTTTGTATGTCAAAGAATCATCGTACCAAATTTTTTATACACAGACACGAGGTGTTTACAGCTCTTAATGTTAATAAAATCAGCATTTTTAACACCTCGTAGTAATGAATTAGAGCAGCGATGTTTCAAATTCGGATTAAATTGCTGCAGAATTCATTTAATTTTAGACCTCATATAGCAGTTAGAAAATGTGTCGACAAAGTTTTAAGTTTGTTTAAGAAAAACAATCAAGAAAATTCCATAAGATTTTACATACATTTTGAGATTAATTTTAAATACATGTTCTAACTTAATAATGAAACCATTCGCTTTCACATACCTTGCACAATATATAACCTAGCCATGTATTTAGAGCAAACACGTCAAATGAAATCAGAGCAGAAACAATATTATTATACATTAGACACAGAATTACGTTTCGGATGTGTTATTTTTATGTCGGGAATAATAGGATAATATGCATAATTGGAGATGTATTGTACACTAAGGGAAACAAACACATGCTTTTCCACGAGGGACATAATTGGAGTCCTAGGGGTTTATCCCAGGGCTATAAATATACAGAGGGGAAAATCAGGTTCGATCCCATGGTGCGTATACTAGTGTTTCTTTAACCGGAGCTAAATTGTCGTATTTTGTTTGTTTATTTGAATTTCGCTGGAACTATTTCATTGAGGCTATTTTGGGATTATTTACACGATTTAAGGGGATTTGTAATGGTTGAAAGAATATACAACGTTATTTGTATTGATTTCTCATTTATATTGTGCATTTAAGGGATACCGAAGTAATATTTTAGTCTGTTTGGAAAAAAAATCTACTTTTGTAATTTTATTGAAAAAATGCACCGTAATTTAAAGAATATATCTATGAAGTTTTAATCCCCTAAGGAGGGGGCAACACATGTTTTGAACGCCATTTATAAAGTTGTGCGCCTTTGTACCTTCCATTTCTACTTTAAGCTCGGAAATGATCTTTTCGTCATTTTCTCATATTCACTTTCTCTCACAAAAATCTAGCTAGACATCTACAAATTTTCTGGAATATAGTTCAGAATATGAATAATAAAATGTGCGTTTGGAATTTTGATATTGCTTATACCTTTAAAAAGAAGAATGCAAATGCAAACTGAATAGGCGGCACTGTGGCCGAGCGGTTAACCCGTTTTCCATCACCTAGACGACGCGGGTTTGATCCCAGGATGCGCATGTGGTATTTGTGGTGGACGATGCGGCATCTAGGCGGGTTTTCTCGAGTTCTCCGATTTCCCCCGCTACTCATTCCAACAACTGCTCCATAATGAGCTTTCCATTCATGCATTTCGCCTACATGTCATATAATTCTCTTCCTCACTCTCATACCTGGTGCTTGGCTGACCACCCGCTTCCAGGTCTTCACTATGTCCGGTCCATAGGTTCCTCTGCTCCCAATCTGACCCTCGGCACAGGCTTTTTCTAGGTCAGTTCTACATGCATGCAGGGTAATCAGACAAAGAAGAACAAGAAGAAGACGAAGCAAAGTGAATAACCAAAATTATAACGTCCCATTCTAGCGAGGCAATTAGCGGTTTGTTACCGAAAAATATTGTGAAGAATTGACTTTTTATTCAATTAGGATTCAAAGTTTGTCCAGTAAATAAAGGATATCAATGGACATATCCTACTATTACGATTATCATAGAAGACATTCGTTTTAAACATGGTGTTTACCGAAGGATGTACAAATTTATCCAGAAAATGTCTTGTATTGAGAGGCAGAATTGGAACCGAAAATCTCACATACAGCTTGTGTGTTTAAAAACACCAACAGTAAGTTTGTTGGCATAAATAAATTATGTCCTGTATTATTTCACGGAAAAAGCACAGGGATACAAATGTTATATAAGTGCTTCGACGTGTATTTGTTGATTAAGGTGATAACTATATTATTCATTAAGATCGCTTTAAAACATGTAGAAGAGCTCTCCTGTTTATGATAATGATTTAATGATTTTGTAGGGCATTATCTCCTTGTCTCTTTAGGTGACCATAATGTGATTGATATTTCTCTTGCGTGTTTGGTACCTACAAACCGACATTTAGCACCGGTATTGGACAAAAACGATTATATTTATGTCGGAACTTTGTTATTAGCCTCTGCAAAATGAATGACTTTTTGAGGTTAATATTCTACAGTCCATTGAAAAACTCCCAGCAGAAGAGGTTTTAGTTTAAGAAATATTCAGAGAAGAAGCATAAATTTGGGAACTGCTCGACCAACATTTTATTGCTTTATTGCCCTGGACGTTTTTATTGCTTATGGCTGTCTCCGGGGTATATTGGGGCAATAACAGCAAATAACTATCTGATGAGAGCAGTGCTGTATTTAAAATGGTATTATAAATAAATAATGTTAAGAATGCAATCAAAAGGATTTAAATAATAGTTTATACTTGTTTAAGGAGATGAAGTAAACACACACACACACAATCTCACAGAGACACACACACACACACACGCGCGCGCGCGCACACACACAGAGAGAGAGAGAGAGAGAGAGAGAGAGAGAGAGAGAGAGAGAGAGAGAGAGTGAGTTATGTATAACTTAACTAATGAAACTTCATGTTTCATATACTGCTTTTGCAAAATACTTGAAATCTGCAATATACTGTGCGTACATATTTTAAGGGATCTAGGTTTTGAGTTTTAGAAGTTTATTCTTAAAATTGCTTAATTTAAAGGACTGAGTTTACCTTCTTTATCACGTACATAGTAGATAAACTATTGCATTCCACCCAAACATTTGACATTGAGATTTCGCTGGAAATATGTTTTGCGGCTCTGTGTGTGTGTGCGTGTGTGTGCGTGCGCGCGCGCGCGTGCGTGTGTGTGTCATGATGCATGTGTAAGTATAATTAAAAAACAAAATGTAAGATAAATATGCGCTTGGTATCTATTTTCATAGTGTTTTCCAAAGATGCAGCATGAAGAATTTTAAGAAAATCCCTTACCCCAAACTGTTACTTGCCGATTTTTCAAAATTTTAATTTGTTATATACTGGCACTAACGATTTTATTTAAATTATCAGATATTAAAATTAATTACATGACAAATAAAATGCATATCTAGGATTTTCTATGTATAGCTTTTGAAGTTCTTTCCATTTGAAAGGAAATTTATACAATTTTATATAAGTACTAAACGTTAAGCAATATAGGAGAACATTTATTTACTACTACTACGTATATCTCTTTAAAACATACAATTTATTACAAAGAACTTGGTGTGATATTTGCGATATCCCAGAGATCCATTTGCTTTAAATTATTCAGTACTTAGTAATTTTTAAAGCCCTATCGATTTCTTTTTCTTTTTTTAAAGTTTATCATCGTTTAACGTGGACGACCTCACTGACGGGTTTTCCGTGGTTTTTCTTTGTCGCTAGTCGAATGTTGGGGTGGCTTCTGTAATCCACTAACACATTTCCTTCCCTTCTTCATTTCTTTGCTTGTTCCATCTTTCAAGTTTAGTTGTCAAAGTGATGGTGCACAAGGCTGAAGCTTCAAGGTCTCAGACTGAAAAACTCAAAGCCATAGTCGATATCTGAACCACTCTTTTATGTATTTATCTTGTGAGTATAAGAGTTTTCACTGTTCATAAAACAGAAAAGTTCTATACATCAATACACTGATCCTCACTCCAACTTATTTTACAATGTACACACATAAGGAGAAGTATTCTATACAATATGTTGAACTTCACGATAATCAACATTTCCCATTTCACATCCCTAAAAAAGAGGCTGTTAGCTCAGATTTGTATTCAGGGCCCTGGATAGCGTAATGCACAACATTACATCAATACTGATGCCGTTAACTTTGTTTACTAGTAAGTTTAGCTAATGAGAGTAGCACGTTTTAGCCTTGGTTAGTAGCTCTAAGCACGCGTGCTACACAGGTGCCATGCCTGTTTATTTTCCCCGAGAGCGCGAGAGGATTACACCAGGTAATGCTTATCCTTGAATTTTCAGTATATTAATTGTTTATTTTAATGTGTAACTGAGCTAGTAGCAAGACCGATGACACCAGAATCTATACTGACAGGCATTCTTCATTTCGCGGTGCACTTACGATCGTGCGGAAAATATATAGGTACAAAATTATGTGACGCATTTGAGTAAGTTAAAGTCATAACTGACATGATCCAAAAACCTAAATGTTGATAAACAACCGAAAACCCATGTGTATTGGCTAAACTCAATTTTCATTTGGGTGGAAGCTATCATTATGAAAACATATCCCTAAATATTACGAATTACCTTCCAAATTGTGTTTTTTAAATGTGAAAGAATGAAAATTATTAGGGTTTAAATAATGGATATTGTAAGATTTGACTCCAATCTATGGATCATCAGAGTTTTGAAACGAGCCCTTTTGGAACATGTGAGTTTAAAAAATTACTAATTTGGAACATGTGAGTATTGATGGTAAACATTAAGAAAAACACTTGAATGTCACCAATAGAAGGAGCTAATTGACCTCTGAAATAAATTAGTCAATTAAAATTAATTAAACAACTGTTTAGGAACGTTGAAACATATTTTATCTTTGCTACTTGATAGATAGCAACTTCCTCTGGCAACCTTGCTAATTTGGCTTGGTTTCTTTTCCACATTTCTGGAGCAGCTACACGTTTCCGTGGTACAATAGGTGACACCTCTTCTTCCATCGCTACATGCGTGAAAATGTTTACAATTTAATTGCTCAATTTGATGGTATTTATAAAAAACTGACAGCACACGTAAAACACAACCCTTCATCGACCTACGTACGAGCTACACTATGACGGAGGGTGAAGAGGCGTGAGGGAACTACCGATCGCTGATTGGTCGAAAAAGCGACAGACCAGATCCAAGATCCAAAGGATCATGAGATTTTTTACATAAACAGAGAAGTTTATCGCCTATTTAAAGATGGATCAAATGAGAAACGAAACCAAATTTCTCCGGAATCACGTTTTAGACAGAAAACTGAATTGTAACATGGTGCTGCCTCCATTTTGTATTTCTTGGATCATAGTTATGATTCTAGCCTACTCATTTATGGTTACCAATTATTTATCAAATGATCTGTACTTGTACACTCTTTATAGTCTAATCTCTGTGATTGGTGTGCTGCATATAGCACAAGTATCTCTTTTAGACTCAATGCGTCGAGGGTATTTAACTAAATATGCAATCGATCATATACCTACGCATAAAAATTTCTCGGAATTGCTGAAAGCTAGAAATTAAATGGTTACGTGGAAATTAAAATGCAAAATTAAATCTATTTTCCAGCACCATTTTCCGTTCATTGAGACACGATGTACAATTTGCTACACGCCAGCGAATTTGGGCTAGCTGGCTTCTCTTTGATTAACGCATCACATCGAGCCAGATTATAAATTGCTGCAGTTCGGGAGTTTACACAATTAGAGCATTTGTTTTGTTGCATGAAATTGCAAATGCATTCCAGGAACAGATTATTTCGCCTCTATTTGGTAATGGAAATGCAATATAAATTGTGTTCTTTCGTAACATCGTTTATAATTAACAGTTCTGCTAGACTTTGCAATTGCAAGTTTTATTGGTAGAACCGTTACAAATTGCTTACAACTATGACTCATAAATGACTAATATTAAAGTCAGTTTTGCAATTAAAATGAATACTTTAGTATTTTCTTTGCAACGCGTCTCTCTTTATTTTTGATATCACACAAAAGTGCGAAATTTACACTGTGTGCTAAATTAAAGCAATTTACAACCAGTTTGTTTTAATCACAAGGGACACTGGGAGTGAAATTTTGGTCAAAATTGCCAGAAGTCGAATTTTTTTTTTTTTTTTTTTTTTTTTTTTTTTTTTTTTTTTTAACCTTAAAATGTTCCTGGAACACCTGTGCATTTGGATCAGCTAACATTTTTCATATCCCCCACTCCATGTAGTCATTACAGCCCTTTCAAATAGTAGCCCATATAAAAGCCTGTTTTTCTCAAAACTACATTTCTGCACATTCCAAAAGAAGGTCGCGCCTGAGTTTTGCTTCAGATTCAGTGAAAATTTCCGAAAGTACTCATAAATAGCAGCTGAACAAAACTATGATTCAATATTGATGTTATTATTAACATGAATTCCAAAAACGTTTTTTTTTTTATGAAAAAAAGAAACCAATCAGCTTTAAGATTAAATTTTCTTTGTTATTAAAAAAATATGTACAGCGTAATAAGCATACGTATTTGAAATATATCTCCATACAATTGTTACCCATGTTTTAGAGTACCAGTTCTGCCAATATAAATGAATTTTGAAAAGTCAATAGACGCGAGCTACATTTTGAAAATGTGCCTATTAAATTCATAAAATAATTTATATATCATAAACGAATCATCCAATTTTAATGAAATTTGGTGTACCTCCTATTCTCATATAAATACAAACACAGTAAAAATTTCAGAAAAATCTATTAAGAAATGTGGAACTTTCAAATTTCACTCCCAGTGTCCCTTAAAGAAACTGGTAGCTGAAACAGAAAGGAATTCAAGTGCATCTCAATGCGTATATAAACGTCCATTGCATTCAGTACAGAAAATTGATTTAAATCTATTTTGTAAATGGGCATTGTGTTTAGTGGATCTCTAATGAGTTTGTTTTGTAAGATGCTAATATATTTCTATTTTCTCAAGAAATGCCGTTTTTTGTGCATATGAAAGTAACATTTTCTAAATTTCAGAATGAAACACTTATGTCATAGGCTATGTTAAATTTGGAATATGCAATTTCCTAAAAATGGTTTTAACAGTAACGACTAATATGTCGTAAATATGAAACATTGGCTTGACAAATACAAATTGAGAATGCTTGAAATTTGCTCCAAATAATTAATAATTTTCATACTTATTGAACATTATGTAAATGGTTGACAAAATCTATTAGAGAAATATCCGTACGACCCTGAAATTAATGGGGCAGAGTACTCGCAAATATACATGTAATTAACTATCTTACACCAAACCCAGGTCGGAAACTAGTGGCACAACCTAACCTGAAAATACTGGCCATGCATTTAGAATGTATTACTTTAAGTTAGAGATTGTTTTGCACATGTTTCACTGACTTGGGTAGCAAGCCTACGCCCGTCTTACCCCAGGATCCACGCGCTAAAGAGAGTGCACCGCTCCGGAAATCTATATTATAGTTTCCCACTTTCCTGCACACGGCTTCGTAACCAACCAAATGCAGCCACCTCAGCGTTAAGACAAAACCAAGACACACTAACAAAAGGCTAAATAGCACTGGATGCAGTTTACTTCAAATACGTATAGCGTAGTGTAGTGTAGTGTAATGTAATGCTTATATGAAGCCTTAGAGGAAGATTAAATGAAAGTGTTGAAAATGTAAAAGGCCCAAAACAAAAAGCGAGCTCTTCTTTAAAAGAGAAAACATCTTTGCACATAATGGATGGTAAAACCGCAAACGTAATTTTATATGCGTATAGGTCTTAACTTAACACGCTGTAGCGTGACATCTGATAACCATACAGCCCTCCCTCGACTGTATAAAATGTTCATTTAACCCCTAAACGCAAAATGAAAAATATAGTTTCTGGTTCCATGAGGCATGAATGAAATTCGTGACTGATCTAGGTAAGTGAGACTGAAAAGTTCAATGCCATGACCGGGATTTGAACCACGGATCTACGGTTACCGTCCGATAGTGTCGTGGCATTGAGTTTTTCAGTCTCACTGTACCCTGTCCTAAACACGGATATTCTGTGGAAGGATATTAATTGCATTGATCTGGGTAAATCTATGACGACTTAATCGCTATAGAATCCAGAAAAGTTATGGACTACCTTAGAGTATTCAAGAATTGCCCTTACGCACTTTATGCACCTCCTACTTGCAAAACTACGTAATCTTAAAATATTTAAGCAAAATTAAACACATTTGGCCAAACGAAGCATCGGCAAAGATTAATTAGTCCATAACTCAAAAAAACTATCCTGTCCAATTCCATATCCAGTATTATAATGGCAATCTACACCATTTGACCATTTGATGCTCACGCTTTTGAACTCAGCAAAATTGCCTTGCTCTCCCACCTCCCCCCCTCCCCCCCCCCCCAGAAAAAAATTATCTAATATTTCTATATACCTTGACTACAAACCTGAATCATTTGATTAATCTAAGATGTAAACAAAACTTTGAAAATATGCACTTTAGGTGAACAAAACTATAGATGACCTTACAACTTCCATAAATCAAGCCGTATGTTATTATCAAACTGTTATAAATCTAAATGTTTACTTTCGTGACAAAAAGCTTTGGACACTTACGTTTCAGGACCCGGTGTCCACAATGCTAAGCGATTTAAAATTATATTATGCCGGTTTCAGCTTGTGAAGAAAGTCTTAGTTAATGCCAATATTCAGTCAATATGAATACTTCAGCACACAACTAAGATGTTGTACACAATTTTCTGTAACATTTGTAAAATTAGCGCAGATTAAGATCACTTCTGGACTAAGATCTCTACGTATATCTGTGAATGTGAACTAAGTATGCGTATGTTGGATTATTATTATTATTATTATTATTATTATTATTATTATTATTATTATTATTATTATTATTATTATTATTATTATTATTATTATTATTATTATTATTATTATTATTATTATTATTATTATTATTATTATCATTATCATCATCATCATCATCATCATCATTATCATAATCATCACTATCATCATTATTATCACTATCATCATTATCATTATTATCATTATTATCATTATTATCATCATTATTATTATCATCATCATTATTATTATTATTATTATTATTATTATTATTATTATTATTGTTGTTGTTGTTGTATTTCATAGAATTTCATGGATAAAGAATAAACAGATTAATTAAATTATTGGCAATATTATTTAAAAATCCTGCCCTACACTTTGAGTAAAACAGTGCCAAATAAAAACGTTTCTGGCATTAACTATTTCCAAAAATGTGGCTGTTGTCCGTTTATATTTTCCTATATTTTAAAAAGTACACTTTTGAGTGGCTGTTTCTAGTTATTCTCTCGTGAGCTGGTGCAGATAGTTTGTAATATAATCCCTAGTACATTATTTTTAATGCAGATTAGTATTAGCGATGTGGTGTGATTTGTGTTTAATTATTTATCATGATTGGTAGGAGATGAGCATTTTAGAATTGCTGTGAAGGGAACTGGTAATGAGTAGAGAAAGCTGTATGGCAACTTACAAGTGAGGCCAATTGTATAGTTTGTAAGTGGACCAGTACGACACTGAACATCCGTCCCACTCTAGCAATTTCTCACAGTTTCCCTTCCCTTCCATCAACTCGTGTCTGGGGGGACAGTTTTAGCTCGCCTGCCTGCCGGCCGGCCGTCGACGGTTCGGAAGTGCTATGCATGTGGGGCACTGTAATGTAACAGCTGGAGTGTACCTCGCTCTCTCCTACACTGGAGGGTGCAAGGTAAACTAATTTCTTTTTAGCCGCTATAAATTACACGGCGAATTAAACCGACGGCGCTGTTATAATAATTACTCCTCTCCGCAGAACAAGATCAAGTTATTCATCCTTCATCTTGAAGGATTTCTCTTCTCTTCTCTTCTCTCTTTTCGCTCTTCTCCTTTGCTCCCCCCCCCCCTCCTTCTCTCTCACTCCTCATTTTTCATCGTATAGTTTCATCATATTTCTCTCTTGTTCAGTATGTTTTAATATGGTTGAAATATTTTCTTATTTCCCTATTATTTACCTTCTTTGTGGGCAGTGTGTAGAAAACTATAAATCATTTAGTATTACATTGAAATCCCGACCACTCGCCCTAATATGAACTAAGAGGCTGTCGAGTTACCGAAATATCAAGTTTTACAGAATAAGGGTCTGTTACAGTTCATAACAGAGTACTGCAAATTACATAAGTGGATACTCTAACGCAATATAGGAAACAAAACTATTGTATTGCAAAAGTATTGTAAAATATATTACGTATTAATATGTTCCCCTTTATCCGGTCTCCTTAACACATCCAATTTAATTTTCGTTGTCATGATAACTTGCCTTTCTTCTCGTTTGACATTTCACTAGGACAAACAACTCAACACAAAACTAACAGTAAATCTGAAATCTTGGAAGTCACGATGTAATCAGAAATGTGTAACTGAAAGTTTAGCTTACCACGTACAGTAGTATTTTCTAGACATGGCGAATGACCTTGCGCGAGTGACATCGTGCAAGTTGATGATGGGTGTTGATAGTTTCCTTCCTTGAAATAAACAAGACACTGCTAATAATGTGAGCGTGTAATTTACTTAATCATGCACGGTCTGCGATGTTTATATATTACATGGAAGTAATTACGGGTTGGGAGGGTGGGAATTTTACTTCCACTAGGATTATTCCTCATCCTCCCTAGAGTCTGGATAGTAATAGAAGTTCAAGGCTTCAAACCACCGTTTAGCGAGTGAACACCGTTGCTCCAAGAGATTAAAATCCGCCCGATGTTAAACTTAATGGAATATTAAGAATATATCAAATGAGACAGTATCTGCAAAGGTTTAACTGGATTAATATGCAGTAGTGAGAAGAATAACCTTTTGTAACAATAATTTGTTGAAGAAGGGGTAGCGAAAGTCATGTGAATGAAATGCATCCTAATTTTAGGTGAATTCTGAAGCTGGTTTAGGCATCACCTTAGTGTGCTACGAATATAAGGGGAGTATTTGGTGGGGGGTCCTCGGCTCCGGGAAGCTTCGCCTTTCCTGTGTCGCCGATGTTAACCAAGGGCGGAAATTCCCTGGTCTAGTCTTCTCAGAACTTGAGTCATAGACAGTATTGCTCACTTGACAACTTTGTGGCTATTTCTGACGACTTTCGTGTTGCCTTAGCGACACATTTACTCTGCTACCACCTAACGACAAATATGGCGAAATTTTTAGCTAAACGTCGTGAAAGTTCTAATTTGTAATATAATTTATCTAATGTATTTGTGACCATACATTTTTATTGAAAACTTCGATTGCAATTCTGATTGCACCTGGTAATTTTAGCTAGCACGTACTTCACAATTTAGAGATAGGATTCAAATTCCAATCCACTTCATTTATGATTTAGTAAGACATTTTGTATCCCAAGATGTCAGTCATGCACCTCATTGGAAACAGAATACATTAAGTCAGAAGTAAGTATAAATTACACAACAGACGAGACACAAGTTAACACAAAACTAAATAAAAATTAGAAATCAACAAAATTCTGCTTAAGTCATTGATGCTAATTTGTGACATTGTGGGGAAAATTTATGAATAATGGAATACTGAAGTATGAGATTGTTTTAATTATGGGCGATGGAAGTAAAATTACGTATATTCTGAGATAAAGATTTGTTACAAGTTGTAGATAATGATAAATCAAAAGTATACAATCTCAATCTCCCTACTATCGAACTGAGATATATGCAACATTTAAACCAGGCATGGGTAGAATCGGCTCAAAAGTGCCACTCCACTACCACGTTCTTGTCTCACTCCACCGGCCATCCCTCCTGCTGTTTGCTTCCAACATTCCTCATTCAGTGGCGAGTATGGGTTCATCGGAACGCCTGTTTCATGAACAGTGGCAGGGAGAATTAATTGTTTGTACGTTACAAAAACAGGAAAGTTTGCTGTTTAATATGCCGATTTCACTTTGCAAATATAAAGCGTTACAACATGAAACGCCACTTTGATCAGAAACATGAAGCAAATTTTGAAGATATTACAGGTATTTACAGTTGAAGCCGATTTATGCGTATATCAAGGGGAAGAGCGAAGATTGCTTGTAACTGACAATTACTTACAAATGAGATTCTTATGTACAGTAAGGATGTGTACGAAGAAAACACTATTTTGAACTTTGTCCTGCTTTAGAGAAATCAGTTAAGTTGGCTTCTTTAACTTCTTTAACTTTTCGTGCACTTCATTTTGTTACTGATGAATGTAAATAACGTGATTGGTATAAACAATTGCTAAGTCTGAAGCAATTTCGGTTTTGGTATTGTGTGGATGAAGTTTCACCTCTGGTATGAATTTTACTTTCTGATCTGGTGTATAAAATTTCCTTTTTCTATTCTCTATAGCTGATTAAAAGAAATGAGAACTGAAAAACCAAACTGCTGTTTAACAGTGAACATTAGATATCGAAAATGTTTACTTTTACTTCTCATTTGTTGTTACGACATTGTTGCACGGAAAGGCTGTCGTCTCTATCAGCTAACGTTTTTGTCTTTTGTTTCCGCGGCCGAAAGCCACCCGCTCCGCTTGCATTTTTGTCAACAGAGATAAGGAAAGTGCGCCTCGAGTTTCCTTTAAGATAACGTATGTCGTATACTCATTATAATTACGTAGGTAAATTTCAGTTGCATTTCACTAAAATACGCATAAATGCATTACATATAAATAAGGTTCTATTAACACGCTTCTAAATTGCATTTTTCCGAGACCTAGAGAAGTTTTACGTATAAATACGAATTACTTACGACCGAGTTATATATAAAGCAGGTTCAACTGTATTTCAAATTTCAAATAGTGCTTTCTAAATACTCGTATTTGTAAACATATAAAAAGCACGATATGATTCCACTTTTTAGTGTTTTAATTTCTTCTTAGTTTATTTAATATAAGCTATTGCAGTTCGTGTTTTAAATTTCGGACATAATATTGAGTTTAAAACCAAACAATTTATTATGTTGATCAGATAGTTTTAAAATAGTTTAAGCCTAATTAGCAATAAAGCTTTACTACCTTATTGTGAAGGAGAAACAATTTAGTATGTTGCTTATAAGGCAGTGTAAGAATATTACGTGCATAAGATAAAGGAAGTTTATAAACTTAAAGATTATGTAATTTGCCTAACCATAGTAGGTGGCTGTAATAAATATTGTATGCAAAATATGCTTAATGTAAACAAAATAGTTAATAACAGCGTAGAAATTATTACTACCACGCAGGTGGAACGAAGCCACTACTGCGCCTGCTGTATCAAAACAAGCTTCGTCACTCGACAAGAGAAGGTGGGGTGAATAAGGCACGTTCAATCGCTACCTTTCCTCTCATGCCCATTCCTTATTTAAACAATGTAAAGAAAACACAATGGCACACCGAAGCAGAATCAACATTTTACATACAGAGTTCTCAATTCCACTAGATTACTGATATAAGGCCAACAAAACGTATGGGAACTGTTACACGGCATTTAAGTCCAAACCAGGACAGAATGGTGTCTACTTACCTACTCAACCACATCTATGGATGCTTTACTAGCGCCAGTGGTTACATGCCTGCTTGTGGTTCTCGAGGTTCCAGAACCCGGTGGAGGACGATGCATTTTTTTTCGGGTGTAAAAATCCTTGCATGGCTAGCGAGTGGTCGATGGCCCCATTTACAGCACATAAAAGAACCTCAAGCCTCAGAAAGGTCATTTGAGCAAAATTATGCTGTTTGTCCCGACCAATACATGATGGGACGCTGAGAACCACAACGACTAAAGGGAGTCCATAAATAAAAAGTTAACCTCAATGCTGAGGAGGATCGTGATCTCAGATTCTTGCGCGAATCAGCCGATGGGTCCTGTCTTGCACCACTTTCGACTTCAGGATTGAAAGTGAAAGGAAAACTAGGGAAAGAGGTAGCAAACACAGGTGTTTAAGAGAGGAGGCGGGGTGGGCCACATTGTAAATCTAATGGTTGTAATCCCCTCGATCTATAAGAGGCTTTTTGGCACACTTTTTAATATACTTTAGCACTTTTTGGCGACTTTCTAGCACCAAGATGGTGACAAATGCTGTCCACTTGGTACAACGCTGGTTAGGGGCAGATCACTGTTGCCTTAAGCTGGTGGTGGTTAACTGTGCAGTAATACTTTCTAATGATCTGCATTTATTGTTGCAGCTGTAGAGTTTTCTAACCAAAATTCCTTCCAGAAACCGTAATGTGCATATGTTTACACATAAATAAGTGTTAAAATGAAAATTTTAAAGCAAGAATAAACCCAGGTTTATTATTTTGATGGAAATATGGACTTAACGCGCAATTACAGTTTGAAGGCTAGCTATCTTCCAAAAAAAGATAGAGGTGGCTAGGGTCTTCGTCTGTCAGATTTCCCACAAGTTAAGAATATAGTTTAGCAGCTTATCTTATCTTGTAACTGCGTCGAAATGAACAACGCCTGTAGTATAGACTATCATTTTGCTTCACACCTCACTGAGTGACCTACTGCCCTAGATGTATTGACGTCATTGGCTTTGCAGAAGGCATTCGAACTCGGTCCCAATACAGCATTCGTTAACGTGTTATAGCATTGGTTCTGGCCACTCTGCGTCACGATTACTTAAAGGTATTAATCAACATGAAAACATACTACTCTAGAAAATTATAACCCCTTAAACGAGGCAAATATTGATGTAACATTACCATGCCCTCAATTATCAGTATATATGTATACCCCTAACAGTCTGTATTTATACCAGGGAAATGTTCTATCGTTTATATCTATTACGTTTAATTCTAAGCTCTATATTTGCCTTTTCTTTCTTTCCTGGTTCCTTTACTTCATACCTCCTTATTTTTAGCTGCATTTATTTCGACTTTTATTTCTTTAAATTCCAATCCGCTTTCACACACAAATTTCTTTCCTTTCCTTATTAGTTTCTGTTTCCTTATACATTTTTCCCTACATGCTGAAACTTCCTAGGCACTTGCTGGTGTTTTCTTCTTTTTCACACTTAATCTCAATTATTCATCATGCCGTTTCTCTTTGAACTGCATTTCCTGCTAAAAGTAGAGCTTGAGAAAAATTCATGCTCTCAATGAATATAATTTTCTTTTTCTCTTGTTTCAGGTAAGAGACAACATATTGTCCTTAGTAGTATTTCGTAACGAGTTGCTTTATTGGTAAGTAAACGCTTCATTTGTTTGCTTAAAACGTTTCTATGACTATTCTTTTGCCACTGTGTTGATTATAATGTAACTGTAGAGTTCACCCATTTTTTGCTTAAGTGAAACGACGATCGGAAGGAAGACGAAGCCGTAAGATATGGAATTAGAATAGATAAAAAGAAAGGAAGAAGTAGAATCGACTGTACGTTCTGTACGGAATGTAATCTGACCGTGGCAACAAATTGCAGGCCGGGAAAGTTTACTATCCGAGGCTGGCTCCTGGTTTAAGAACGTGCCCAGCGATATCCCGGGAACCTGCAGGGTGCAGTGATGAATACCAATGCGCTGCCAGGCAGAGATCTTATCTACTATATGGAATGAAAGTTAAAATTGCGAACGCGCGTGGAATGTTTTGTGACGAGAATAATCCGAAGAGAAGACGGAAGAAATATAGCTCAGTATTTTAAAGGTGCAAAAGTGAAGAATGGGGACGTTATGAAATAATGGGCACTCGGAAATTAAAACAATAAAGAAGAATGTTCACAATTTAGAGATTCCGAGATTTAAACCATCTTTGCCGCTTGAATTATTTTGCATTTAGTGTAACGTGCAGAGAAACTTTATTCTCCATTAAGCACAATCTGTCTTGAGAATACTTTACAGCTATTCCTTGGTCTTTTCAACGGGCCCAAATGACCTACTTGTCGACGTGCCCTTAAACCCCACTAACTCACTCAGTTATTTATTCACTCACTCACACCCTTACTCAGTCTTTTCAAATCCCTATTTACTCACGTCTATTAAGTAGAGGAAGTGTTCTATTCCATTTAAAGGTTCATTACCGAGATTTCACCGGAAATGCACGTTTTGAAACTCCTTGGATCTCCTGAAATGCATTTTTGGCTATTGCAGTCATTGTTTTCTATACGTTACTACCATTCTTACTTGCTTAGCAGTTACTTGCACGGGTTATGCTAAAACTATAGTCTGAATTATACCTAAAATCTAAGGGTTTTTGTTTTCAAGTAGAAATATCTAGCACGTGCAGGGATAAACTAATTTTCGAAGTAAGGGGTTAGGTATCTCCTAATTTCCGATACTTGATTAGCCTATACAACGGTAAAATGGATTTCTCATGGGTCAGAATGCAAACACCCTCGTAAAACAAACAAAGTCGATAGTAATTTAAGGAGAGATAACAATCTCTGTATTGTGAATGTTACCTTTGCTAAATTCATGACACAAATTTCTTAGAAACTAGTGAAGATCGCCGACCTACTTATACACACTATACTTCTTTTATTGATATGCACGTTCTTGTACATGTTGCCATATAGAAATGGACTGCTTTTATACGTATTTGCTTCTTTACTGTTATTATTACGCATTACTATATTCAGGCTATAATTTTAGCAGCGGTTTAGGTTAAGAGTATATGTTTATTAAGCAAATGGGAAACGGGATTAAGGAAATGGTTTATTTGACGATCATTTATCAGCAATTATTGTTTTCAAGAAATATCCAACCTTATAATTAACAACATAGTAGATCCACAACTCCATTTAGTATCCTAAAATTTTATTCAGTAATCTTTAATGGTTTCTGACAAAACGAGCTATTTATACCAGAAAATGTCATTCAATAAAAAGCTATTCAAAGATAGATAAATCAAACTAGAATGTATTTTAAAACATATATTAGATAATCCATCTCATCCAATATCAATACCAATTTGAAGTGCAAAACTTCCTCCGAAGGATTGTCTAAATTTTAACACTCTAATATAAAGTCAGTAAGTCTTCTTTTCTTTCTTTTTTCGGGTGGTGGCCTAAAATTTACAATACAAAATGACACATGCAATTCCAGTTAATAAGAGTGCACATGCAATTTTCTGTCAAATTTCATCTTTCACCTTAAGCAGTTATTTGTAATCAAGTTGATACTGCACAAAGTAACAGCAAAACAAACCAATTGTTGCTATTCATATTAGAACTCTCATACGCATATGGATTTATACTTTTAATGTAAAGTATAAGGAAACTTACACTCTAAAGCAAACATACATGCTTACCTTCCTCTCCCAACCATATAGTCGATTGTTTCAAGTATTTATAATAGGTAGGTCTAGGGTTTAATAATGTTTGGTGAAAACTACAAAGAGATTCTAGAAGCAGACTGCGTAGAAAGAGAAATTACTGTATTCTTTGACTGCAGGCATATGCAGCACGCGTTACCGGGCACGTTTTCCTTGGTCATCTAGGAACTGAGATCAGATTAGGTATACGGAGAAGACTCCTAGGACTTCTACCACGCGATTGGATCTCTTGTGCATATGTTCCCGGGAGGAATGGATATGGTGAAGGAACTGGCGGAGACGTGTGGGCTGAAGGACTGGTCAACGCAGATGGCAGACTTGCGCAGAGTTCCCTAATAGTTACTGGCTTGACCATCCGGGTGGAAGACTCTCAACGGCGGCCTGCCCAATCCACTGGCGGATGGCTCAGAGGCTACCCTCTAGCGAGAATTCCAAAGTGGAGGCTCGAGGGCTATCATCTGGTGGGGCCGAGAAATTCCAAATCACAAGGATCTGCACCCCGTACCATGAAACAAAAATACGAAATGAGAAGAAATGGGAGAGAGCAGAGCCGTGGGAGAAGACACCATCCCAGCATTCTTCTTGGGAAGTACGTTGTCATTACTTCAAGTGGCCGACCAAGAATCGAACTTGGGTTGATATTCTATAGTCCGTCGACGACGTCTTAGCCTGAAGATCATGTAATTTGCAATGCTACAATGGACGACTTTATAGGGTATATGTTGTATAATATTTAAATTTATATAATTTTTCAATATATCCTGTTTGTGATTTGTAGTATTTCTCCTGTACACAGTTCCATCCATTCCAAAAGCATGGTTAGCATGCGCTGCTAACGTCTATTTTCCCATGAAGAGCAGGTTAGATTTGCATGGCTACAAAACGATTGACAAACACGGTAATTCCGATCTTGTTGCTTTCAGAGTATGAAGTGTTGGCTATCTCCAAAAATAATAAGGAACATGTGAACCATCGGGTATAAGGAGGTCTTTTATTATTATTATTATTATTATTATTATTATTATTATTATTATTATTATTATTATTATTATTATTATTATTATTATTATTATTATTATTATTGTTATTGGTATTGGTATTGGTATTGGTATTGGTATTGGTATTGGTATTGGTATTGGTATTGGTATTGGTATTGGTATTGGTATTGGTATTGTTATTATTGTTATTATTGTTATTATTGTTATTGTTGTTATTGTTGTTATTGTTGTTATTGTTGTTATTGTTATTATTGTTATTATTGTTATTATTGTTATTATTGTTATTATTGTTATTATTATTATTATTATTATTATTATTATTATTATTATTATTATTATTATTATTATTATTATTATTTATTAATTTTTTTTTTTTTATTTCAGTTCCATTTTTTATGGCTAAAGCTAAATGTTTTATGGTTTAATCAAAATAGGTCATCTCCTTAGCACGATGGAAGCGCAGCTGCTTACCAAGCGGGAGGCCCAGTTTCAATTCCCGATACCGTCGCGGCGTGGGGATTTCTTCCCACTGGGAGACTTGATCTGGGGCGCTTTCAGCCTCAAAAGGTTCTGAGCGGCAATCTAGGAGCTATTTGAGGAAAAAATAGCGGTTCCAGGTTGCAGAAATCACCTTTACCTCCAGGAGGCCCCACCCTCCAGTACTGCACCCCACTGCATACCCATTGCAGGTAGAGATGGGGGAAATCCAGCAATGCGGCATTGCTTGTCTCCGCAAAATTGCATAAATTTAAATAACTGGGTATACTAAGAGCTACGAGCTTTATTAACAATTCATCTGCTGCAGTCCGTCATCACCTTGAGAACACCTTCAAGCGCAGTTTAGTACTCAGAGTTACAAATTAAATGATCGCATTGGAAGCTATGCCCGAAGGGAAGCTCAACTTTTTCGTCTATGGAATGGTTTTCCTTTCGGATTCCCACAATATAGGAATATCTGCATCTATGGAAAAATCAATTGCCGTGTGTTAGTCTCGTAAAAACTCCAAAATGGTTCGACCGATTTGAAAAATTTATTTTTTGTTTCGTTTGCCTCAATACTGCGATGGTTTAGAGAAAAAAAAAAAAGGACATTAGGAAAACTCCAAAGGAGCAGCTTAAAAATATGAGAAGATAAACTTGATTATTTTGCATGGAATTTCTACTTCGGTTTACTTTCAATATCTGGCGTTTGCGACAGACCTATCGTTTGGCAGCTCCAACTATTATATTTAAAATCGTTTTTTCGTAAAAAAACAAAGAGTTGCTTTTCTCTATTCACTTTTCTTTTACGTAAGACATGTGCTCTCCTCGCTCAACATATTTTCTTACAATCTGCTGGTTGACCGATCATCATGAAATTGGCACATATAGTCGCTTTTTCATTGAGCTTTTTATTTTATTCATTTTACTATGCAACATTCACATATTCTTTTCTACTCACTTTTCTTTTACGTAACTCATTCACATAGCACTTATTCACCCTTCAACATACAATTCGTACTATTTTCTGTGACTGAAATAGAAATAAAGCATATTACATTCACACGATTTCTCTATACACTTTTCTTTTATGAACAGTGTCGCTTCTTTCTCTACTACCTCTTCTACAAAGAATTCATACAATTTTCTATATGATTTAAATAGAAATGGAACGTCTTACATCCACACAGTTTTCTCTACTCACTTTTCTTCCTGTGATATTTGGGTTGTTCAACAGTTTTTGCTTAGCGTTTTCCTGGTGATTATATTTATTTACATTGTTTATTTTGGGTCACTTATAATATCCAATGTAAGTCTAAACGTTTCAGGAACAAACCGTCAAATCACGGATAACGCCGGATATTTCAGCTAATACATTATACACGGGAATAAACATTTAATGCAGTAGCCAAAATAGGTCATAATGTAAACTTAATTGACTACAGACAGAATGGAAGCCCAGGGGGCAATTTATAGAACAATATTACACTAAATCAATGCTTCATTTAGGACTCATAATTTTATTTACTAAGAATAATATGTTTTCATTTATGTATGCATTTAATTTGTCATAAAAATATCTCAAACTTATGGCATTTTAATGAAAATCGTTAGAGCCATTTTCGAGAAACTCAAAATTTTCGAAAAATGTTCCATGTAAAGGTTGGTTTAGAGTGGAGGAACTTTCTTCAAAACCTTCGGGTCACATCCTTGAAAGACATTAAACTTAAATACCAACTTTGGTTCTTAACCGACTTTTTGTTTTTGAGTTAATGCTGTCCACAGACTGTCAGACACACACACACACACACACACACACACACACACACACACACACACACACACACACACACACACGGACGTTTTTCTAAAAATGATTTTTTTTTATTCAGGGGGCCTCTAAACATATATTCCCAGTGAAATTCTCGACGTCGAAATTTTGGGTAGAATACAATACTTCCTCTAGTTAGCTAAACATAGCAGAGAAAGTGAAAATGGACGAATATGATTCGAAAGAGGGGGTAAATTTTATTGAGACAACAGACGAGAAGAAATGCTGCAAACGATGCAATGAAGGAAACGGTGATAGGAAAAAAAAAAAAAAAAAAAAAAAGTTCTGGCAGACAAAATATACCAGATAATAGTTTTATGATGAATTTCTCATGTGTGAGAGACGAATGAAGGGAGGACACTAGGGCTTTTTGATGATGTATTGGGCTGAAAACATGATTAATAAAGCTTCTGTTATAAAAGTCAATAAAATTGACTTACAAGCTTTAGGTGAATTACTATAAAATGATGTTTACTATTATAGGTGCCTTATTTCAGACCATCTTCGCTGCACCGTAGTGTGGACGGTATGCCATTATGTATTTAATCTCTGGTTCATTCCGAAATGCAGCTGACAACCTAACTGCCCGTATGTCATGTGCATTGATGGTCAACAATTGATCGCCTTAGACTTCCATTCCAGACCATTCTCCATGAATAAACAGCACAGACCTGAACATGCAGTACATAAATTAACATCTATTGGAGATTATCCCATTAACAGAATACATTTACCATTTAATTTAATAATGTGCACGTTCAGCTTCACTAGAGAACATTAACTGTGCTAGACTGGAGGCCAAAATTAGGAGTTTACACGAAGAGAGGACTCAAACGGTTATATTAATGATGTTTCAAATGGAAGTTTACGATAATCAAGTTAGATATTTTATTCTTTGTGCAAGTACTCAATTGTGTAATTTAATCAAACTTATTACCACAACTTTGAAAAATAAAACACGGGGAAATGTTTCCCGTAAACTGTTGTGCTAGATTAGAATAAAATACCAATGTTGGCGATTTGGTGTTTATCGGCGTTTTCATTACTCACGCACACACACACACGCGCGCGCGCTCACGCACATACACAGAGTTGAAGTTTTTTCCAAAAGTGGTGATTTCCCTGTAATCAGGGGTCGCAATATTACAACTGCCAGTGAATGTATGCAAATAATTAAACAGTCTATTTCATACTCGTATAAAGCTTATAAAATAAGAAAATATTGTGACATTGATTGTACAACAATATAAGAACGAGAGAGGGCCGGGCGGCCTGGAGCGGTGTGTGTGTGTTCGATAACAACAAAAGGGGCCGAGAAGCTTCTCGTTGATTCTCGCTGAGTCATTGTACAGGTGCGCATGCAGGGTTCTTGAAACGTCACATGACGTCGGCTCCAGTATAAATAGGACCAGACAGAGGCAGCAGTTTAGTTTTGAATCTAGTTGGAGTTGCAGTTGTGAGTTTAGTTGTGAAGTTGTTTACAGTTTTTAGCTACGAGAGTGAGTCGGCCAGCCTGTCAGTGAGTACGTATGTGTCGTCGAGTGATTGTAATAGTCAAGTTATAAGGGACAGAGAAAGTGGAGAAAGACATTGGAAGACTGAGAAATATTATCAGAAGAACAATCGTGATAGCAGAAGGATTATAAAATATGCATTTGTAGTAAAATTGAGAAGACAATAAAGTGTTAGAAAAGCAACAGGAATTTGGATTTTTGCTATTTCTTATCATATCTTGCATATCTTCTGAAGCATTATGTCGGTTTTGATCCAAGTGGCTGTTTGACCAGGGTACGTTTAAACACAATTACATAACATTTAGTTTTCTTTTACGCATTCATGCCATCAGTAAATATCATAATACATATATGTAAATGCTAGAAAATACAGATTTCGTAAACATAAAGGCATGTTACGCAAATGTTTCTCATCATTCTCATAAAACATTCTTAAAATAATAACTAGTGAAATCTTACAATAATCTCACTGAAGAGTGAACTATGTTAAAAGCTCCATATACTTCTTCCATTTCCCAGGGGCTTTTATGGTAATGAATGGAATGAATAAAATACGAGTTAAAGCACTTTGGAGGTCCCTGGAATTAAACATTAATTAGCTTTATTTCATATAATCTCATCGGTTTAAAAGCCAACTTGTGACTTGCAATCTTAAAAGCTTCAGAGACAGTTTACGTAGTTAATCTCAGATATCAAACACGTAGACAACTTAACCACAAAATGTAAACAGAATGTTAAAACTCTGAACTACGCCTAATGAATGTTATACCAAATATACGTAAATCTTATGTTTACATTCACATGATTTCCTGTATCCTCTGTCGTTTATTAGTGGATACGAATATTTATTTTCGTATCTACTTCATTTTAATCGAGATAAACGTAAGCAGAAGTAAGTACATTACTCATTTCGTTATAGGTAAAAGAGGAAATAGCGATATTATTAGATAGTCCAATATTCAACAACTGAACGCTATATACTACCTTTAAAATTCAATTCTTCTCAATTGCGATCGGGAGAAAAACTGAGTACTGACAAGACAAGGAAAGAGTGATAAAGAATTGAATATTTCGAGCAATTAATAATGTTTATCGCGGAAATGGCTCGTACCATATTGAAATAAATTGTGTCTTAAAGAAAAGTATAATAGTCAATACGCTTTCTTATATAGCTTAATCTCTACCACTTTACAGGGAATAATTCAAAATTCACTCGAAAGAATTCCAGAAAATTCAAGATGTACATCATATTTTCATGTAGTGTTTAACGCCCGCTACGGTACCGCAGGTGGTGACACTGATGATACATGGAATGAAGATAGAACACTGATGGAATTAGATAGCAGGGGAAACCGGAAAGCCCGGAGGAAACCCGCCCCAGCGCCCTTCGTCCATCACGAATCCCAAATGCGGTTGCCTGGGATCGAACTCGAGCCGCTTTGCATATTTTGATGTAAATATGTTTGATATATATTTTATAATATTTAAATCAAAATCTTTAGAGCCATTTTTTAGAAAATCAAAAATTCCGAGAAATTTTACGTGAAGATGCTGCTCGTAGTACAAATTTTGGTAGTCATCCGAGTGTTCGTGCTTGACTTATGCTGTTCACACACATACACACGTACGCGCGCGCGCACGCACACGCACAAACACGCACAAATACTTCATAACTTGTGTAAGGAGTATATCATTAAACTAAAGCTAAATAACCTCGTGACGCAACAAACTCTTTCGAACCAGTCCCTGCCGGGTGGTATATGCGGTCTCCCTAACCTGGGGTCGCTAGTTCTCAAATTGAACCTTCAGGGACCCAACGAGGTTAAGTTCACTCAGGAGCAGATCTCGCAGCGGGAGATAGATCCCCACGCCGGTACAAGAAATCGAACCTGGGTCCCCCGCTTGGTAAGCAGCACTACTGTCGTGCTAAGGAGATAACCAACTCATAAAACCAGTAACATAATTACTCCGTGTTTAGTTTGGTTTCTTTTATAATTACTGTTGTATTCATAAAAACTTTATTACGAAATTGCTATTTCATACAACTGGTATCGACCCTCCAGCCAAAGTCGAGGTTAATTTACAGTTCCGTTTTAAATATTTTCATAGTTGTGCTTGTTCACCACCTACACGAATTGTGCAATGAATTAATGTTTTTTTTTTGTTTTTGTTTTTTTTTTTTTTTCGTGTTTTTGTTTCGAATGGTATACGTTGGTGTGCAATTAATTTATGAAAAATAAAATACACAGTCATTAATGGTGAAGAAGGGACAAGTCTATCAATTCCAGAATAATTGCATTACTTATTTTATGTCTGTGTTTATGAAATGCATTGTTTTTATTGAATTCAATTAGCATGTTCCATTGTGCAGCAATATTATTATTTGAAACAATTGTATCTTACCCCAAGGCCATGTTTGAATACATTGTTAGAGGTAGGTATGTATTCTGCAATGAGATGTTAGCATACGAGCGGAGGTTAACTCTTTGCAACATATTGGCTTTATTTGTGTCCAACGATTTAAATTGTTTCGAGCACAGTTTTTGAAATTACCGATCTTTTGATTTTCATCTGAAGGTGAAGCTATCTCGTGGATATTTAAACCATCTGGAAGAAGAGTGCTATGAAGTCCAAATTACAGAGAGCAGAGAAACAATAATATCCCTCAAACACAAATAAATATACGTGCATGCATACAGATGCAAAAATATACACAAAACTTCACGTGCACGCTATGAATACTTAAATATAAACAAGCGTTTAAAGCGCTACCTCTTAAATTCACAGCAATTGCAGGAAATGTCAAAATGCTTAAATTTAATTAAAATGTTAAGTGAAACATACATTCCTAATTATTAGGGCTCGGAGTTTATGGCCTAAAAGGTCATGAAATATACTTTGCCACAAAGAATGTCACTAATTTACACAATATGTATATACAAGATTTCTTTGAAGCACACGACGTAATTTTTCCCTAACCTTGTCAGCTACTTCGCCCTGTGTACTCAATAACTCATTTTCAGTTTCCTTCACATTGTTTAATGCACCACGCAATTTCATGCACACAGTTTCAAGATGATAGTTGAACCTTAGTACTACAGAGAATTTTGTAGTTATGTGGGTCAAGTTCCTTGAAATGGTGAACGTAAACAATTGTACATTTTTGATTGAAAATGAATCGCTTTTGTCAACACAATTGAAATTCTTCTCAATCTCATTGTAGTTTATATAGTAATAGTTTGCCGCATCTAGCCAACATGTTGCAATGGGCCTAGAGTGAAAAAATAGGCTATAAAATTATGTTTACAAAAATACTTAAACTGTCAAGTGCTACATAAAATATGACTAAAACTATGTTCTTATTCGTGCATTTGTTCAAAATATAACTTAACACTGAAATATAGTCAAATAAGCATGTATATGACTAATATTCATTGTGTTCACAAATGTTGAAAAACTGTGTAAATATACATAGGCGCGAAAAAATACGCCAATAATAAAAATGTCATAAAAATACGAGCCCTACTGATAATACTAAATTATCAGTAGCACACAGTAGTAGTCGTACTCTTAAGGCAGCTTTATTTATGTTGAAATTAAGATATTGAACAAAACAAACTTAATTCAAAATCTATGTCCACAGGATTGATAAGTTAATTAGCAAATAGATACTTTAAATGAAAGCCAAGATAGAATACTAAAATGTTGGTATTTTTAAAATACAAATATCTAAGAGGTTTCGTCTGAACATTCTCTATTTTATTTTGATGAACTTGAAAGTAAGGACGTTATACAATACCTTATAGAGTAAACTTAAAGCGAGTAATGGCTGAAACCTTTTTTTTTTTTTTTTTTTTTTTTAATTTATTTAGAGTCGCTTTAACAATTAAGTCATATCGCGACTATTCTATGGAATACAGCGGTATACAATAAATTTAGTACAATTATTTTACCAAAAACATGAGAATACAATCAAATCAGTACAACAAGTATGTTTCATATTATATTTTCGCATGCAAGCCCGTACCTTTGAGAAATGATAACACCCTTCTGCAGTTGGATGGCGTGTTCAGAGTGGTGGATAAGTCTCCAGTGATGTGATGAAGCTGTCGTTGTGTAGCGTATTGCTTACATTCTGTGAGGAGATGTTTTACTGTGAGGCGGGTGTTGCAGACTTCACATTGTGGTGGCTGGCCTTTGCTGAGGAGGTATGAGTGGGTTAACCTTGTATGACCAATGCGGAGACGTGAGATAATCACCTGCTCTTTCCTGCTAAGAGAATAGACAGGGGAAGAATTGGTGTCTCCTTTCCTTACCATGTGTAGTTTTTCTGGAGGCGATTGATTCCAGGCCTGTTTCCATCTTGTTTTTATTAGTTTGGAGAAGTACTTTGTAATATCACGATAAGGTACTGCTTGGTGTTCATGTGTGTATGTTAGCCGACTTGCTTCTTTAGCAGCTTTGTCCGCTTCTTCATTGCCCTTAATGCCGCAGTGTGAAGGGACCCAAATGAAAGTAACTATTTTCTTTTTATTTAGAGCAATGGAATAAAGACTGTGGATATCTTGAAGCAGTTGGAGGTCAGTTGAACGATCTCTGAGACTTTGGAGAGAGCTTAATGAATCAGAAATTATAAGAAATTTACTCTCACTAGATTGGATGATGTATGTTAAAGCTTGCTTAAGTGCACAAAGTTCGCAGGAGAATATGGAATAATATTTAGGGAGTTTCAGCTGAAGTTTCTTATCTGGGGTAATTATGGCACATCCATTGTCGCTGTCCGTTTTGGAACCATCAGTGTAGATAAATGTATGGTTAGGGTAGGCATTTGTTATTTCTTGAAACAGCTGTTTATAGCAAGATGCATCTGTATGGGATTTATGGTAAGCTGTAATATTCAAATTTAGTTGAGCAGTTGGTATTCTCCAAGGTGGTAGACAATGAAACTTTCTGGACATTATGGCAGGAACTTCTATGTTATATTCTTCAATGCATTTGCTTATTTTAGATTTAAATGACATTTCTTTTTGTGAATTAGCCTGTAAACGTTGGTTGGACGTTTCTGGGAGGACGTACTGGTAGATCATTGATTCGGGTCTTGCTAAAGTTTTAAGGGCGAATTTTAGGCTCACATCTGTTCTGCGGACGTTCAGTGGTGGTTCGTCGGTTTCCATTGTTAAGGCAGAAACAGGGCTGGTTCTGTAAGCTCCCAAGCATATTCTTAGAGCTGCTGTTTGAATTGTATCTAGTTTCTTTAAAACTGAAGATTTAGCTGTATTGTAGATCTGGGCTCCATAGTCGAGTTTACTTCTAATGAGAGCTTGATACGTTCGTTTGAGGGTACTGAGATCAAAACCCCAGTTTTTGCAGCTTAGGGTTTTTAGTACATTTAATCTTCTGAGGCATTCATTTCTCATATCATCAATGTGATGTTTCCAGCTTAGAGTTGCATCAAACGTTAAACCTAAAATTTTGATAGCCTTCACTGAGTCGATTAGCTTGTTATCCACGCAGATTGTGGGGTTTGGGACTTTACATGGTGATTTGGAGAAGCATATGCATTTCGATTTATGATATGACAAGTTAAGACCAGCATGATTAGTCCAAGTGTGCAGATTTTCCAGTGTTTCTTGAAGAAGTGTTGCAGTAGTAGAGGGGTTTTTCCCCTTACAAAAGATAGTTAGGTCATCTGCAAATAGTATACCTTTTACAGGTGGTGTAATACTGCTTACTATACTGTTGATAGCTATGAGAAATAGTGTGACACTGATTACTGATCCCTGTGGAACACCTCTATTAATGGATTCTTCTTTTGACATGGTTCCTTTGTAGCGAACTTTAATTTTCCATTCCTGAAGGAAGTTGTCAATAAAGTGATACAAATTACCACGGATACCGATGTTACGTATTGTTTTGAGTATGTAAGCTCGTGAAATTTTATCATACGCTTTTTCTATATCTAGGCTTATTGCCATGAGATGTTGTTTCTGTGTAAATGCAGCTTTTATTTCAGAATCAAGTATTAAAAGATGGTCAGTGGTGGATCGAAACTGGCGGAAACCATTTTGAAGTTCGGTGAAGAACTGCATTTTCTCTAGTTTCCAACGCAATCGGTTATTTATAATTTTTTCAAGTATTTTACACATAGAGCAGGTGAGGGCTATAGGTCTGAAACTTTCAGGTGAAGTAAGATCTTTGTTTGGTTTGGGGATGGGTACTATAGTTGCTGTGCGCCACTGTTTAGGAAAAGTTCTTGAGTTCCATATATAATTAAGGATTTCGTGAAAGTAAACCAGTCCATCTTGCGGTAAGGATTTTAACATTATGTAAGGAATGTTATCCGGCCCAGGGCTGGAGCATTTACTCTTTTCAAGTGCCTCCATGAATTCTGTGAAAGTAATGTTATCATTGTAGTTTTCTTGGTTATTTTCGTCAGGTTGGTAGCAGTGGGTCACCTTGCTTTCGCAAGCTTCTTCTCTTGAGGCCTCTGCAAAAGTATGCGCCAGTATGTTTGCTATGGTTTGGGGGTCAGTACTTGTAGTGTTTGTTGTATAATTGTGGAAAACTATATTATGTGTTCCATCGTAAGATCCCCGTATTTTGCGAATTTTTTGCCATACCACTCGTGACGGGGTTTTTCTGTTTACAGTGGACACGAATGTTAGCCAGGACTCTTTCTTGCTGTGCTTTACTACTTGACGTGCTTTAGCTCTGGCTTTTTGAAACTCGATTTTGTGTGTGGGGGTAGGTTGCCTTTTGTATTTATAATAGGCTTTATTTTTTAATGCTATCGCTGTTTTACATTCTTCGTTCCACCAACATACAGTCTTCCTAGAAACAGGGTATATCCTAGGAATAGTGACCTCGGCGGAATTGAAAATCACTTCTGCAAACGAGTTTACTAGTTTGTCAGTATCTGACTGACTGAAATTCATGGGGGATGTTAGATAGGATAAATTGTCAGAGACGTGTGCTCTGAACTTGTTCCAGTTTGCGCATTTTAAATTCCATCGTGGCTGACAGTTAAAACTTAAAGGAATGTTATTTGCATTAGTTAATAAAATTGGGAAATGGTCACTGCCATGTAATTGCTTGGCGACTGTCCATTCAAATTTATCTTGGATATCAGGAGTGATTAATGTTAAGTCGATTGCACTGGAAGTACCGTTGGCTGTACTGAAGTGAGTTTGTGAGGTATCGTTAAGCATATTGAGATTTTCGTTGTGCAAGAGCTGCTCCACTATTTTACCTCTTGCGTTGGTATGCTTACAACCCCATATAGTACTATGGCTATTAAAATCGCCCAGTATAATAAATGGTTTAGGAAGTTGTTGTGTTAACTCCTGCAGTGCATGTAAATCAAGTGGGCTTTTATTTGGTAGATATATGTTGCAAATGGAAATAGGTGTAGGAAGGTTTACTCTAGTGGCAATTGCTTCAAGTTCAGTTGTAAGCGGTATTGCCTGATGTTTGATGCTGTCTTTAACGTAGGTTACTACGCCGCCACTAGCATGGAGGCAGTCCTTGCGGTTTTTGTGATATTGAGTATAACCTCGTAATGATGCAACATAGTTTCCTTTGAAGTTAGTTTCTTGAATGCACATAATTGCAGGGTTATGTTTATTGATCAAGAGTTTAAGAAACTCGAAATTGCCATGGAAACCATTAATATTCCATTGAAGTAAGTTATTCATATGTTAATTTTGTTTATGGGATAAGGTGTTATATCTATGGCGATTAGTTTTCGGGACACATCGGTTTTGTTCGCTCAGAGGCATTGTTGACCTGATTAATGTATTCCAGCAGCTTTTTTTGAATTTTACTACTTCTGGTCTTTATACTACGCTCTGTATAATAGGGATAGACTTTTTGCATTGTGTTCACTAGAGATTCTAGATCTGAAGTGTATTCCAAAGCTATGGGAACAATGTTTGTTACTCCAACACTGTTTTCCATAAAGCTTTGGAACTGGCTGAAGTTTAGTGCATAATTGTGGGTGTCGGCGTCGATAATATGTTTAATTGGTCTGAGAGATTCAGCTATTGACGAAATAAGGTTTGCTTTCTTAATCTTCTTAGCCTGCTGTGAAGCGAGGAGGTGCCGCGCTTCTTTTCCATAAGCATTATCCTCTGAATCAGTTGTGCTGTTTGATATTGGTCGTTTAGGTCTTGTTTGTGTTTCCATTAGCATAGGTTCTGGGGAATTGTTGCGTTCGTCTTGAAATGGCAGGATGGGCTCAGGGGTAGAAGTGAGGTTAGGTGATTGCTGCTGTTCAGTATCTTTTCCTTTAGGAGGGGAAGGGGGACGGTCCTGGAGGTTTTTGGTAGCGGTAGGCAATTCAGGAAACATGTCTTTGTTTAAGACCTGAGGAGTAGTTTCTTGTATACCGTCAGCTTCACGGCAATGTTTTGCAAAGTGGCCTTCCTGCTTGCAGATGAAGCAGGTAGGGGTATCCGCTGTTAGGTATATCCAATATTTAGTGCCTTCATATAGGATCTGTATGCTTGGAGGTAATTTCTCCACATCATTGGGTGGAATATAAAACTGACGTCTGAAACTAAGGATATGGGAAAGTCCTGGCTCTGAAATGCCAGCTCTTAAGTAGGTAATGTTTGACATTAGTTTAATTCCATATGCATTTAGCTGAGTTTCTATGAGTGAGTTTGGTATAACTGGACACACATTTGAAAGAACGATTCTTTTGTTTGGAGTAATTAGAGGACGGACCTGAAGAGTAACATTGTTTATATTTATTTTAGGATGTTTGGTAACCAGTGATTCTGCTACTTTAGATGACGTTAGGTATATGCATATTCTGGAGTTCGAGATCCGTGAGATAAACTTTATGTTACTTGGTTCAGTTAATTTACTTACTGCGAGAGCGTAGTCTCTGATGGTAAGTCCGTCATGGGAGTCAATGATGATAGCTTCTTCTTTCTTAGGAGAAGTCTGAGTAACTGTAGCATAGCTGGAGTTTCTTGTAGCACTGTTGTTCATGGTGGTTGTGTCGACGTTGTGAGACGGTAGACTGCTGTACTCAGCAGCTGCCATTGCTTCTGATGGTGTACACTAGTTTGCTGTGTGAGGATTTTTAATAATGTCTTACTAACCCGCTTGTTATACTCGTTTAATTGTTAACATACGAGAAAGCATATTTAGTAGACTCGTTCTACTTATCCGTTATGTACGGTGAGCGTCTTTTGGATTCAGATTATTGATGTGTATCGGAGAACGTTTAAAAGTTGATTTCTTTGCTGTCACGGCCTCCTGTGATCGGCTGAAACCTTTATTTTACTCACATACCTTATGTCTCCAGAAGCTATTATCAGTTTTACTCGACATCAAAGTTTTAAAATTTTGCGATAAGAGGAACTTTATTGACATGATTATTTATTTTGAATCTGTCGTATATTTAATGAAGAGGTGAAGCAGATATCCCATTGTCTGCACCGGATAGTGTAATAACACGGTTCTGCTCGCTTCTGTCGACCGGAACATGTTTTTTGTTATCTAGAGCAGATCTGTGCACTGTTAGTCAGTTACTTACCTTCAACTGTTACGTTCGTGATGCAGCGTTTCACCGCATTAGACAGAACAGTGCATGCTCTGGGTGTGGCTATGGACTACTTAACTAATATTGACTATCCAGTTCTATTTCTGTGTTAGCTGCTGTATAGTGAGTGGGAGCTCTTCCCTCAAAAACCGACAGCGTTCAGTTCCGCAAACAGGTGTGAAAGTACAATTTGCTTAAGAAAGGTTTCACAAATTGCAGTTCTTATTCTCCCAAGGCCGAAATATCAAATAAGTTTTGGACTGAATCTCCTATAGCGAGTGTAATGTACTGCAGAAAGCTTTAGGACACACTACTTTAGTATTTATTAATACATTGATACATAAAATATGTAAAAGAAACGCTGTAATAATGAGACAGTGTCTTTCTAAGCTCTCGTAATAAAGTGTGAGATATAGAGGCTTTGGAAGCCGATCGTGTTATGTTTGTAGAAATACTAAATGGCAACGCACGGTAAAACGTTTAAAAAAAGTGTATAAGGTGTCTAAAATCTAGAATGCACAAATAAATTGTAATTTATCAAGTCCATCTGCACTTCAACAGCATTAAAAGTAATTATAAAGTAGAATAAAGAAGATAAAAAGGTCTACGGTATTCAAGGATTAAATCTTGGTTCTATTATCTGGTATAACGTAATTCGTATTATAGTTTTTTCGTCGCCAACGATGACAGAGAAATTTCATGCAAACGCGACTGAGCTAAAACCGCGCATAATAAGCAGTACATTAAGAACACCTAAGGAAATGAGATCCTGTCTTATAAATATACAAGAGAAATATACAGATAGTTGTTTCAACAATCAATAAATAATTCTTTATGTAAAGTTCTTTAATAAAATAGGAGTACTACTACTATTAAATAATAGGAAATAATAGGTAATAATAATAATAATTATTATTATAATAATAGTCATAATAATAGTCATAATGATAATAATAATAATAATAATAATAATGATAATGATAATGATAATGATAATGATAATTAATTAATAATAATAATAAATTAATAATAATAAAAATTTTGAAATTCTTAAAGCTAATAAAATATCCACACTATTGAATGTAAATTCCAACTGCTAAATCAACAGCTATTTCACATTAATACAAAACATTTGTGAAATTATTTTACTGTTGCTCTGAAAACCATGCACGCGGTATATTAATTAGTCGTTAAAAGTGTGCAAATCTAGGATTTAAATATTCAGTGACGATTACAATTAATTGCACCTGTTTCAGAGAATATATTCCCTTCAATGAAATAAATCATTATTTCCATTTATTGAATTGCTAAAGTCGTCTGTATTTAATATTTCATGAACGATTATATCAATATTAATTAAATTTACACGAAGCCACCCAGAGTATTATTGTTCAGTTCACAGAATTTGAATACAAGTAACTGAAGCGAAGATTATTTCTAAATGTAGCAAATGTATCCTTTATCTGTCCATTCCAAATTAATACTGCAATGATTCATTGCTGGAAATGCTAAAGAGCGTATTATAGCAAGTTTTACCTCAGTATAAGAAAGAAAATTTAAGTAAATTGAGTCAGAAGTTTTCAATCTCTTAACATATGAACATTTTCCCTTTTATTAATTTTTACTTTTTCTACTATGTATAGTAAGTTGACCCAAACATTCGATGTCGATATCTCACTGCAAATATATGTTTTTAGGCCCCCCGAATCCTCAAATAGGCATTTATAGAAAAAGTTAGGCGCGCGTTTCTCTCTGAACAGCATAATTCAAAAACGAAAAGCCTGTTGGTATTTAAGTTTAACTATCAAGGATGCGACACGGATATTTTGAAGAAAATTCCTCCAGCCTAAACCACCTTTTGCATGGAATATTTTTCGAAAATTTTTATTTTCTCAAGAATGGCTCTAACGTTTTTGATTGGAATGTCATATGTTTAAGATATTGTTATGTCAAATGAAATGCATATTTTTAATTTTCTGGCTATCGCCCACGTAGCCCTGTTTATTCTGATGACTTTTACATAACTGGTGAAACCATAGGAGATAGACAATATCTTATTACACAAAAAATATACAGATCTGTAAAACATACGGTATACGTTTAATGCATTTCTTTGTAGAGTAGGCCGTTTCGGAGATATTCCTTGTTATTTGTCTGAATTTTCCAATACTTACACTTTTCTTGAATGGGAAGTCGTTATTCGCTTTTATATCTCTTGGCCATGCAAAACGAATGGAATTTGGAAGCCATCATATAGTGATTATGTTTAAAACATTTCACTATCACATAAAGCCTACAAGAAATTAGGAATTGGATAATTTCTGTAAATGTTTATCTCGATTAACATGAAGTAGAAAAATAAGCATTTGTAAGAATAGTTTGTGCAAGAGTGAGTAGAGAAATCATGTGAGTGGAACATATCAGGATTTTTGAAGTTCTTATACATAAGTTGGAACTTGGTGAATACGTGACTCGTAAATTTGTTCATGCGGTAAAATGGAAAGGGTGACACTAATAGACAAACGCCTCAAAGGGGGCGGGGAGGGGATTGATGAACATGTGGTGATGGGTATGTGTGCTCACGAGGAACCTGCACTTCTATTTTTATTACATTAACCTAATAATAACATAAGACAGAAGGGATGGGATGGAGAGCATCTTGCATCGCTGTAAAGCAACTGACTGCAACAAGATGACACAGATACCCACGTGTTCATGCCCTGTTAATGAGTACAACAAACTTGTAACCCCGTTTTAACACCAGCTGCAGTCGTGAGAATGTGCTTGTAAATTTGATGACCAATGCAGATAACATTTATGTTCCACCTGGCGTCACAAGGTACGACCTAGGTGACTAAAACCTCTGTCTGTCTCACTCAGGTTTCGCCTTGCTTCGCACGACTCAGCGACGCAGATTTATTTGCTACACCAAAATGTGATTTTCTCAAGTTTTCAGCCAATTTAGCTGAAAATTTTGTCTTATCTAAACATTAGATTGTTTTAAATTTCGTGTAATATCTCCTTTACTTTCCACGCTCTTAAATCTTATACCTTAATCCTACGCCAATTTCTTAAGTATTCAGCCAATTTAGCTGAAAATTTTACCTAAGCATTAGATGGTTTTAAATTTCGTGTAATATCTCCTTTACTTTCCACGCTCTTAAATCTTATACCTTAATCCTATGCCAAATACTGCACAAGATGCAATTTTAAAAATAACATAATGCATAAATATCTGATTATTTTTGTTTTACTAGCCTTAATTCAAAAGAAAATAATATTTAAACTCTGTAGTTTGCAATTTCTAGTGCTTTGGACGTTTAATATAGTTTTAAAAATTAATACCTTAAACAATATTCAAAACAAAAAAGAAGCTTAATATGACATCAAATTTCTTGTGTTTTGGGAATCTAATGACAAATTTCAAAATAACTAGATGGAAACTGCATCGTGTAGAGTATTCTGAAAAGCTAAAAATCTTGAAAAGATACTTTCCAAAAGTCTTTATAACATACTGTGATACTTTATCATTCGAAGCTGAAGGAACAAGAAAAAATTCGAAATATCTAGAAATAGAATTACTAAAATTACGTCTAAGATTGATATTTTAGCAACACAGGTGCATACATTATTAGGATTTTCCATTTGTTTCGCTCTTTATCAACTGTTTCCATTTTCACTCGTGGCACTGCTTAAAATTTTCTCCTATAAGTTGACAAAGTTTTCGCTGGTATCCGGTATTCTTTCGCGTTTTCAGATTTTTTCTGCAAACCCTGTTTAACTTCTCGAATGACGGCGACTTTGTCCCCAAAAGTTGAAGTCTTGTAATGGACACGCAGTTTTACTAAGACATATATAATATAATAATATAGTATAAAATAAAAACACTTTTTTTTAAATTTATGTGTCTTAAGTATTTTTAAAGTAAAGGAATATAATAATTTTTTCTGTAACATCTCCTTAAGGTAAATTAAAGTTCAACATGAAGCTTGAATGCATATGAAAGTTGCTGCACATAGCTTAAATGTATCTAAAATTGGGTCGCTTAGATGTACCAATTTGTATGCATTAATGAAGAACCTGAAAATAGCCATGTTACTCTGGGGTAAAGAATTATCATGGAAAGCGAAGATCCATGGTTTCAATCAAGTGTGATTCAATCTCTTAAATACGGTTTGCTATCAGCAGTTGTCGAAAGACACAAAATCAAACAATAAAGCCCATAAAGCCTAAGTAGTTACAACATCGCAAGTTGCCTTTAAGGAGTATTGCATTGAAGGTTTACCGAGACACAGAGCCCTAAAGAAAATTTCGCCGGACCTCGCATTTATGTCACATTATTTGTCGTTATTCGAAGCCTGGCCATTTCGTTAGTTGTACCATCCCTTTTGCTAAATAACCTTAATCAATAACCAAAATAAGTGTTACAAACTTACCTAGAAAGGAAATACATGTTCACTCTCCTGAACGTGTTTGTTAAAAGAGAAAGGTGCAAAGTGAGTGCATTCAGTTCGTCATACAGACCTCTTATCATGATTGGCAGCCATACCTTATCAGCTAGTACAGGACACGCCTTTGAACGGGTTAAAACCTAAGGGAAAAGCTTTATAGCACCCAGGTTAGCGGTGAAACTCGCGCTTCAAATGACCCCATGAAACGATACAAACTGCGCCGAAGATTTTCTTTGACGTAGTTTCTACCTGAAACAGAGGAGACAACTGAATGCACTTTTGGGATCTCGCTATGGTATCTCATAAAGAGAGCTTTGGAGCAGAATGGTGAAGATTCTTGACAAGAGTTCTGATGGTGATATTGTGTTTCTATTTTCCTTCCTGTGGAAGTATTGTATTCTACCCAGAAACTAGACTTTGAAATTTCCGCGGAAATAAGCGTTTTAGATCCCCTGAAAGAAATACATTTTGATAACGGAGTTTGAATGCATCGACTGTCGTTGTGTATGTCTGTTTATGAATATCACAACTCAAAAACCTGATTTGTTGCACTCGCATGACTTTTTCTACTTTGTAATAACTATTCTTAAAAACTTTGTTCGTCTATCTTCTTCATGTTACTCGAGATAAACATTTGCAGAAATTATCTTATTGCATATTTCCTTGTAGGTGTAAGGGAAATATGGGAGTACACTAGGTTTGAGCGATAGTCATATCTTTTAAAGCTGGTCGCTATATGAAGGTTTTGAAATTCCGCCTTCTTTTCACGGACAAGAGATAAAAAGGTGAGTAACGATCTTCCATTTGATAAAAGTTTTAAATATTACAAAACTCAGACAAATAGCAAGGAATATCTCCGAAATTATTCACTCCACAAAAAATGCATTTGGACATAACACAATGAGCTCTACATTTTTATATTAAGATTTGGTCTATCTCTTACGGTTCAGCAGTTATACAAAAATAATATAAAGTAAACAGGACTACATAGGCTATAGCCAGAAAATTCAACATACCTATACGTATCATTTGCCATAAAAATATCTTAAACATAGCATTTTAATCAAAATCATTAGAGCCAGTTTTGAGAAAATAAAAATTTTCCAAAAAGCTTCCATGTAAAGGGTAGTTTAAGCTAGAGGAACTTTGTTCAGAAGCTTCGCATCGCTTCCTTGAAAGATATTAAATTTAAACATAAACTTTGGTTTTTCTGACACACACACACACACACACATACACACACACACACACACACACACACACACACACACACACACACACACACACACACACACACACACACACACACACACACGGACGTGTTTCTAAAAATTTTGATTCAGGGGGCCACAAAACATATACTTCCGGGGAAATCTCGACATCGAAATTTTGGGTCGAATACAATACTTCCTCTACTTACTATACGTAGTAGAGAAAGTAATAAATAAATATGTCGCAGGCCTCTGAATTAAATTGATTGACCTCTTCTGTATGTTGAATTTTCTGCGCATGTCCTAGCTTACAATAACTATGGTATGTAATTAATCTAATTAAGTTTTGATTAAATTTTCTGTTGCTTTATTGTTTTCATCAGTTGTACGACCAGTTTAAAGAAAAGTAGAACCGATCACCAAACTATATCCTTAAATTGTTTGAAATTGCAGCCCTCTGTTAAGGCTATTTTATGTGGTACGTGATTTTAAAAAGTCATAAGAACTTATTTAGCTCGGAACGGGCTTGTGAATGACCCTTATTTCCTAACAAAAACTCTACTCTTAGATACAAATGTATCCCTAACTGAGAGGTACCAAGCAGTTTATATCGGGCGTTAGCCCTCTAGAGAAATATCCTATGGAAAAAGGATGTCTCCCCAGGGTTTCGTGTGAAATTGATCTTCACACGCAATCCATCAGAAACGAGCTGATAAAATCCTCGAATAACCTTTTGTATCCCCGCTTTTCGTTTACAAATACGTGCTGCTGCTATAGATGTTTGAACTCGTCCATCCAATATTCGATACAGTTTGTGCAAGGCGAACATAAGCTGACCAAAAGCGCCAATCGAGAGAGATAACAGAAAACGTGCCTTTAGTGACCGATGTGGTGCTTTAATGCATTCTAGGTTTGCTAATGCTACAGGCTACAAGAACGTATCAAAATAACATTAAATGACATTATTCTCCAAACAGCTCTCTCGATGCTTGTAAAGAAACTCTAGTTTCAATTGTTTTGGACAAGATGCGTACGTTTGGGGAGCAGACTTGTGCATCGATAAACTCCTCTAAAAGGCATAGTTCCCATTAGATCTGTGTTATTTAACCCTCCATTGGTCGGAGGCTTGGAAGATGAATGTTCTAGTTTTCTAGCGACCGCAGCTACAATTTGTTCACCAGCTAGTCCTTGGTAGGAATGCAGCGAGCCAGTATGTGGGTAAACAATTCCAGATAAACAGAGATATCTCGAGTGGAGTTTGTGCTTATAATCGCATTTACGATAACGTTGCCAACCTTGGAATGTATATTCATGCTAGATTAAAGCAAAGAGTTCGAACAAAATAGCACAATTTAAATGTTATTTTCAGTTCATGCAGTGTATTTAATTTAGCTTATAAAACGCAAACGATGTTTTCAACTACATCTTTTTTCCACTTATCATTTTCTGCCTTTTCTATAGTTTTCAAAAACATTGCCAGTGTGTTTCGGTCTTACGAGACATATCCTCGAGCGTTATGTCGTGCAATTATTGCTGTAAGAATAAGTCCTCTGTTATATTTCTTTAAGTATTAATTTTATCTTGGTTCAAGCTAGTTCTATGGGATTGAGATCACATGTATGGGGGCAAATAAACGACAGCGTGGCACAATAAAACCAAAAATGAGTCCACTTTACGATCCTCTTTAGACTTGTTTGATTCAGTCATCCTATAAAACTGTTTTACGCATAGAACTGTCACTCTGTACCCCTTTGTTCTGCATCCACAATATCATAGGAGATTGCACAGCACTACTAAGCGAGGGTTTATCTACTTCTACATCACTGTTTTTATTACTTCCGACATGAAATTAGTGATTCGCACGATTTTACAACTGAAATTAAGAGAAATTAACAGCGAGTAAACAGCGCGAATAACATTGCAGGTAAATTGGCAACGTAACCAACAGAGCAATGTTTGCGCGGATGTTTACAAAACTCAGGTTACACTAGGTAGAATTTCTCTCCCTTGCCCCTTCCCCTCAGACCCTGAGCTATGAATAGCCAGTATGTAATCACCTGACTAGGACATCTAATATTACACCTTACTCGACTGTTTGGTGGACCGACAACCCTATCTGCTTATTTCTCTAGCTCCAAGAACGACTAATCGAGAGTTACATGTTGCAGAGGTCAACCAAATCTGCGTGCCTATTCTCGTTACATATTCCTGACATTCATTATTAGTATTACTATTATTGACAGTACATTTCAAATTACAAGTTGCATACCTGAACATCGCAATTCATTATCTCTCCATGTAGTTATAATGTATAATGTGCTCATATTACGTTTTATTTATCTGTGATCTATCTAGTAAGATAGATAGCTAATAAAAACCACGTATATTTAAGCTAAATGATGTTAAACATGTATTTGAAGGAAAAATAAAATTAAAAAAAAAAATAAATACAAGCATCTAAGCATAAAAATATGGTGCGGGCCTCTAGGCCCCGCGCGATTAACGGTGTTCTGCTAGGGCGTGTGCCTAACGGAGAGCTAAGAAATTATGTTTAATGTATAGCTTCAAATATAATCACGAAGAATTAAACTAATCATTATTATAAAACCTTGTTTTTATGATTTTATGCTAGACGCAAAAGCCTTCCAGGTTAAGGTAATATAGTTATACCGACCAGGATGACTGAGGCGGTAACGGCTGTGGCCTGCATTGGAAGTTGGGGGTTCAATCCCCCGTGGCCGACCTTCCTTACCAATGATTTTTTTTCGCAGGTTTCCCTGGGTCGTCAGGAGACTGCTGGGAAGGATTTCAATATCCTCCGAATCTCCTGCCCCTCCATTTCGTTGCATTAATCATGTCATTTCTCCCTTCATCCTATTAGGTTTCTTTCAGAGTTGGAGGCGTCGGCGAGCGTCGCGGCAGCAGCACTGCAGGGGAAAGAAGGCGCTCTGGAAATCTCGCTCCGGATTGGAAGGCGAGCTTACTCATTTCCGGGCCCTTGGGGAGGGGAGTCTATTTGCGAGTCCCGCGGCCGCCTTGAAAGTACGAACCCAAAAGGGTGGGAACCGGGCTGAGCTAACCTCCGCCGGGGTGCTTCTAGCTAGGAAAATGTTGGGACTCTCCTGCTGCTCCTTCGACCGCCCTTAGGATCCATTTGTCTCATCCATCCTCCCGGGGGATACCGGGGCATGGGTACAAAATATCTTTTGAACGAGGTGCTAAGTCTCCATCCACAAGTTGTCATAGTGTCACACAGTTACAGTTTGTTTTCTAGAAAATTAAGTTCACAGGGAATCAAAACTCAAAACTACTTCCTAAGCATCGTCATAAGAAACCAACCACGGTGGAGAAACAGCTTTTCTTTATTGCTTTCTCAGTAGCACGCCTTATTGGATTATTATTGATTAAACATTTGGATGTCCAGATTTCACTGGGTATACGCATTTTGAGGCTCTTTAAATAAAACAATTTTTGTATATACGTGTGTTTGTGTGTGTGAACAGCTTCATTAAAAATGGGGAAAAATCAATAATTCCCACTCTCCAGTAGGGAATAGACCTCGGAACCCCTCGCAGAGCAAGCAGGTGTTCTACCAACTGACTGATCAATGGGGTCAGCCCCGTCACAACTTTCAGTAACTTAAATGCCGCTAATGAGTCTGAGTCCGTAATTCCCGAGTACTTAATGATTTAGCGGTTACTCTTCTTTCTGAATTTTTTCCCAAATATGACAAGCTATGAACAGTATGTTTGTAACGTATTTGGGAATGCGTCATGGATTTGTTTCAATTGAAAATTGTCAAAGCATACAAAATCATAGCATAGTTGCATGTATAATGCGTTATTTTTCATAGTTCAAAACCCTTCAGGTGCTCTCATATAGGTTGGTGAAAACAAGAGACGTTTTATGAGAACATAAGTATTTGTTAACTACGCTATCAATTGTCAGGATCATATGAGAATAGTGGTAATCTTTTCCAGCAAAGGAAAAATCTTATAAAGATGTCAGTCTGCGAGGCGAGTTGGATTCTCACCAACTAAAACACCCTTACTCTCACAGCATACCAAACTGGAGTTGCTTCGCATTAGAATGGTACTTTTAGTCTTTTGTCACTTCCTCTGGTCTTACTCTTATGCCATTAAAATAGCTCTTACAAATTAGCATTCTTCCTTTCATGAATCTCTTTGCTTTCCTGTATATGCCCAGTTATGTTCCATGCCTTTACGCTCTAGATCATGGTGTTGTTTAAGGTGTCTAATGCCAATACCACATCGATTATGGGCATGCTTCTCTTCTCATCCCATAGCAGGCACCGAAAGAAACTATGCTCCACTGAATATTCTGCATTACAGCATGGACATCCAATGATAGCAGCTTTCCTCATTTTAAAGGCATAATTCGTAACCTCTCATAACCAGTCAGTAGCTGTGGCAGGAAATAATCAACTTGGCGACCACAGTCTCACCTATGACATCATCCGTTAAGTCCATTGGCCTACTGCAGTAGTTTCACCCCAGCTCACTTATCATTTATCAATAATTTGATCTCTGATCTTTCTTTTACTCTCGCTCGAACTGAATACATCTGAGGCACTAATAAGCTGTCTTTCTTTCGCCAATAAATCGATTAGCATGGCCCCTATTATTACTTTTAGTGCCCTATTTGAGACTGTTCTATAAGCACAAATCATTCTTAATACTACTTTCTCTTGCACTCTCTGCGTATTTATTTTTCTTTAGAGCAATACACCATGTCGCTGCAGCGTAAGCCATAATCCAATAGACTACTTGAAATAACATTTGCCCTCTAATTGATAGTGATCCATCGATATGCATTATTCCAGCAAGTTGTGATGCTTTTCTTTCTGCCTTTTTTGACACAGTTTTTATATTGTGACGCGGCGCAAAACAAAGGACTGTTGGGGCTAAACCACTTGACACCACACACCAGGCCAGCGAGCAAACAAAGGCGCTCAAGGTCAGGCTGCCTCGCACGACTATTTCTGCGTACTTGATTAACAACTATTAGAGCGGCAGAACCGAAAGGGGTTTTCTCCAGAGCCTTCGAGAAAGAACTGGCTACGTTATCACCGGCATGAAAAAGTTCGTGAAAGGTCCGTATGACGTCATCCTCGCTATATAAGGAGGCGAGGAAATAGCAGAGGAGTTAGAATTACCTACAGACATGAGTCGGTGAGTGTATCAGTGGTTGCGAGACAGGTGTGTGTATGTGTGTGTGTGTGTGTGTGTGTGTGTGTGTGTGTGTGTGTGTGTGTGTGTGTGTGTGTGGTACTTTTCGTAAAAGATACGTAGCATCGAAATGAAGATGGTTTAACGAGAGTCGAGTGATTTTATCGTCGGAGTTAGTGTATGAGAGACCAAGAAAGGGAAGAAATACAGTAGAAGGAGTGAGACAAGGCTACGAGAAGAAAACAGTTGAGAGTTGTAATATCACGAAAGACTAGAAACCGTGTTATCGTAAGTAAAAGAGAACTGTGATTTTGTGCAAAAGTTTAGAGGAGAACTGAAGTGCCAGAAAAAGTAATTGGACCGATTTTATCGTTTGGTCACACTATGTTCTGCGAGAGCATATTTCAGCAATCCCGATATCTGAGTATCTGATAACCTTTCGTGGGGCTATTATAGTGGTGGCGATGGCGATGGTGGTGTATGTAGGGATTGAAGAGTGGTCAACGGCCCTCGCACTTTGACCCGAAGATCTGTTTTACCTTTATCCTCTACTAGGAACCCAATGAATTGAACATTGGACGAATACCCGGTCTTAAAACATTCCATAGCCAGGAACTGGAGCTCACTGGGCTATGGCAGGGATCATAATGAGTAAATCCTAACCTTTTTGTATTAAGTAGCCTATTAAATACTATCCACTTTTATACGTTTCACTTTTTATGTTCCGCCACATTTTTCAACCTTGTACTTATGAGCAATGTCGTAAAAATACCGTTTACTAACATGCCACTATTTAATAGTTTATGCTTCTGAAGACATAAATGGTTGAGTGCCATCATTATCGCATAGCATTCCCAGATTGACTAAATAAGGTAACCTGTTATTTACCAGCTAAGGAACTTGACTTCCTTGATGTCAGCAGGTTTGCTGTATGTTTAATACATTGCACACAAACATGACAATCTACAATTAACGCCTACAACTTACTCTCTATGACCTTACTGACCTACATCAACTTAGTACCACACAATGGCAGTTTCTATCCTCCAGGCAGCCCAACAAAGATATTTCTGTGCTCTGTGACACAGAACTAGGATGTGCAACGTGGTTGTTCATTTGCACACAATTCATTCGTTGAACTTAGATAATATAGTAAACGCACAAGTAATGTTTACTTCCTGTACTACGCATAGTAAGTAGGGCAAGTGTTCTATTCGAACCAAAATTTCGATGTCGAGATTCCACCGCAAATATATATTTTGAGGCCCCCGGAATAAAATAAAAATCAGTTTTAGCAAAAGGTCCGTTTGTGTGTGTCTGAGAACAGCATAACTAAAAAACGAAAAGTTGGTTAAAAACGAAAGTTGATAATAAAGTTTAGTATCTTTGAAGGATGCGACACGAAGATTTGAAAGAAAATTCCTCTACCCTAAACTACCCTTTACATAGAGAATGTTTCAAAAAATTTGATTTTTCTCAAAAATGGCTCCAAGGATGTTGATTAAAATGACATATGTTTAAGATATTTTTATTCCAAATGAAATGTATACTTCGAATTTTCTGAATTTAGCCTATGTAGTCCTGTTTACTCTTGATGACTTTTGTATAACTGAGATAGACCAAATATTTCTATACAAAAAGATCTGGCTACGTCATCGTCGGTATAGAAGCTTGCGGAGTGCATGAAGGTAGACAGTTTTTGATTTGGTCAGTGTACCAGTGAGAGCTGTAAAGAAGTTTCAACGAGAGTTGAGTGAATGTACTGTTGGAGTAAGAAAAGAGAGACTGAAGGGAGTGAATCAAGGTTACGAGAAGAAAACATTTGAGTTGTAATATTACGAAAGACTATAGACTGTGTTAACGTTAGTAGAAGATAACCATGTATTTGTGCAAAAAGTTTTAGAAGAAAATAAGGTAAGAAAAAGTAACTGGATTAGACTTTTGTCATTTTGTCACAATGTGTCAGAAGTGTGATTCGTCGAATTGTCGTTTTGTTACAGTAATAAAGCTTTACAAAGAGATCATTTTGTTACTTATGTACAAGAATATCCATGTATTAGGTCTAATGAAGATGCTCATTAAGGCGCCAAAAGACCTACTCTGATTTGCAAGTTGTTCTGACAATCTTAGCCCTGTATATGAGTAGGTATTCTCAGTGTGACACGTTGCCAAGGAGACATCTCGCTCGGCAGATAATCGTGTAGGTGATCTAATAGAACACAGAAAGTTCAAGAATTCCCTTAATAACACTCTAACGTTTTCAGGTGTAAAATATAAAATACTAATCTATTATTAAGGCTCTAAAATGTTGGCATCCTTTATTACAATTAGGGCTGGGAAACACTGTCGATCTGCAGTTTGTTTAAAGGCCAGCTTAATGAAGTTGACCTCCAACTGTCTCTTCCAACCTGCATATACTCGTCAGACAGCTGGAGAGTCAGTGCAACGGCATTCTGGTCTTCTGATTTATTATTTAGTTGCTCCTGTGGCATGGAAACTGTCGCACTCTGAAGATAATTCCTTTATAATTCGTTTCGCCTGTTTGCTGGTTTATACGGAGAGAACCAATGAACTAAGAACCGGCAGCGCGGTGTTCGTGGAGACGCATGATTCCACATTGCTACAAGCAAGGACACGTTACTGACACCGCTTTGCTCTGCTCTGATTCTGTAGTATTGAGTTGACAATAATATGTTTCAGTTATTGCGAATGATTTATTGTTTTGTCCTACACTAGGTCACAAAGTGTATTATGGCTCAGCATATTTGCTACTGCACAGCGTGTAATTATGATTCGTTATTAATTCAGTCTTCTCGTCAAGTGAAAATGCAATTTATTATTATTATTATTATTATTATTATTATTATTATTATTATTATTATTATTATTATTATTATTATTATTATTATTATTATTATTATTATTATTATTATTATTATTATTATTATTATTACTATTATTATTTATTACTATTATTATCTATTATTATTTATTATCTATTATTATTGTTGTTGTTATCAATTTTATTAATGAGGCATGCTCCATAACCATAATACTACATGCTAAACATTAATTTGTCATATATTATAATGTGGTTGTCAGAATACAATTTTACAAGTTTAAACAGACGGCTATTTGACATTGTAACTATTCATCTTTCAGAATTTGTCAAAATCAAGGAATTAACAAACAACTTGAAGTAGGTATATGAAATAAGAATTGACCAATGCATTTTTATTTACAGGTTATATTAATCAGTTTTGGCTTTCTTTGTTTAACACCGGACACACGTAAATTAGGCGATGTATTTTTGTTCTTCTATATTGCATGGGCAGTTTAGATTATCTAGTATGTTAAATCTGTGAAGGCAGACCCTTGTTTTTCCGTGTCCATGGTTATTGCTGTCAGGTTTGGAGTGTTAGTTATTTTCATTTTGTAACCTTTTTTCGACGCTCGGGAAGAATTCTCTAGTAATGGACCCATTTGTAGAGTTGTCCCAGTCGCTCTACCATTTTGTTATACTGCCTTGATGTAACTTCCTTTTCAGTGCGCTTTTTGGTATTTTATGGTAGATTTCATCCTCTTAGCTTATTGATCCGATTGCGAGTTGACCAGCAAATTCATTACCGCCGATACCTATGTATGCTATAATCTAAGCAAAATCTAGTTCTCAATATGGCCTTTAAGCTGTTTTGTTCTTATTAATTATATTACTTGATTATGGCTGTTAGTGTTTTTGCTTTCTCTACTACGTATAGTGAGTAAAGGAAGTATTGTATTCTACCCAAACATTCTATGTCGAGATTTCACCATAAATATGTTGTGAGGCCCCCTGAGTCCAAAAAAGCACTTTTAGAAAAAGGTTCATGCGCACGCGCGTGTGTCTGTGTGTCAATCAGGCTTTGGACAGCATAACTCAAAAACGAAAAGTCTGTTAAAAACCAAAGTTGGTATTTAAGTTTAATGTCTTTCAAAGATGCGACACAAAAATTTCTCCACCGTAAACTATCCAGTACATGGAACATTTTTCGAAAATTTTGATTTTCTTGAAAATGGCTGCAACGATTTTGATTAAAATGTTTTTGATAAATATGTCTGAGATATTTTTATGACAAATGATCTGTATATCTTCAATTTTCTGGCTATAGCCCATGTAGTCCTATTTACTCTGGATTACTTTTGCAACAGATAGACCAAATCTTACTATACAAAACTGTAGATCTTGCTAAAACACACAATTTATGTCCCAATAAATTTTTTCATAGTCAACTATTTCGGAGATATTGTTATTTGTGTGAGTTTTGGAAAACATACTTCCGTCAAATAAAACATCATTGTTTATTCTGATGTGTTAACTATGCAAAGATAACGCAATTTGAAAGCTTTGAAAGATTTGACTATCGCTCAAAGGCTACTGTATTCTCATATTGCCCTTGCACCTCCAAGGAAATAAGCAAGAAGACAATTTCTGTAAATGTTTAACTCAACTAACATGAAGAAGGTGCAGGAATAAGAGTTTGTAAGAATGTTAGTGCAAGGGTAGAGAAAGTCGTGTGAGTCCAAAACATCAGATTTTACAAGAACTATTGTAGTTTAGTTATCGGTGTGTATGAGTGCGATCTTTTCTGTGTGTTGTTCTAGTTGTATTTCAGTGATCAATTTTAGGGCTTCTGGAATGGCAATTTGCTCGGCCTGATAGTTGCAGCATTTTTTGGATAGTTTGCATTTATTGGCTAACAACTACGACTTGTAGAAAGATATGCGATATAAAAATTTCAGCCCTGCAACAGTACACTCACTTCATAATAAAGTTCTGGCCTCCGGAAGCGTTCAGTCTAAGAAACCTGATAGACAAGGTGGAGTTCTTACCAAAGAAATATTAGACAACACCGGGTTGGTAACTAAAGCCTTTAAAAATACTTTAAATTGTTGTATGGTTGCATCCCCTGTTAGACATGGACGGTCGTGAACAGAAAAGTCACCGCGCAGGCGGTTCTTAGTTCATTGACTCTCCGATACGATCATAGAAATTGCGGATACTCATAGATAGCTCGTGTACAGCTCTTTTTTATAGCCAAGTTGTTGTAACATGATCGAAATGCTCGTTCTTATGGGCATTTTATTTCAAATGTAATTTTAACACTTTGTTGAGTTTAACTTTATGGCCTCGACTATATATTTTTGAAATTACCATCCTTCAAGCACTACTGGTATTTGATACTGGATACATTTTGGTTCTATTGGGTATTCTCTTTAAATGTATGTATGAAAACGATATGGAATCAAACCGCACCTTCACAAAGTCTGTGGTACATGAATGGTAAAAATTAATCACAGCTAAAGAAATGTGCGAGGACACTACAACTACTTTTAATTAAATCCGGATGTAAGGCTTTTTTACATTCTCTACTGGTAAGCAGGGGAAGTATTGTATTCCACCCAAAAATTCGATGTCGAGATTTCACCGGAAATACATATTTAGAGGCCCCTGAATCCAAAAAGAGCATTTTTAGAAAAAAGTCCGTGTGTGTGTCTGTGTGTCAGTCTGTCAGTCTGTGTGTCAGTCTGTGGACAGCATAACTCAAAAACGAAAAGTCGGTTAAAAACCAAAGTTGGTATTTAAGCTTAATGTCTTTCAAGGGTGTGACACGAAGATTTTGAAGAAAATAGACCTACCCTAAACTACCCTTTACATGGAAAATTGTTTCGAAAATTTTTATTTTCTTGAAAATGGCTCTAACGATTTTTATTAAAATGTCATATGTTTGAGATATTTTGATGACAAATGAAATGTATATCTTGAAGTTTCTGGCTATAGCCCCTGTAGTCGTATTTACTCTGGACGACTTTTGCATAACTGGTAAACCGTTAGAGATAGACCAAATCATACTATACAAAAAATGTAGATCTTGCTAAAATACACAATTTATGTCTCAATAAATTTTCTTGTAGGTTGAACCATTTCGGAGATATTCCTTGTTATGTGTGTGAGTTTCGGAAAACAGAACTTTCGTGAAATGGGTCATCGTTGTTAATTTTTTTGTGTTACATGTGCAAAGAGAACGGAATCTCAAAGCTTTAAAAGATTTGACTATCGCACAAAGCCTACTATATGCCAATATTCCCCTTGCACCTACAAGGAAATAAGCAATAAGATAATTTGTACAAATGTTTATTTTAACTAACACGAAGAAGATATAGGAATAAGAGTTTGTAAGAATGGTTAGTACAAAAGTAGACAAAGTTATGTGAGTGCAACACATCAGATTTTTTCTTATACTGCTCATAAATAGTTGTATCTTCAAATTTGTAAGTGGTTCTTTGTTGTATCACTGCGTACAGTGAGTTAACGGTAATAGGTATTATGCGTTGCCAATCTGGGAGGGAAACTTTTTCATACTGTTCGCCATGTATAAAGTTCCATTTTGGGTCAAATAATGTCTTAAAATGTTGACAATATTACCTATCTGTACTTCTATATAATACTGTGACAAAAACGACATAGTCCAATTACTTTTCCTCATCCTTTCTTTTCCTCTAAACTGAAGCTCAAGCAACAGCTCTCTTTTATCGTAGCTAACACAATCCACAGTTACTCGTGATATTACAACTCACAAGTGTTCTGTTCGATCACAACACATTTCTGTCTTGTGGTTCTCTCTTTCACAAGCTGCTAGCTTCAACGATACAATCACTCAACACTCCCTACACTGCTTCACTTTAAGACTCACTACGACGCGTAATTTATGTATCTATGTCCCAAACCGTCTAAGTCGACATATACACGCCGATTATATAGACACACACGGTGCTAACAGCTGTCTCGTTTAACTTGCATAACTCCATCACATAACTAATACTCACTTCTCTTGTCATCTCACTTCCTTTTATAAATGAGAATAACGTAGCACGGATCTTTCTCGAAAACCTTTACTCGACGCTTTCCGTAGCGTTCTGGCTACGCGCGTACTTTCTTGAAACGTTTTGTTCTGTCGCACTCCATTGTTATTTGCGTTTACTCGCCACTAGTGGTCTGACGTAGCTTGACCTTGAGTGCCTTTAATGTGTTGCCGTCAGCGTCACAATATTATAAAGACAGAAAATTTGTTTCTGTAAGAAGGGTAATCTCAAAACTCGCCCGAACCGAGTTTGGTAATTCTTTCCATACTGAAAGGTCCTGGAGCTAGCCTTCTAATTTTGATTTTTAAATTATTAAAATTTATAAAGGATTTACAAACAGTTTGTACCTGAAAATATAACACATTAGAATTATATAAAAATGTTTTCGAAGAAGGCCTTGGCTTTTACCTGAGAATGCTATAGAGTAGAAGAAAGCTGCTAGACCACATTATATAAATAGTTGCTGCACTACGAAGTGTATAAAAACAAACTCCGGTTACATTTTACTGCTAGCAATATACATAGACGGCCATGATGTAACACTTTAACAAACAAAGACTGAGTTTAAAAAGCGACGCTTCATCCTGTCTCATTTGCTTCTTTGATTGCCAGTTATCAAAGGTTGCAGATGTGTAAGTGATGAAACACTGTCTCAATCTCTAAGTAACCTTTATTCTAATTCAACGTTTTTGTGGAATGAATTTTATGGATGACAGGGCTTTGTATCCGTTCTGTGTGTTATAATCACGTTCGCTGGCAGGACATTGTAAATATTTCTATAAGGAGAGAAAATTGCTAACACTAGAAATCAGAAATCTGATATTTTATATTTACTGAAAGGATTTTTCTCAATGGTCGCAGAACATGTGTGTTTTACAATGAGTGCGGAATATTATTTCGTTGTACATGTTAAGGATTTCATTATTATGTGAAAATTACGAATTAGTTTTTACGGTATTAAATATGATGGGACCAAAAGTGGTACAGTGTTTTAAAATTTAAGCTGCTGTAATTATATAAATATGACTTGACCTTTCGGACCGAAGATTCTTCCACCGCCAACGCTATGCAACATTCCCACAAATTGAAAGACTGTCTGGGAGAGAACTGAGAGAGATGGTTCCGCTGTAATTCGCATTCCTCAGGTCATGGTTTCAATTCCCATGGCGGGTTTTTGACCTGAGGGTTTTCTCGGTTCACCAGGCAAATGCTGAGAAGGATAATTACATCCCTCGAATTTTCCGTCCCTTCATTTCATTTCACCTTCATTTCAGTTCGGTCTTTCAGGGCCGGAAGTGTTGAAAATGAGTGAGTTTGGTGCTGCTATGTGGGGACTTTGTGAACTGTAACTGCTGCTCTAGATGGAGGGGTGGCGTAATAGTCGCCTGATTTTCTCAGGTAGACCGCCGACGACGACATGCAGGCAGCAGGATGAGTGTCATCCATTTCCAGACCCTTTACGGACCTTTATATGGAAACAGCAGTGATCGAGAAACATGGTCAAGGTGTTAAGGATGAAGCACTGAAGGAGAAAGCTGTAATTGGATTAATCTGGTGGTATGTTTATCAATGCCTCGCCACTTTAGCTGACTGATACGAAATGTAAGATGAGGGTTGGAACCATGGCGAATCAAGCGGTTTTCCCAGTTGGCATCCAGTTGATGAAGGAGTGCAGGAAGGGATTGCATGTTAATGAGTGCCAACACATGTAAGTTGGTGTATCCCCGCTGATAAGCCTGTGTCATTCTTCTAAGAAATACATGAGATTGCTTGCTAGCGCCTGTAGGTCGCTGTAAAAGAACGTCTCTCCACGCAGAAGCAGCGTAAAGCATCTGTTGTAGAATCACAGCAGTGCAGAGAAGAATCTTTATCCTCAAAGATAAATGAGCGGAACTGAAAAGAAAGCGAAGTGCTCCGTAAGTCTGATAAGGTTTCTTGCTAACATATTGAATTTGACGATACCAGCTGAGTCGGGAATCAATGTGAACACCCAAATATTTGGTGCTGTAAGAAACAGGAAGCAGTTTGCCATGCAAAGCGTAGTTCACTGGATGAACATGAAAGAATCAGAAAACTTGAGATTTATCAGAATTGACACACATCCTCCAAGCTTCCAGGCATTTTTTGAAGCGGGCAATATACTCATGCAACTCACGATCTAGGGAAAGGGCAGAAAAATGAGAATGGAGAAACACGGTGTCAACGGCATAAGTGGCTAGTGGACCGCTGTCGAAACCCATGAATCTGGTTGCCGCTTGGCGAACCCTGGTGACGAGATGAAGAATCTTCAGAACACACTGAGGATCCGACATCCTGGCTCGCGCTACTCGCCCGGGTTCCAAAGCCCTCTCATTGTATCCCTTCCTCCCGGGGTATAATATATTATAGCCAAAACAGTTGGCTCAGTGTGAAATCCCCTCGGTCTATACCTTTACGTCTCTAGGGGAGATATTATGGAATTCAGGCGTTTGTTTGAATATCTGTGAAATTCTCATTCGGAATAGTCGGGATCTTACGAAGTTACAGTTATGTAATCCAATATAAAAATCCTCTACAATAATTACTAATATAAAGGCCGTTTTATAAGGACAAAATTGTTTATTCGTCATTGGAGTTGAACAAGTTAACTTATCAACATAGGTCAACCATCTAGTGGGAGATAAAGCACTTGAAAGCACTTAAAATTTAATTGCTTAATTTACAATTGCTCCAAAGAGAAATAGGATGTGTTTTCAGTGATTTTTGTATGTTGAAATCTAGAGTCTTTATTGAATACTAGAGCCTCGCACATCTGACAAGGTAAGACGGGTGTAACCGTGTTGTTTAGGCTGCACGTACAACTGAGTTTGACCAGCTCCACGTGACTGAACCTCAAAGTTTAATGCAAAACTTCGCAACAACTTGTCAGGAGTCTGTACGGGCTCACGTCCGAATCTCTCTGCCCAACCCATAGACCTAGTTCAGCTTAAATTCATGAAAGCTTGTTGGGCTCGGATAGGAATCGGGCTTGCTAAAGCACACACGAATAGTTTACGCTACCATTTCGATATATAAATTATAATTAGCAAATACGATTAAACACGTACCTAAATTAATTCAGAATAACATAATTATGGTAGTTTCTTTTGAAATGTCTTACTATTTGGTCCAATAGACGAGCCGGATGGAATATCGAGCTGGATTCAGATTGAACCGAGTCTGACCGGACTTAAAAGGTTTAGACCCTGTAGATTTCTACTTCTTTGCGTACGATTAGGTAGTATAAAACAACTTATATTTAAATTATACCTACTTATTCAAAGGACAAAAGTAGCACTTTTTGCACAAAACTATCTTAACTGCAGAATAACAACTATAAGCAACAAAGCTATATTTCATATTTATATCTAATTATTGTTTAAAGAGTAAGTTAGGACCGCGTCGTGGCCGAGGTTGGAACATATGCCTCTCACCAAGACGGCCTAGGTTCGATCCCAGGTGACCCTATGTGGAATTCGTGATGGACAAAGCGGCGCAAGAGCGGGTTTCTTCCGGATTCTCCGGTTTCCCCCACTATCTCATTCCAACGGTGCTCCATCTTCATTCCACGTATCATCAGTGTCACCGCCTGCGATGCAGCATGTATAAAAGTGGATGTTAAACACCACAGAAAAAATAAAATAAATAGCAAGCGAAAATTAAAAACATACATCTGTTCTTGTATTTCAGACTTCAGGAAAGGGCTATTGTCATATGACTATGTTGATAATATTTTTACCATTTGTGGTTTTACATTGCTAACTCAGTGCTAAGAAATACTGATTTACATTGTTAGGAAGAGCGGTTTACTTACAATTTCCCACACCTACCTCATACTCAGCTTCCTGGTGTCAGCCAAGACCACAAAGAAAGAGAGGTAGTGTGACAGAGAGAGTGAGAATGAGTTAATCTGTGTACTCTCGCTTCCATTTATGCCTCACTGCAGATTGAAGAGGAATTCTACTGGCCTTCACAGGTGGAGTATATATAGCAAGTCGTAGGTGCGTTTGAATTCAACCTTGAGTAGTGTCTTCAAATGGTAAATTTGCTTTCTCGACGTAGCTCCGCAATATTTGCATACATCGCATCAGCTATAATTAAGGGACACCGGGACTGAATTTTCTATCTTTTCTTTTTCTAATTTTAAAGTTATTTACTTGAAAATTGGCACACTTAATATTATTAAATAAAGAAATTGCTGTGCATAAACTCTAAGCTGTATCCCATATAGTATCTCAGATAGTACGGTTAAATTTGACCGAATTTAGCAGCTACTGCAAACAAACACAGGCATAGGTCGGAAATAATATTACATTAAATATTGCCACTAAGCTATATGAACGCACTCTCTAGGAACGAAACAAAGTAAATACTGGATATATCATTTACTAATTGTCATCTACATACATGTAACTGATAAAAAAAAAAAAAAAAAAAAAAAAAAAAAAAAAAAAAAAGATCTGTATTGCTACTCAAACTGATGAACAGGGTATGTAGTACTGCACATAGTGATGGAACGTCGCTTAAAAAACAACACACACACACACACACACACACACACACACACACACACACACACACACACATGTTATGTATTTGTCCGCTGAGAAGGTTGGTGAAATGCCGCTGAAGTTGAAGGAAGAGCATATTTTGAACGAAGTGTCCGTGATTAGTCTACAGTTAGGACCGTCAATGTATATCCAAAATGTAAAATAGAAAGGATACGTGATCGGAACTAGATAATTAAAGTTGACTTCTATAATCGATTCTTCATTTCAGTACCAGCGTAATGAGCCTTGTACATTTGGTTCCATAAATTCTGTTCCTACAGCTTCAGGTGGCATTTTACCAACCGAATAGTGGTTTTGGTAGGACCGTGGGACTGAAAATGACAATTTTCGCTATTTAATTATATCATAGACACTAGTGAATTATTTTGGCCAAAGATTTTTATCGATCCGCCTTTTTTGAAACCTAGGAAAATGTTTGTCACCTTTTAACCCCAAGAAAGCCACCCACTTCCCCTTTGGATATGTTTTTTTTCCCCCTCTGTTTTGCATTTTTTTCTATGACATTTATTTCTTATATTCAGTTTCAGTATGATTTGTATATGAATTTGCATACACAATTTCAAGTGCAGATTTTATGATTGAACAATTCATTGGCTCACATAAAATAAATTGTAGTGAAAGATAAAAGGAATTTTTACTTAAAAAAATTCAATACATTTAAAATGTATTTCTCCGCAAGGGATAACATCAACTTAGTCAAATATTTCCATCTATTTTCACTTTAGGAAGGTACCAGAAAGTACCACAATCATGCTTGTCTGAAAATTTTGAATACATACGACAGTTCTTTAAAAATACATTTTTTTCATTAATTAAAATAATGAATTGTGTTAGCTGAGAAACTACAGGCATTTGAGAATTTGCACGATCATTTCTTTCCTCATTTGAGCCAATTTTCAATTAAATATCCTAAAAATTTAAAAAAAAAAAAAAAAAAAAATGGAAAATGCAGTAGCTGACGTGATGTATACAAATATTGTGCAGGTGCATTGAGGAAGAATTGTATGTGGAAGCCAATTTGCCACTTAAAGCCATGGTTCAGTTATATATTAATTCTTGAATAATCTAGAATTATACACGTACACAGGACGCCATAGCATGCGCGAAAATGTAAACAGATACATACTCCACCTGTGAAGGCCAGTAGCTGCACTGACAGCATAAATGGAAGCGATTGTACAGGAATTATGCAGCGATCTGCAAGTTAGAACCAGGGTTTACGGTTATATAATAATATTTGATTTATATAGAAAAATGTTCAAGTGTGCATTAACTTTAGCAAGTACATTGTATTTTAGAAAGTTACTTTGTTATTTTCAATCCTACCCTAAAGATGACACAAAGAGTGTGAATATGCTGCGTATCTGTGAGGCAGGTTCTGCCGACTCGTATTTATCGATAATTTATTCCAATGAGGGAAGTGCTGCTATTCTGTTTCACGTAATGAGAAACTTTGGAAAACTAGCAATGCCTGTGGGTTTCCATTTCCAGTAAATTCATCATTGTCACCGTTGAACGTGAAATTGTATCACGATCAGAATATGAAGTGCAGATCATTACGTAAATTGTCTTTTTAACTCAATTAGAGGATAACAAAACGTATTTACGTTTTATTATGCAGTTACTATACAAGAATAATTAAGATATTGTAATCATAGTCGCTAAAACATTTTGCACATGCTGGCACTCTGGTATACCAATAAAAGCCAACGCTCTATATCAGATGATACAAATTATCTTAGATCATGATATACAGAGTTATGGATTAATTGTGCAATTACAATAAATATTTAAGTATTCTCAAGCACAAGATTCTAATTATAAATTGTGGAGCAGTTAGATTTAAAGATTTCTCTACAGATGAAGAAAAAATAATATGTAAGGTGTGCTATACAAATTTTGTTTTTGAGACACTAAAAATGTATATTTTCGTATAATGCAACAGGTTGCGTGTCTCAGTGTGTTATTTAATGGCTACCCTGTAACCCTGCATGTAATTTGAAATTACCTATTCATCTACGGTACCTACACCTACACACGTTTGAATTAGTGAGCATTAGAGGTTGCTTAAGCTGTCACTGTCCGGCATTTCGTGGATTACGTCCATGTGCCCTAAACTTGAAGAGGTAGCTATAGAAATGCCTTGCCCTGGTTGTCTCACATGGATTTGAGATCTCCTTGTGGTTTCCGGAAAAAAAAATGCAATTCAGTTTGGAGAATTTAATCTGCCGGCATGTTGCCGTGGTAGATCAGTTGGTTAGAGCAATTGGACGCGGCCTGGAAGATCCATGTTCAAATTCCAGTTGTAGTACAAATGTAGGATTGTAATTTACAAACTTTATACGTGTTGCCATATTGTGAAGTCATTAGCTGCTTTCTCATTACCACAGGCAGTATTTCCAAAATGGCAGACATCAATGTCTGGTTTCGACAGCTTACTGTAATTGAATTCCTTGTTACAGAGGGAAAATCTGCTGATGAAATTCATTTCAGAGTTCAACATTCTCTATATATATCTTAATGACATTTAAAAACAAAAACTGTCCGATTTGTAACACTCATACTCACTTCCTAACCCATATAAGTTGTTATTGATACAATTTTTCACGTTTAGTTAAATTTTTTAAACATTAGCGCGCGCAAACGCCCGAAGATTTTTAAAAAGGTATGTTTTTGGTTCTGGACATATAAAAACCTAAGTGAAATGCAGATATCTAATTTTTAAGTTGAAGGGGATGCATACGTTACCTCAGGATTGACTGAAAACCGCATTTCTTTTCAGCACAGCATACTGAATGGTTTGCTGCATTCGTAAATGAATGCAAGATTGAGACGAAAGCAGATAAGTGGATTCACTCAAGGCTGTGGGAATGAGTCAGACTGGATTCTGTAACGGTACTTTGTAGTTCGATAATAACATTAGATGCCTTTCTCTGTATGTGGTAACATCTTCCATTGGGATTGTTCAGCTGTAAAGAAAGAAAAGTGAATAGCATTTCCTTCTCAGAGAAATATACCACGTGGGGTGGGACTTCCCTGAATCTATTTATCAGCGCTTGTCTTGGTTTAATAATGCCTCAACCAGATGCATGTTAATCATTAGCCTGCAGCTGCGTCTCAAGAGGTCATGGGCTCGAGTTCCGTTAGTTGTCTGAGGGCGTATCAGGGATTTAAATCTCAGATGTGAATATCAGCCAGCTCGCCATCCCAAGGTTTTACAAGTTCTCCTTTTACTTTCTCTACTACGTGTCGTAAGTAGGGGAAGTATGGTACTCCAATCAAAAAATCAATATCGAGATTTCACCGGAAATATATGTTTTGAGACCCCCGGAATCGAAAAAAAATGCATTGTTAGAAAAAGGTCCGCGCGCGCGCTTTTGTGTGTGTGTGTGTGTGTGTGTGTGTGTGTGTGTGTGTGTGTGTGTGTGTGTGTGTGTGTGTGTGTGTGTGAACAGCATAACTCAAAAACGAAAAGTTGCTTAAATCCAAACTTTGTATTTAAGTTTAATATATTTCAAGGATGCAACACGAAGATTTTGAAGAAAACGCCTCCACCCTAAACTACCCTTTACATGGAAAATTTTGAAATTTTTTTATTTTTTAAAAATAATTATTTTGATTAAAATACCAATACGTATAACATATTTTTATGCAAAATGAAAGAATATTTTGAATTTTCTGCATATAGTCTATGTAGTCCTGTTTACTCTGGATGACTTTTGCATAACTGGTAAACCGCAAAACATAGACCAAATCATACTATACAAAAATGTAAATCTCGTTAAAACACACAATTTATGCCCAAATATGCCTTTTTTGTAGTAGAGTGAGCCATTTCGGAGATATTCATTCTTATTTGTGTGAGTTTTGCAATATTTAAACTTTTCTCAATGGAAGGTCGTTATTCACTTGTTTATATCTTTTATTCTGCAAGGAGAGCCGAATCTCAAAGCTTTAAAAGAGTTTACAATCGCTCAAAGTCTACTCTATTCCCATATTCCCCTTGCACCTACAATAAAATCAACAATAAAGATAATTTCTGTAAATGTGTATCTCGACTAACATGAAGATAGAGGAATAAGAGTTTGTAAGAATAGTTAGTACAATACTAGAGAAAGTCATGTGAGTGCGACCACATCATATCTTTTTAATAAGGATCTAGTAAAATTTGTCTTGCTACATTCCTAAATGGGATTTTTTTCTCAATTACGTACTTACAGTAAGTAGAGGAAATATTGTGTCCCACACAAAATTGGCTACCAAGATTTTACCGGAAATGCATATTTCGAGACTCCCTGAAACCTGCCCCCCCCCCTTCCCGGAAAAAAAATTGTATAAGGTCGTTGTGTATCCGTTTGCGTGCGAGCGTGCATCTGTTTGGCTATAAACCGCATAACTCGAATTCGAAAAGTCGGTTAAACATCAATTATTTAAATTCGCCACATTCAAAGGAATGCGACATGATCTTCAAGAAATTCTCCCCACCCTAAACTATCCATAAAATGGAAATCCTTTCGTAAACCTTGATTTTCCCAAAAAGAGTTCTAAGGGCTTTAATTAAAATAACAGACGTTTAAAATTCTCTGGAAATAGCCTATGAAGTCCACTCATTCTGGATGATTTTTGCATAACAGATTGACAAGAACTTATTACAGAAAAAAACCGTAGCTATTGTTAAAACGCAGGATTTATCTGAAATATCTTTTGGGATATCCATTTTCAAGACATTCCTTGTTTGCATTTTGCAATATTCTCAAATAGGAAGCTGTCATTCGTTGACCATGCAAAAAATAATGGAATGTCAAAGACATCAAATAGTGTTCACATACGGGGTTGTTTACGGGAAGCTTTGAGAAAGTTCCATTTCTAGATTGTTCACCTGGCCTACATTAGTGAGTAGGGACGATGAGAGAAACCATTTTCTGAATATTTAAGTGTTTTAAGGGAATTTAAGGGTTTATTTCGCCCTATGGCTGTTTCAGGGGTGTTCTCTCTTCAGTCGCGAGGTAGTTATTTAATTGGGATTAAAAAGGATTATTTTGTGTCTTTATTTTATTTTTAATTTTATTTCATTTTCATTCAATAATTCGCGTTGTTAGTACACGTCATGAATGGTAAGGCGCAGAGGTTATTGCAGGGTTGTTCATGGTGGTTGTAAAAAATTTAGTCTGATGTCCCTGTGTGTTGGCGTTGTCTTCTTTGTCGTGCCTCGATGCGTTCTTCTTGTAGTGCTGGTGTCTGTCTCGGCGTAAGACAGTTATTGAAAGAGTTCAAAGTGAAGCAGTTTTAGTGAGTGTATCGTCGAAGCCAACTGTTTGTGAGACAGAGAGAGTAGAAAGACAGTACGGCATGTGCCAAGGTTACGAGAGGACAGAAATGTTCTGAGTCGCAACGCCATGACGAATTGTAAATTGTGTGAAAAATTAAATAGAGAACTGTATTTTTGTGATTCAATTTTAGAAGAGAAAGTTACGTTAAAAGTAATTGAACGTGTCATTTGTCACAATTTGTATTCAGAGCCAGTTAAAATGATGAACCCGACTTCAATAATCTGTTGTGTGAAATCTAATCAACGTATCAGATTGTGAGACATGCGGCTTAAAACGTAAACTCGCAAAGTTTCTTTTCCTTTTATTCTTTATGCAGACGTCATTCTTCAACTGGATAGTGGCCCTTCTATTACCGTATCAGCGTTTAGGACTATCTCAATAAGAAAATATAGGTACATGTGTGGAAGATGTGCATCTCCATCGTTGGCCACCTCGTTCTCCTAATTTGACTTTATGTGGTACAAGATGTAAACGCTATGAGTGCATAGACTTTAACGGCGACTTCTTGACTTTAAGCTGAAAATAAGGTCCTCTATAAATTTTTGTCTGTAGTGCATAGTTGAATAAATAAAAGTGGTCGAATGTTTAATTGTCAATGTCATCGTTTCTTTATCGCTTACTTCTGCAATTAGACTACAGAGGTAAAGATAAGGTATTCATGTCTTTTCATTTGTTGCTGAAATGATTCCTTTAACCGCAAAACGATATTAAATACTTGCACACCAGCGTGTCTACTGAAAAAATTTTATGAATATAAGTTTGGCAAGCGCGCAAACCGGAAGCTCAGGGATGTTCATACTGCGCAGGTCTCGTGAATACTGCTCGGAAAGCTTGAAAGAGTACTACCCCTCTTCTCGCTACTTGCAGTAGCTGATAACAAGCACAGATACTTGTCTAAACCAGTTGTCTAGGGTTGGTCGAGTTTGGACGTCCACTCGCCATAGGTATGCACAGTAGCTGTATTAGTAAACAAAACATTCGCTTCTTCAGCCCTACTCTGTTGCCATACTGTGTAGATAATGTATTCTGTTTATACATATTATCGTGTGTAGTATTAGTAATTAATTACTTTTTTTTTTTTTCTTTTTCATTAAAATGCATTAATGTCACTTATAAAAACAATAGTTTGATGCATTTAGAAGTGGTTTAGGATTAACGGTACACAAATTCGTCTCGCAAATCCTACTACAAAGAGATAGGCGGACATTGACATCCGCATACAAATTACAAAAAATGAATATCGTGCAATAAACGTAAACACAGGCTCGGCTATTCTCTTTTTTTATTACTTTTTGTGTTTGTTTTGCCACGACTACAAAGCGTCACTGAATAACGAAACCTTCTACCGAGCTTTTCGAATTGATTATGCATAACACGTACGATCTCCCTTAGTGAAGTATAGGAGTCCAGAGATTTTCAACACCCTCACGTAATTCCGAGAAATACGTGACGGAGACATGCCGTTATTTTGTTGCTAGCCCCACGGACGACTATACCACAAGCAGATCAATACATAAAATCAACATCTTTTAGGAAACCACAGATCTGATGTACAAAACAGGAAGTTCATTGTGAACTTTCTCTCAGGGACATTTGAGCTCTTAGTAAATGGATCTTTAAATATCAATTAATTTGAACCACATTTGTCAGTCTGTTTTACCATAACATAACATTAGCAGATAACGTGCATATAATCAGTTGAGAACCAACTGATTAAGTAACTTTTCGATTCCGGACGCGTAGACATCACCTCCAGCGCTATGTATCAACCTAGATACATCTGCTTTCACCTCCTCGTTGATGTTCACCAGTATCCTTTCTCATCTTACCGAACACATGGTAATCGCATGGCGCTAAGTCTGGGCTGTATGGAGGACGTTGACGCGCCACACAACAGAATGGGATACTACACCACCCCACCTATCGGACGTGTTAGCAGTTACTGTAGCTTGCTACATATTGGCCAAGATCACAACACACAGTGAGCTCTCGCCGGGAGCGAGTGTAACTTACTTTTTGATTCGCCTAGTGTGGCCGAAACGTGGAAAAATGTTATAGAGATTATATGTACTGTTGGTAACTTGAGAAGTGCTAATTGATAGAGTCCTATTAGCTGAAAGTTTGGTTTTTCCTTTTTATATTTGTACTTTAATGAACACAATGTATCTATGCAGTTATGAAACCTGAGCTCAGCTATTATAAATTAATTGAAGTATTTCTGACCGATGATATTCATTTGAAACACTGTTCATGTTTTCATAATTCAGTACCACTTCAGATAAGTGTATGCATGAGCTTTGTTTTCTTAGAAAAGTTGAAACAGTTATTCCAGAAGAGTGGAAAACGAGTCAAAGTTAAATTTATAGCACTGTTGCAGTACCGCCTTAATAATGCATGAAAAGCGTACCTATCCTTGTTCAGGGCCGTTAACTCCATCCATAAAGACCTCATGAGTCTATTAAATCAGGAGCGTTAATTGTTCCGTTTCAGAGAATACCACGAATGTCGAGAATCGAACCGATGCATGCGAGGGTCGACGCCCTGACCAGAATGCGCAGTCTCATTGTGCGCTAGAGCAGAAGCATGTCTCCGTCACGTCCATTTTTTCGGATATACTCAGTTTTTCTGCGCAGATGAATAAATTAAACATCGTGCGCACTGCGGCGTGCTCTATTCAGCAGCAAGAAAACGTTACTCATTTCGGCTAACATGCAGGATAAGTTTCTATGGTTGTAAGAGCTGAGATGAGACTGTTTACAGCATTGCCCGACTTGTTCTGTTGTACTTCAGAACTAGCTTATTTGTCAAGCCTTGTATCCCATTTTGCCAATAGTACATTTTAATCGCAAAATTTCTGCTTCACCACAGTGCTTTTTAGCCTTTCAAGTAGTAAATGCTTCTATAGCGGTTGGGAATTATGTGTGTCAGAAAAAATCAGATATTTTAAAAATCTGCTGTGTCAATTTTTCTTCAAATAATCCTCACAAAGGTTCTCTCAAAGCATACGTTTGTGCAGTTTCTTCATCTATTATCTCACTTAGTTGATGGTTTAAAGTTAAATTTGTGTTTTTTTGATTATCCTCCCCGTATGGAGAACTTACACCCCTAGTACTTAAAAGGCTGTGCTAGGTACAAATGCCTGTCGGGGAGCGGACAAACCCATGGACCGGACAGAATGAAGACCGGGAAGCAGGTGGTCATCCCAGCACCAGGTATGAGAGTGAGGAAGAGGATGGTATGACATGCAGGCAAAATGGTCGAACGGAAGGGATGGAGCAGTTGGTGGAATGAATGCCGGGTGAAACCGGAGAACCCGGAGAAAACCCGCCTAGATGCCGCTTCGTCCACCAAAAATACCACAAGTGGGTCCCTGGGATAGGCGAACGGTCTAACGGCTCGGCCACGGCCCCGCCGCTTTAAGGTCAAATAATACATATAATTCATAATACAGTATCCGCATGTTATAACAGATGTATGTTTACATCTGCTAAATATAAAGTATAAATTAATGTATGTACGGTAAAACTACAGTACCTTCATATAGAAGCATATTTATTTAGTATGGAACTCTTGTGTTTCGTCAATTTTCGAGTCGATTATTGGCCAATAGTTTCAGAAGTAAAGTTAGCAAGGTCAATTATTTTATTATCTTTTGAGCAGTTTCTGTATAGTGATCAATCGTGACCTAGAACTTTCTCTCCGGTAGTTGACTTGTTCAATCAAATTGTAATGTTCCATTTACCATTCCAACTGTTCCGCAGCATTTAGTTTAAGAACTAAATCGAATTTCAAGATTGGCTACGCATAATACTGGCTGGATTGCAGATATCATTGGTTAAGTGAATGACCGGCAAAAAGCAGTTTGCCATAAATAGAACATAACCTTGCTCTACAAACTCTGCTGAAAAGGAAGGAAGATAAAAAAGCTTTGGATAGTGTTCCCACGACGGCGCCATGACTCAGTGGAGTTAGCCGCGAAAATCCTGACGTCACCGCCAGTCATTAAACAAAAAACACACCATTTAACTGCTTGCTGAGCACAGCATTGCTGTTGTGGGACCTCTCTTTCATACCGTGTCATTATGTTTTTATATTCAGTTCATTATCGGCTTTGATTAATCACCGTCTATACAAGTTATTGCGTATCTCAGCGCAAATGCACCCACTCGACGACCCAGAGAACTTGTTTGAATATGCAATTCACCACTGTGAACCATTCATCCGTCGTTGCTAATGTATATGCAAGCAACGAGCCTGAAGTTAATGGAAACAAAAAGGTTTGACATCACAGTGACATTGTCAACAGCAAATTCGCCAAGTCAAGTGGAATCAATCCATTTAAACCGTGGGCGTCGCCAGATTTTTCCTTTGAGTGGCAGCAAAAAATCAACATCATCTCCACTACAACGGTTCTTCTTGCTTATTGAAGTATAAACAACAGGAAATCCTATACATTAACTTTTATAATTAGGGCTCGCATTTTATGACCTAAAAACTCGTAAAATATGCACACATTTATGCTGCAAGAGTGATCAAAAGATGACCTAAAATCCTGAAAAGATGACCTAAAGCTTAACACGAAAATTGCTTTTATTACTTTGTCTACCACGTATAGTAAGTAGAGGAAGTATTGTATCCGACCCAAAAAGTCGATGTCGAGATTTCACCGTAAATATGTGTTTTGAGGCCCCCAATCCAAAAAAGCAGTTTTAGAAAAATCTGTGTGTGTGTCTGTCCATGAACAGCATAACTCGAAAACGAAATGTCGGTTAAAAAGCAAAGTTAGTAGTTAAGTTTAATATCTTTCTAGGATCCGAGAAAAAGATTTTGAACAAACTTCTAAACTACCTTTACATGATAAAGTCTTCGAAAACTTTGATTTTCTTGCAAAAGGTTCTAACGATTTTGATTATAGTATCATATGTTAAAGATATTTTTATGACAAATGAAACATATTTTGAATTTTCTGGCTATAACTCATGTAAACCTGTTTACTCTTGATGACTTTTGCATAACTGTTAAACCGTAAGAGACAGGCCAAATCTTACCATACAAAAAAATGTAGATCACGTTAAGACATACAATTTATGTCAAAATGATTTTTTTGTGGAGTGAACCATTTTGGAGATATTCCTTGCTATTTGTCTGAGTTCTGCAACACTTATACTTTTCTCAAATGGAAGGTTGTTATTCAATTTTTTATCCCTTGGCCGTGCAAAGGGAATGGGATTTCAAAGCCGTCATATAGTGACCAGCTTTAAGGGATATATCCTCAAAGCTTACTGTATTCCCACATTCCCCTTGCACCTACAAGAAAATTGACAATAGGATAAATTCTGAAAATGTTCATCACGACTAAGACAGAAGGAGATAGAGGAATAATAGTTTATAACAATAGTTAGTACAAGAGTAGAGAAAGTGTTGTGAGTGCAACACATAAGATTTTTTAAAGTTAATATGCATTAACTTTTACAGAGCCTGTAATGCCTTGTAGCGTTCATACCTGCTTTTAGTGGTAGCCTTTACGCTGTTTTCCCAGGCACACTTGGTATTCCTAGATGTTTGCTCTGGGAAGGCGAAAGAAATCGTTAAACTAAACGTAAAATAAAATACCTAGTACTTACCTGTGTTCATCACTAACACATTTAGAAAGAATAAACATTAGAACTCTCGATGGTGAACCAGTAACTATTGGCGCATTTGAAAATACACACGCTAATTACACCAGACAGCGGAATTGTGTTGCGCGTGTAGCGTATTTGGTGACTCGCAGAAGGAAGGCATTTTCACCACCCTGCAGTACATCTTTGAGGACCACCCGATTTTATTCCCCCTCTTATGGTTCGTATCCCTACTAATTACTGTAACTAACGCTTTACTTTAAAACCGTTAGGGAACATGAAGGGGAAGAATTAAAGAAAAGTTAACTGCCGAGAGTACCGAGAGTTCATAATTAAAATATGGTAGATATCCAAGCTTAACGGAGAAATAGAAAAGCGTACTTAAAAGCATAAAATGTGTTATGAATTTAGATAAGGGATTTAAACATTAGCGCTTCTCCACGTGGCGGAACGCCTATAGCGAGCTAGGTATATACACTGTGTTGTTGGTATTTCCCTTAGGTACTTATAGCTACAAAACGGGGATATATTATCACTTAACAATGAGTGTCTACATCAGCGATGTCCAACCTTGTCTCTTTGGAAGGCTTGCGTTATTAGCGCCTATTTCCCATTTCCGGTACATTCCTTATTACTTGTTTGAACTTGCCAATAGTTTTACTGTTCTCAAATAGGAATATGTTATTCTTTTTTGTTTCTAGACCTTGCGAAGAGAATGAAATTTCAAATGAATCGCAAAGCAACCAACTCTTAAAACATTTCACTATCACTTAAAGTCTATTGTACTCCCATATTCCCCTTACATCTACAAGAAAATTAGCAGTAAGATAATTTCTGAAGATGCTTATGTCTATTAAAATATAGTGGATAAAGACTTAAGCACTTAGTGGCTCTCGTAAGACTTGCACTTCGACTTTGTCGCCAACATTAATATACTTCTTAAACGTAAGCAGCACCAAACAATTGACTAAAGAACAGGTGTTTCTCTCACAAGATTTGAAAGTGCTTTCGTAAATCAAACGCAACGTACATATAACAAAACAGTGACCCAAAATGCGCGTATAGTTGAAGGAGGTTAATCCAACCCCCCTTTCGCAAACATTGGACATCGCTGGTCTATATCTTCACTAGTTAAAAGGAAGTCATTCCCTTACACAGGTATGAACGTCCAAATGTAATTCAGCAGATTGGCCGTTCCACAAAGTCAGGCTCACTAAATTGGGGATGGTGGGTTGAGGTCCTGCCTCGGGCGTGAGTCTTTGTGTTTGTAATCTTGTGCTTATGCCTGAAAATTTAAGACGCCAAAACGGACAGAGCAACATAAGTACAGAGAAAAATGGTGAAACAAAAGAAGAGAAAAGTGTGCAAAAATTTCCTCTCGGATGCTTTATAAATGACAACTGTTGCCGACACAAATGGGCCACCTTTTATACTGCACAATCCATTGTATCCCACAGTTGAATTATATCTATTGGAATTATTATCATTATCATTATAGAGAAAAGATCTGAATACAACTTACAGAGCTGTTTAGGGTTCCTAGACTATATTAAAGCTTATGTCAGAGTACAACGACATAAGTTCTTGGAAAATAATGGAAGAATATATCAGCCAATCTGATTAACTCTATTAAATCACAATATAATAAAACAATAACAACAACCAACAATGAACAAACAAAGGATTAATACAGGGTTGCGGATTGTCACCAATACTATTCGATTTATGTTTAAATAAAATAGTCGAAAACTGGAGGATAAAATATAAACTCAAAGGATAGTCTTGAAGAGTATTAGAGTTACAAAAACCAGTCGAATATATAAATGAAGTAGGGAAAAAATCTAACATGAACATTTCTGGAAAGAAAACAAAAGCAATGGCTATAATAGAAAAAGAACAGAAAAGGGTAAAAATTGTTAACGAGGAAGATATTATTTAACAGGTATCAACATTTAAATATTTAGGCTTTTGGAATACAAAAGCAGATATAGAGGAAAATATAGAAACCTATAACTAATTAAATGGATGTATAAAAAAGACACTATGAGAAGAGAAACGAAACAAAGACTACATAATATTGTGTAAAAACCAGCACTAAAGTATTCTTGCGAAACATTGGTCCTATAATCTAGAGAAAAATCTAGATTAGAAGCAGCCCAAATGAGATTCTTACGAGCACAATTGGGAGTAACAAGATCAGATAGAATGAGAAATATTGAACATAAGAACACAACTCACTGAAGAAAATATAATATAAATGATGAGATTCAACGATATCACAAACAGTGAAAAGATCATGTTCTAAGGATGTCCCTCTGAGATACACACGGCAAGTTTTCTTTTACAAACAATCATGACGGTGAAACGTTTGGACAACGGAAAAGACGGAGCGATCAATTCACGTATCTTCGAAACAGGTCAAAAAGACCTTAACCTTGTTAGGAAGATGAAGGAAGAGAACATTATTACCATTATCACAATACGGGCTAAACGTAATTGTTTTGTTAGCTCATCTGAATTCCAGATTGTAGAGTTGGTATGTGCACCATAGAGGGCTTGCTGGATTTATGGGGACTACAAACTTTTATCTAAATTAAACATATGAAGTAACAACATACGCTGAAACAGCACTAGAAGAAAAACTGAGGGAAGACTGAAGACGAATGAAAAAAGAATGTATATCACATTGGTCCCATTAACAAAATAGAATATGAACAAAACAATGTAAAGAAGAAACGATAACCAAGAAAACTGAACAGAACTAAGTTTTGAGGTTATGGTATTGACGATGTGGAAGAAACAGTGAAGCAATAGCAAGGATAGAAACAATGGCAGCTACATTAGATGCAAAGAGAAAAATGGCAAGCACGTACAATGAGTAGGGAGAAAGCAGAAGGGAGAATGTAACAAAAAGAAACTCCCAGACAGGAAATATCCGAGAGCCTAGTGAGTGGCTGAGAGCGCGTCTAATAACATGACTTGGAAAGGGGCGGGGGTGGATTTACATGTCGGGCTGGAATATCCGATAAGCGTGCTGCGGTTTAGAAGGCTTCCTCCATGTCTTGTGACATTCTATAGCCGCCAAATGGCAAAAAGTCAGAGGCTTGTTCACAACCTAGGGTTAGGCAATATGCTACAGGATTCACCCTAATACCATTTCAAACTCCCTTAATGCAGCGTGACATGTTCATGAAAATCTAACACGAAGCTTTGTATATAAACTGGATGCATACATTTTCAATGCATTGGCACCAGGATGGTGTACTAAACGACCCAGCATTGACAAATACGGATTCAAAATATTTCCATCTCTATTTTACGACTTTGGAAGGGTTATTAGCATTTTTATCATATACTAGAATGTTAAAGCAGGACTCACGACCGAAAGGTCTTTGGCTCTAATCCTGCAGGACCGTCTTCCTGACGGTTTTCTTCAATCCTCATAACTGGGAAGTGTTAGGAGATACCCCAAACTAAGTCTTTGAATGTTTCCTTCCCAAACTTCCTTTCCAAATTATCAATTCATTTCAATGCCCAACTCCTGCGGTGCCGTACGTTGTAAAAACGGGCGTTGACTCAATGAAAACTTGCGGAGGCGACTGAGCACCTCGACTGAAAGGCGATATTCTGTGCCTATGCCCCTGACGGGGTACCCCCAGGGAGGATGGATGAGGCGAATGGACCCTAAGGGCTGCCGGAAAGTTGCCACGACAGAGCAGAGAGCAGCGCCCCTACATTTTCCCAGTTGTAATCATCCCGGCGGAGGCTGCTCACCTGCCGAGTATTTCTGCACTGGGAAGAATCAAATCCTCCTTTGTGATTATTGCATAGTTCTCGTATTCTAGTTCCCTCCAGTTTTCAAGAGGAACTATTAAGGTGCTGATATGTGCACGAGCACTTTGTGAGCGCGAGCCTTTGAGCCGCTCGTTAAGTTGGCCCGCGCTTTTCAGTGCATTACGAGCAGCTCAGAGTAGCTTTTCACAATTAAAAGTAAGGTAAGGTTCAAGGCTGTGCCCGTGCTATTTAATGGGAGCATTCACATAATCACACAACGCGCTCGTAACACAATGGTGTGCAAGCTCCAAAACATTAAGCTTGTGTTGCGTGCATAGACGGAATTCTACATTTCTTTCTCCGTGCCTTGCCATATTTTGAAAAACGAACATCGCGATGCGAATCTCGACTAGGGCGAGTTACCCTGATAAGGTTTTTTCTGTAGTTTTTTCTTATCCGGCAGGATGACTTGTGGGTTACTCTAAGCTCTAAGAACCCCCGACTCATTTGAGCACGATTTCACTTATTTCATTCATCGTCAGATATGACCTAACCGATCAAGAACGTTATACCTAAAAACAAGAGAACTTTATGTGTTATTTACTTATAAATACGGATGCATTTTCATACGGGAGTTTGGCCCAGTGCCGGACTTTTAAGCATTTAACCTTTTGTTTGAAAACATCTTGTCAACGAATTAAAACAAAAACATTCCTGAATATCAACAGTAATATGAGCTATAAGACACCACTTCAAAATTATTATAACTTGCTTTAGTATGCGAATTAGTATGGTTTCTAATGTCACAGAAATTCTCCTACTTAAATAATTCTCTCCAGTACCAAACAGCTAAAAGTTTTGTTAATTATGAAAACAAACTTTTGATTCACATCTGTTGAAACATTTCACTCATATTTTACAATGTTCACACCCGAATTAGTTTATATTGTCACTAACAGCATACGCAACATGAGCCCATCTACAGGTACAAGATTAAACACAGTCTTCCTCAAAGGATTCTGCCCAAATGTAACATTGTTTCTTCTTGGAGTCATTTTGACCTGAATTGATATTTTCAAAGTTTTGAGATCCTAAAAAGAAATCATAGGCGTATTATGTTTGCCAGAATAAATGTTTTCTCTGTCCGACATTGGGAACAGCAGTTGTGTCGGTATTGGGGCCACTTGTATTAGGTATATTTATGAAATCCCAACTAACACAATAGATTTGATGAACTTACTTAACTTAAAGGAGTATTAACAATGCTGCAAACTTTAACCACGCAAGTACTTCACACGTAACAAAGAATATCTCCACAATGGTGAACCAAAGGACTGTATGGCGTGACGTGCACCGTTCCTTTGTATACAATCTCAGTTTATAAACGCACACTTCTCCTATCTTAAGTGGAACCGGTGAATTTGGTAGTGTTTGGTACTGTTGCACTGGGGCAATCTCCCCTATAGGGTATTATTGGTTATGTTATTCCATTTGAAACATGCGTTACACCCGAGGTTTACGCATGCACTTAGAATACAGAAACATGTGTTAACCTCTTGCATTCTTGTTGATACATTACTGTGCTATATTTTTAATTTTGGCAATAGCTCCAGCATAGTGGAGCCATTAAACCATCAGAGCATACGATATAGGCACACAGTTTTCCCATGGCATTTCATTTGAAGTGGAAAAATCATCCAATAAATTAAATATTTCACCACCTGCGTGCCAGTGGATAGAGGTTGACAAACATGAGAATAAATGCCATTAAACCACCAACCCGGTGACGTCAGTCTTTCATCCATTTGTAGTGCGAATTTGGTGCACATGATTCGACTGCTAAGTTTGTCTTTCACGTCATCAGCCATATCACTGATTCGTGTAGCAGCGGTGTTATTTGACAAGGGAATGTTGGAGACTGACAACAGCTTGTTCATCATGCATACACTTGACAGTATCGACAAGGATCGATAAGAGTCTCTGCAATGGAACGTGCTTACTAACACCAGCTACAGAGTAATTATTCAGATGAAAGCTTCCAGTACCTTTTCATTATTGGTGAACGAAAATTTAGTTACTCTTCCTCTTGAAAACAACCAAACGATTTACTTTGAACTCGGAATGATGTCTCTCAAAATGACGCTGAGGTTAAGCAGGAAACAGGAAATTACTACTCAATACATTTCCGCAGATCAGAGAAGTGAAGCCGATTCAAGTAATCTTCCTCAAATTATTCTTTTTTGTTGACTAATTTCTCTCCAATACTCCTGTTCTGTCTCTGTGTGATAATAACTGACTTCATCATTCATTATACGTAATACAAAATAAAGCACATACTGCATTTTTCATTAAACACCATTTCGTCGTTAAAACACGACCCTTTTTCATTTAAAAATGGCTTTTCGCAGTTGAAAAGGCGCACTTGGGCATTTAAGAAAAAGTTTGTGCATGTTCCTAAAATATCTTAAAATTATACTTAATATTGCTAAAAATGTTAACTTAAAACTTAACTGTGATCAAGGAAAAATTGTTATTTTAAAATATCAGCTAGTTTAAATCGACAGCAAATAATGAATGAAGAAAGAATATATTAACTTTTGATGAAAGTCTTTATATATATATTATTTCAATTAAAAATTGAAATACTTTACTCACTTGAAAATAAATGAAGCACAAGTCAGTCAATAATATAATATTCAATAATGTAATTTAAATACAAATAACAGAAATAAATAGCTTATAACAGAACTAAACTTATGGTCAAACACACCAAAACAGGCGTAAGATTGGCTAATAAATAATAATGTTAACTTCATGAATATTCATTATTAGGGGGACACCGAAGTAATAAAAGTGATTTTCTAAAATATTCAAGTTAGAGCTAAAATGTATGGCACAAACATTGTTGGACACAAAGGAAATAGCCATACGAAGTTTCATTCGAATATTTGATTTCGTTCTGGATATAGTAATTAATTTTTTCAATTTATCTAAAATCAAAATGTCTTCTCCAACAGTCATTAAGCTACATGCACGATATTTTAAAATTATGTTCCTTAGTACCCTTGTAATAGATTGATTATTTTTTTTTTTTTTTTGTAAATATTTATTTAAGGTCGTTTTGACAGCACGGTCTTATCACGACCATACATAGTAATACATTGTGGATATTAACTTACAATTAGATTAAATTTGTCCTATAGTGGATAGTTTGTTTTTACAAAAATGTTTACTTTTTTAAAACAATCTATGGCCAATATAAAAATTCTAATCAGAGGCACATTCTGCAGTATTTTGTGGAAAATATGCAGGCTTCTAGCTTTGGTTTTGTGGGAGAAGATAGGTTTTAAATATGACAAAATATCAGAAAAATGAAGCCGAGAAAAATGGCTTTAAAGCTTGACATGCAGTGACAGTGTTACAGATTGTTACTCCCTGACCTACCACAAGTAGAAGAATGAGCTTTGAAACCTCTGTCCATGTTGGTTATTGTACAAAGGACATACTTATTTTCCTTTGTTTTTGGCATTCCAGAACAGCAGAATAGTGCACTAGTATATCAAAACCATACCTAAATGTAAAATCTTCACCAATCATGGTCGAGTTTTTAAGAACTTTATAAAGTAAACAATCTGCTGCGCCCACTTACTCTGTATTTTTGCCACAAAACGACACTCCACAAAGTAAATATAGAATTAAGGGTATTAAAATATATAAACATGCACTTAAAACGTCCTTTTAATCTAGGAAATAAGCCAATATGACAAACTAAAGCAAATGCCGTCCAATAAACAAATGTTGGGACCAATATTTCAACTGTTCAAGGAAATTAAAATGACGCACGAAATACACTGCCACCTTGCGGATATACGAGAAATCATGTTAAAGTAGGCTACAACGATCCAACAGATTTAGTTTAAAAATGAAATATTTAAAGCATATGTGTATTCGAACGTGTCGGTTGCCCATTTATAAAACCGAGTTATTTAACCATCGCAACGCTTTAAAAGTGACATCCAAAACATGTGTTACATCCACCTTAGGGGAGCCAATTTGTGCAAATATGCACTTTAAAGTCTGGTGCGTTAGTTACTTTTGTTATCTGCCGTATCAAATGCTGCTAAAGGATCTGCTGAGAAAGGAAAATTACAGGGAAAATTCAATCCTTTACATTATTTGTTCTTGTATTTAATGTGAGTAATATATTAAAATCTCGAAAGACCTGCCAACACTTGTATTCAACAATGATTGATGGGAGTCATACCAGCATTTAATTTTCATGAACATGCCTCGTTTTCCATCATTAACACAATAAGGCAATTAGAACTCTGACCATATTATTGATTGACATTAATGTGTATGTGTGATGAACAGATTAACATTGTCAGCCTCTAGTGCATATATCCTGGTTGATGTGTCCCTGTGTTTATTCAAAGGTCAGAGCAAGGGAAACATGAAGGACTAATTATTCACACCACTTATTGAGAATTGGCGCCATCCTTTGTCTAAATCAGCAGGTCACAATGGGTCTCTCATGATATCAGTTTTAGAGAAATATTTGATTCAGTGGGTACTATTGCTTTATAAAAAGCTATGGTGTACTGGAATTCGAGACACAGTGTAAGAGGATAGTTTGCAAAATGGGAGCATTTAAATATCGGACGAAAATTGCTCGTGGAAATCAATCTGTAATTGGGGTAATCTGAACGTTCAGAATGAGGGAATCCGACACTGACATCAATTTGGAAACCATAGAGATGGGCTGCATTGGGCGGTGGGTCAGGGAAACATGCTGTGGAGGAATAATAATACAATAAAAAATAAATGCATCATTGACAGGCAATGAACAATTACGCAATGCAGAAAGAGTTGGGGTTAAAATCGGAGTGAGATATGGAATAACACATCAGAACAGGAGCAAAACAGGAGCTCACCTGGCTAGACTTGGTGCATTGCGGATTACAGATATATTCCTAATTAAGGCGAGGCCTTTCAAGCTTAGACCCTAAGTGCTAGAGGAGAAGGATAAGAACAGAGTTAAATGTATCCTGTCGCGTCTTGGTTCTTTATTTTATTTTAGTTTAGTTTATGTCTATTCAGGTATCGTTATTGTGTTGTGTTTACTTACCTTTGTATAGTTGCCCTTCAGTACATAATACGATAAGAAATGATATGTGGTACTGGAGCAATAAACATCTCAGAATTTGTGCCATATCTTCTTGAATTATGTGTAATGCTGAAGGAATGAATATATCCACAGGAATTCCTTCAATTCCTTCCTGAGTTATTTGTGATACTGGAGGAATGAATATATCCACAAGAATTCCTTCAGTTTCTTCCTGAGTTATTTGTAATGCTGGAGGAATGAATATCTCCACAGGAATTCCTTCAATTTCTTCCTGAGTTATTTGTGATGCTGTAGGAATGAATATCTCCACAGGAATCTCTTCAATTCCTTCCTGACTTCTGTGTGGTGCTGGAGGAATGAATATCTCTACAGGAATTCCTTCAATTTCTTCCTGACTTATGTGTGGTGCTGGAGGAATGAATATATCCACAGGAATTCCTTCAATTCCTTCCTGAGATTCTAAAGTAAGAACAAATTAGAAACTAAAAACTTCACGTATCTTAGTAATATTGCAAGTTCTTGATGCAAAGCTGACTAAAATTTCGAGTTGACTCCAACTCATTCTCAAAGCTATACAAACAAATTTGTTACCCTGAGATATTTGTGAGGCTAGAGGAATGAATATATCCACAAGAATTGCTTCAGTTTCTCCCTGAGTTATTTGTAATGCTGGAGGAATGAATATATCCACAGGAACTCCTTCACTTTTTCGTGAGTTATGTGTGATGCTGGAGGAATAAATATATCCACAGGAATTCCTTGAATTCCTTCCTGAGATATTTGTAATGCTGGAGGAATGAATATCTCCACAGGAATTCCTTCACTTTTTCGTGAGTTATGTGTGATGCTGGAGGATTGAATATATCCATAGGAATTCCTTCAATTCCTTCCTTAGTTATTTTTTATGCTGGAGGAATGAATATATCCAAAGGATTTCCTTCAGTTTCTTCCTGAGTTATGTGTGATGCTGGAGAAATGAATATCTCCATAGGAATTGCTTCCATTTCTTCCTTAATTGTGTGTAATGCTGGAGGAATGAATATCTTCACAGAAGTAGCTTCAATTTCTTCCTGGAGTATATGTGGTGCTGGTGTAATAAAGATATACAGAAAATTCCTTCAATTTCTTCCTGATTTATGTGTGTTGCTGAAGGAATGAATATATCATCAAGCATTTCTTCAATTTCTTCCTGAGCTATGTGTGGTGCTGGAGGACTGAACATTTCCACTGGAATTCTGTTTCGTCACAATTTGTGGTCTTCAACTCCTGGGCCCCAGAGAAAGAAGTCACGGCTGAAAGATTGGAGTGCCCGGCTGGCCATGAGATATTCACTTGTATGGGGATTTGGAAACAAATTGCTCACAGCTGACATGGAAATTCATGCGGTGAGACTCCTTGCCTCATCGTATTATTATTGGAAGAACGTATTCTCATTTGCAGGAGGAAGAACAAGTGCGGGAACTAAGAACTTCTCCAACAAGTGAATGTGGCGTTGCGTTCTCACAGCCTTTTCTTCTCACCTTCCAAGAATTGCATTGTATTGTGAATGTGTGGCAGACCAGTAGGCGAAGTTTTGTTAATTAACAAACCTTGGTAAATGGAAATGGGCCCTATTGCTCATGACGAACTTGCTGAAATCTCGTTTCCATTAATCAATTGCAGGAAATTCTAGCATAACTAAAGTCTTGGTTCCAGGGTGCTGTTCCAACGGTGATTCATTTTATTTTTTTGGGGGTTGGAAATAAAGATCTGCGCGTCCAATGCTACACTCAGAAAACCCGAGTGACTGGGCAGAGGAGTGGAATTTTTCACGGTATGATGTATGATGCTGTTTTAACACTACGCCTTTGTTCTTTTGTGTGTAACCAGTAACATCTAAGTTGGAACACCGTAGTTAATGTCATAAATTAATTTATATGTAATATGTTAAAACTGAAATGATAAGATGAAGAGGCTTACCACACCGCGCACTGTAAAATAAAGAAAGGAAAAATAGAATCTGAAATATTTTATAAAGCACTATCTCAAGATTGAAAATGATTTTTTATTTTAAGCTTATCAACACAATTTTAACAGAATAATAACTAAAAGTTAAAGTAGATGATGATACTTGATTGATTGACAAAACCGAGGCAATGAACAACGTGTTAACACGGGTGAGTGAATGACTGAGTAAGGTTTAAGGGTCCGTCGACAGCTAGGTCTATGGGCCCTTAACATTGGGAAAGAAAGCGTCAGAGCCATACTCAGGCGTTCGCGTATATACATGAAGCAGATGTGTAAACAGAACATTGCTGAAGAAACAAACTAATGAAGACAATAGAAACCGTGTGTGGGCTTCTTTAGTATTGTGATTGAAAAGAATTATACAATCAGTGAATACACAGATTAACACTTGTAGGAAATAATACTCTTTCATTAAAAAGTGCTCAGCGCAAGACAAAATTAGAGATCCCTTCGAGAAGTATCTAAGTTGTACATATACTCAATAGCAAATAAGTCCTACTTAAAATATCAATAATACCTAACGTGCAGAACAAATAATAAATATTAAGCAAATAGATTAAAAGTACAAAACAGCAATCTTGAATCCTGCAACAATAAATGAACATAATAAAAATTTTTAAAAAATAAAATGGTGAGCCTAAATTAATATGCAATGTTTTCAACATGTTCACACACAAATTAAATTAAGTGTAAACAAATAAAATACATAAAAAATTGTATTTATCAAACATTTACGAGAAACCGTTATTCAAACAAAAGAGAACAATTGAAGTAAATTGTTAAAATACTATATAATAATTGTGAAACACACATAAAAAGTAACTCTTGAGCATTTTAGTGCACGCAACCACAAGGACACATCAAAACTATTTCAAAATAGAGCGCAACGTTAAACCCACAATAAAACCACTTTAATCCAGATCTTAATGGCATGAGTTGATGGAGTACCACGATTGCAATGAATCTCACTTCGAAACTCACGCTTACCGATCACGTAACTGCTGCCTTTTACAGTATAAACACATTGCGCTCTAGTCCACAACTCCATTGCAACTAAAACGCTTTGAAATGCTTTAAAATGTTGGCAACCGCACTCATGCCAAATACAAATAAGCGCTGTTGCAAAATTGCCCGATCACAGCACAACCAGTATATGCCTCGGATGTGTTAGATATGGTCTGTTATAGAAACTGTGGGTTGATGGAGGGAAGATTAACACTTAGGTATATTTTCGCAGCACTAGCACCCAGAGAGAGTCAAGTAAATGAAGGAATTAGTAAAATAATTCATCGTGGGCAGTAACAACTTGGTGCTTGGTACTTGGTACAATACAGGGCTTTCAGAAAACATATTAACCGCTTACTGCATGGAGCTTTGCGTTCAGGCATAAGATGGATATAAGCTTGTCAGTTATCTTGGAGATGTCAAAATTAAGGGGACAAGGGGTCTGAACATACAGAAATAGCACCTTAGTGAATTAAATTACCACTGCTCTTAAAGATCTCATTTTGTAAAAACTTTTATGAATTATTCTATAAATCATGACAATTATTTCAAGTGGTTATTTGCACTGGTAGCTTATGTGGTTGAACTTATGAAATTATTTCATCCAGCAGAAAAATAACAAGATTTGCCCCTGAAACGTGAGTTCTTGAAACTTTTTCTCCCATACTACTTGCAATACGTACACTCACTTTTGCATGCTTATTGTTAGCATAATCAACTATCTTCTGAACCATAATTATTTAGTCTTTTAGTTATAATGGTTATGCATTTACAAATACATATATGCATATCAGTTCACTAGAAATTAAAAACAAATCTTATTAAAAAGGAAAAATGTGGAAATCTACAATATTGTTACTGTCTTAATATGACCAACATTTATTATAAAGGTATTATTGTGATTTTGTGATTTAGAAAGTTTAGGGTACGAACGTTCATGCAGAGAACGAAAAGATAACGTTGTTGCATAATTTACATTGTCACAATTTACAGTAAAATATTAACTCCTAAATTCCTGTACAAGTTCAGTAATACGATTTTCGTGCTGCAGACATTTTACTGTGTGTAGAACTGGTAAACAGATTCGAGAGACACTATGCACTGTAGGCAGTGCGCTTTGTGCTGACACTGTACTGGGACAATAACGTCACGTTCTGCCCGTTTGGCCGGTAACTTGCGACAGTCTTATTTCGCGATAGCTGTATAAACGTTCGAAGGCCAGTTGTACAGACTGACAAACTTTAGGAGCTGATAGATAACATTATTTTAAACACTTTTTATCAAGGAAAGTTTTTTGCTGCGGTGCTTCGTTTAAGCGCTAGACGAATTAATGTCATAGATTACTGCCTCCCACCCAGTTTAAGTATTTACGGCAAGATCAACAGTCCAAATTAGTATTGCATTTATCTTAGTAAGGCACATAATCTTAATCCAAGAAACAAACATAGAACACAAACAAAACCCAAACATCTCGTTGTTTATAGTTAGTCACAGCTTTACTATTCAAAGCAAATGTTGGAACGCACACCCATTGCGATTAATACAAAGAGCGCATCGGCGTGTCCTATTCTGCCGCACTCTCGCAAAGCCACCAGCCATTTCTGTGGTTTAAAAGTTTATAGGGCTAATTTTCAATAGTAAAGCTGTGATTAACTGTAAACCATGTGATGTTTGTGTTTTGATTATGTGTTCTGTTTTTGTTTCTTGGATTAAGATTGTGTGCTTTACTAAGATAAATGCAATGCGATTATTGTTGGTCTTGCCGTAAATACTTAAACTGGGTGGGAGGCAATAATCTATGGCATTAACTCGCCTAGGGCTTAAATAAAGCACCGCAGGAAAAAACAAACTTTCCTTAACACAAGGTATTTAAAATAATGTTATCTATCAGTTTCCAAAGATTGTCGGTCTAATTTTGGACACTTGTACACGTGCTGAAAATTTCAGCTCTTTATCGCTCATAGTTCCTGAGGAAAAGATATACTAATTCACATGTTTTAAGAGTAAATTGTATTGGTCTGCTGCTGAATGAAATAATGTTTATAGACTCTAACATAATTATAAGGCATAAGCTATGAATGCAAATAACCACTTGAAATAATAGTTGTGATTTTAGAATAATTAACCAAAAAGTTCAGGAAATATCATTTAGAACTTGATGAGCACTGATAATTTAACTTAATTTAACTTACTAAGGTTTAATGTCTGTATGTTGAAGACTATCTTGTTCCCTTAATACCCTGCACAATGGCATGCCCTTGATGTATGTAAATTTGTAATTTCTTCTAAAACGTCCAATTACTTTTGTATCCAGTGGTGATAAAGCTTAGAATTCCAGGAATATTAAGTCTGAGTTAAGGAAAGTGCTTTTCTCTGAAATGTTTTATCTTCTTGCAGCAAACTATAACCCTTCTTGGAACCATCGACCGTCTCAGACAGGCACCTGTGGGCGTAATTAAACGAAGAAATGAGGCATGATATCGTTTTATTTAAATCAGAACTTTATATTAGATCTCTGCAGCAAGTTCATTCAGCCAGGTCCTTTCTCGGCGATGGGCGTGAAATGGGATCAAGCCCTCCAATATCAGTGCACTTTACAGGCAGGCTGACTACCGAGTCTAGCCAACACAAAGGATGACCTCCTCCCAACCCCCCCCCCCCCCTCCCCCCGGATCTGACCCGGGCATAATGAACTCTGAATGTAATTGTCGCCCTTCTTCTCCCCTGCGTTTATCCAGTCCCCATCCCAGTTGGATCTGGCCTGCAATCCCCTTCATTACGCAGACAAATAAACTGCGAATGGATGAAAGGACGACGGTCCGCAGGGGATGGGAATTAATGTGAGAAGGCCGCCGCTGACCAGGGATGTGCAAAATAGAGCAGTCCTCTTGCCAGATGACGCCCCTTTACCCTCGGGCAGTACAGAGCAAAAAATTTGAAATTAACGTTTCTGCTTTCAACTAGGTAATCTGTGAGAAAGTTTAATTTCTCTACTATATGTGGCAGGTCGCAGAGGTATTGTCTTCCATAAAAAAATTTGAGGTCACACATACATCAGAGATATATATTTTCAGCTCCTTGAATAAAAAAAAAACTACGTGCCGGTGTATGGCTGCATGTGCGTGTGTGAGTTATGTGTGTATCTCTGCACCGTGTACTGCAAAACCGAAAAGTAGGTTAAATACTAAACTCCGAATTTGGATTACCCTTGCATTTTACTAGACGGAGTTACATATTATCATAGACAGACAGGTATAACCATGTATTTCACAGATGCATGCCCGTATTGCCATTGCGTCTCCTAGCGTGAGTTACTATTCTTTGTGGGTTACATCGGATTTCTGTGCAAATAAACACATCACTTCGCTCTTTCTTTCTGTTGTGAATGTAGTTTGAGTTATTGCCTCCATTTTCTATTGATGTGATGTTTCTAATTTTATGAGCAAAAATTGCCTAGTTTAAAACATTTGGAGAATTTTTACATTCTAAATATGTCTCGTTTTAGACTTGAATTTAGCTCTTTACATGAAAAATCTGGTAACTATTCCACAGTTAATGGTGGAGTCATGTAATATGTTATTTACTGATTATACCCAACATTTAGTGAGGCTGATTTCAGTACCATTTCATGTGCAGCCAGTTGGAATATTTTAATTGCATATTATATGTCACTGAAGGATTTCCTTACCAGAAGCATTTAGTTATTGAAGACATTTGGGAAAAATATTACCAAGCAAGTAAATGTTATATGGGGTTTGAGACAAGGCTTGCAAATAGCTTCATCTTTAATATACAGATATTTTTTATACTCGGAGCAAATTACTGTTGACCCAAGTGTTGCGGAGAGACATACAACGAGAGGCTGTTAAAACCTAAAACATTTGGGTTAGAATATTGCTTTGCTGTACTGAATTTTGTCCTATATGTATTAATTAACAAACCTCCTTTAACTACTAAATATTCGTAATTAATATTAGGTAAAAAAAACTAATGGGTGATGGACTTCTTAGCACGGTTGTAGTGCATCGCTTAGCAAGCTTGGTACTGGCGTGTGGATTTTCTCCCGCTGGAGGACCCGGTAAGGGGTGCATTCATCTCGTTAAATCCCTGGAGGGGAGGCATTGAAGAACTGCTGAAGCGAGAAACAACGGCTCCAGATTGCGAAGACCACATTCACCGGCAGTGAGAAACTTGAGAACTGCAGCTCACTCAAGACGCCCGGAATGGGAAGAGGTGGGAAACGTAACGGTCGGGCGGTAGGCCTTGGACGGGCATTGGGCTGTCGTGCCGCGGAGTTTTGTTTAGTAAACAAACTAATCCTAAAATAATAGTATATAAAATGTTGAAGTTAAGGTGAAAATTTGATCAATTTCTTGCTTAGCTGAAACTAATGGCAGACCATTTTATTTTGCATAATACTCAAGTGGTGGTTGCCGACACCAGGAAGAGGCAGCATTAGCAAAAGTTATAAGGTAGCGACCGAAGAGTGGTATAACACTTATCTTCAGCGAGTCGTCAAAAAGGACCTTGTGTTTTCTACATGGTCGTAAATGCACTACAAAATGAACAGCGCCCGTCAGTATAGACCACCCGGTTTGCTTCCACGAGTTCGCTCCTGACTTGCTGTCCCAGTTATTAGCTTTGCAGGTAGTGGTGAACTCTAAGGATATATTGTTAATGCGAGGATAAGCGCAGCATCCACAATTAAACTATTTAAATATGCTTTCTCATCTCTTATGAACCGGGACGGAATCCTTCATTTGTTATTAGTTTCGTGCAAGTGACCTCGAAATTCGTTATCGCAAGAACTTCCCGCTCTGCTTCATCCCTTGCAATAAGCTGTCTTGTGCTCTTGGGAAAAATAAAACGTATGGTTTGCCTGTGCTAGGCGTACTTAAGGTACTAACCAACCTGAAAACATGACACTCCTGTCATTTAAATTATTAGTTTACAAATGAAGTAAATATTGATGTAGTGTTGCTCATAACACTATCCAAATTGCCATACAAACCTCTGCATTTATAGCCCTAACATACAGAGGTACCCCCCCCCCAAAAAAAAAACCGATAACGCTTAGTGTGTTATGCGGGATGGCAAACTGATCGGTTTTCCAAAAGGAACCCCTGTAAGGAAATGCGTGGTTTAAACGCTGTAGCGCATCGAAGAGTAAATGGGTGTGCTTTCACATTTCATCAATAAACCCATCGAGCTGTCTAGATTACAACGGGCTTCGAACTGTGTACCTCCTACATCATTCTAGAGCCTGTATTGGTGATGGTGAGTCTCATGCACATGATCCAATACGTGCGACTTCTTTGAAGATTTTCAATCGCTCCGTGGACTCGAGCATTAAGGTCCTTCGCTGACATTACAGGAGTGTCATATACCATACTCTTCATGCAATTCCACAGAACATATTCGAGAGGTGTCAGATCTAGCGACTGTGCTGACCATCGAACTGGCCACCTGTAGCAAACCATGCCATTTGGATAAGCGACGATGAGGTGATTCAGCACATTTACATCAAGTGTGCTGGAGCTCATGTCGGCCATTTCCGCCGCTCTGTACTGGTGCGTGTCGTACTCCTGTTAAAAAACATTGCTTACCGGGGACTATACGATTAACGCAGTAGCATGCGCACCAAGGACTGTGGAGGAATGTAGCACATCGCAGGAATCTTATTAGGCTCAGGTTATTCATCCACAGTACACAGATGGCTAAAGGATTGCACACCTACATTCAGAACCAAAATGAATTTTGACAAATTGTCTCAAACATTCGTTCTCCAACTTCGACGCTCTTAAGCGTCCAAACCGTACATTTTCGGATAGAGGTTCCTTATTTAAAGCCAATTACTTTGCCATCCCGCACAACATACTGTTATTGGTGTGTTTATTTTTTTTTTTTTTTTGGGAGGGGCACCATGTGGTTGTGTTTGTGTGTGTGTGTGGGGGGGGGGGGGGGTGAAAGAGAAGTCATTACATTAATTTAAACCAGTGATAGATCTCGGTATTTGGAATACATTTTGTGTCTTGCGTTTTTGTCTCTGACCATTTCCTACAGAGATATTTTAGAGTTGTCCAAAACAAGCTGGCAACACTGCAAATTGTGTGGGTGTCACTTTTCCGTGCTCAGTACATAAACAAACACAGTAACATAAACAAATACCCTGTCTTCTCCTTCTGTGTTTACTGCGCGAGTGTAACCCAATCACAAGCGTTAGCTCCCAAAACATTAAGCGGAATGGAAAGTGCTAGACCTGTTTACATCCACAAACCAGCTCAATTCCTGACCAGCCTCAACGCAACATTGTCGTGTTACTGCACGTGTGAAAAGGCTGCTTGGAGTATTCCTTCACTTCTTTTAAGTGATTAATTATTCCAAAACCTTGTGTGATGTCCTACCCTTCTATGAAACATATTAGAAGGAAAATAATTACTTCCCTTCCACCTGTATATATAATTTTTGAGAATTATAACTTCGATGTCCTGGGAAAATGCTGTAAATCTACATAGAATATACATATGTGTAGGAAATCCTTCCTCGATGATAAAGAAGTGAGGGAAATGTATTATTTTCTCTGTAATAGTTTTTGAGAAAGTGTCCCCTAAAGCTAGAAAAATATAATTTTCAGGAATCGTAGAGCTTGCCGACACACGCCACATTCTAAAACTCATTTCAGGTATCGAATTCTAAGTCTAAAACAGCTGAAAAAGCCATGTTTGCCACACATTACAACGTTGGCATGCCTGCTCAAAGACTTCCAATCTAAAGACCAACCATTCATGCAGTTTGAAATCTCAGATTTGTAAACTGACATTGACTAGAAACATCAAAGGGGGCGTGGCAGTATTCAGGTTGCAATCTTTAAAACAATCTAAACTTTTATTGAAATATTCCCAAGTCTGTTTACCTCATTTTGTGCGTTTTTTCTCCCCTTTTCTTTCCTTTTGTATTTGAATTGTGAAATTTGGTCATTTTAAACCTCATCTCTTAAAGAGCTCTTTTCCTTTAATAAAGCGTATTAAAAGACTCCTTCACTGTAAGTAGCTGTTAATATGTGCAATATTTTTACTTTCTCTGCTAATCATAGTAGGTAGGGAAGTGTTGCACTCCACACAAAAATTCGATGTCGAGATTTCTTCGAAAATATCTACATGTTTTAAGGTTCCTGAAAAAAAAAAAAAAAAAGTTTTTAGAAAAAGATCTGTGTATAGCGTGTGTGTCTGTGTGAGTGTGAACAACATAACTAAAAAACAAGTAGTCAGTTGAAAGCCAAACTTGGTGTTGAGGTTCAGCATTTTCCAAGCATGTGGCACGAAGGTTTTCAAGAACGTCCCTCCCCTTTAAACTGTTCTTTATGTGGAATATTTATAAAAATTTCGATTTTCTGAAAAATGACTAACACATTTCATAAAAACACCATATGTTTAAGATACTTTCATGGAAATGGAATGTTTTTGTTGAACTTTTTATTCTGGATGACCTTTGCGTAACTGGTAAAGCGGAAGAGATATACAAAATCTTGCTATACAAAAATTATAGATTTGGTTATAGCATATAATTTTTGTCGAACAATTTTATTATGGATCCTTGTTATTGGTTTGAACTTTCCAGTACTTTTCTCAAACAGGAAGTCGTTACCCTTTCTTTTATATCCTGCAAAATGGATGGACCGTCAAAGCCATCGCATAGTGCCCAGTTCTTAAAGGATTTGACTATCGCTTAAGCATATTAGTCTGCTATTCAATTGTATCTACATACAAGGAAATATTTAATAAAGTGATTCCTACTGAAGGTTCACGCAATTAACATGAAGTAGATAAAGGATAAACCTTTTCGTGTGAGTGCGCAGATCAGATTTTTCTAGATTTCCTCGCAATGTGCGGACATCATTGACACTCTGAAATGGGAGTGCTGTTTACTTGAGGTGAATCTCAAGTAAAGAGTTAAAGCAGAAGTTGTATGGAGTCCAGATGCAGAGCTACAGGATACCACTGCCAAAGGGTTCACTCAGGAAATGAAGCAAGAGAATAAGCAGTGTGCCTGCAGGCACGTTCCCCCACCCAACCCACTTGTTCCCGACACCAGCTCCAACACAACTCAATTCTCTCAGCTCTCAGTGTGCAATAGAAACGGCATTGTCTCTTTACAAGAGATGTTATGCTTTTCAGACATCGTAACACGTATCTTCAAGACAAATACAGCATTCTACAGTCTCAGGAATTAAAACGCCGAGACACCGCAAGGCAATATCTGTTGTAATCCCATTCTCTCCGGAATGAATTTAATTTTTACTTTCCCTATTATAGTAAGTAGAAGATGTGTTGTATTCCACTCAGAAATTCATGCCCAGATTTCATCAGAAGTACACGTTTTGAGTAGCCCGGAATACCAAACGCGCGTGCGCGTCTCTGCCACTCTCACTCACTCGGTGTGTGTGCTTGCGAACAGCATAAGTCAAAACTGCATAGGGGTACTTTTAGACGTGGCAAATGACTGGAAGTTGCGCAGTGGTTTATGGTTGAGTTCAATTTTGTATTTGTATGTATAGGACCATAGGAGTGTCAGGTTAATATCTCTCCAACTTCCGTGTAGCTGAATGCTGGGAAGGATAATTTCATCCTCCGAATTTCATTAATCATTTAATTCATCCTTCATCCCGTTGATTCTTTCAGAATCGTAACTGTCAACGAAGTTGTTAGGTGTAACTTGGCAGGGATGATATGCGCACAGGGACTCTTTCCGTCTATCGTTGTCTGTAGGATCCGGGTGGAAAAGGGAGCGACATTTGGGGGCGTTGGACACCGCCGAGGTCCTCCTAAGATGGCTCCGGAAGACCTAAAGACTTAGAAGTGTCGCCAAACTTGTGAAACTTTGGTTACCTCTGTCAATGTGTGTGGGTTCTGGCCACCCGCTATCTCCTCTCACCTCATGCTTCCTCTCGGAGGATTCCCCCTTGGGGGCATAGGTACAATATGCTTGATTGCAATGCCCAACGCCCTCCGTACCTCTCCCATTTCGTATAGTATACATCACGGGACAGTGCGTGATTAAATACAGTGCCCGCTCACATTATCAGCAGTATCTTGTTTATTTAAAGTAGGAAACAGAGACCTTACAGAGCATCAATTTGCATGAAGTCACTCGCGCAGATCCTAGCAAGATCATTCACGACGTCTAAAAAACACATCACTAGTTATTATAACTACTAAAGCACAAGCTGTAGGTATTTTCAAAAGACTAGTGAATAATTTTTTGTTTGATGCTGAATCGACTTTATGCTTTTGAGTTATGCTATTCCTAGACACACACACAGGTCGTTCACTAAAACTGTTTTTTTATTCAGAGATTGTCTACTAATATGTACTTGGTAGATGAAATAAAAGGTACCCATTTCCTATTTTTTTCAGGGTTTTATAAAGCAGAAGATACGTACTGCGAAGGGCCAGTCTATTTGCAAACCGTAGCTTTGCCTGGATATGGAAATATCTTGACCACACTGAGTTACAGAGAACGCAATTGGATGAACTCCTTATTCCAAAACAAATCTCTATTCCAATATAGCAGTCCATTAGGTGGATGTTATTTCTCGCAGGAGCTCTGCCATTCGGAGCCTCGCTGTCGCAATCTGGTATGCAGATGAGTCAAATAGCATTCGGCAAACTCACCATAGTTGTAATAACCAACATCTCTGTTCAACTTGGCACCGTTTCCAGTCAAATGGAGCGTAGTTCTCGCCACTGAGATGTGGATTACCAATGTTTGATGGATTATGCAAACCGACCTGAAAGTCCATAAATTATACGCTTTGCTCAGTTTTATTTTAAAGCCACGCTGCACATAAGTTATGTGATAAATGGGGAACACGTGTACATATGTACATACTACTGCAGCAGCTTAACAATTGCTAAGTAAAGATTTATTGGGATTCCCTAGTGTACCTCGCTGGGTAGAAGTGTCGCTTGCAGTTGCGCACATTTCCTGCGCCCCATTGATGGATTAGAATGCTTATCTTTGGCTGTTTGTTGCCTGCAAGTCAATGAATCATACTTCTGTATGAATCATATGGTTGATAACTTTCGTGCCAGTGACCAATTTTACACCCGTCACGCGAGTCGCGTGCAACGTACTGTGGTTATGCTAAGTCATGCATGGCCATAAATAGTTAACTATAATACAACCACCAGTCTTCACATTCCTAATATCGTTAAAAGGAGATAACATGAAATTTTACAATACAATCTCATTGGTTGCATTTACCTCAGTTTCCTTACATACACATCTAAAAGTATTCTTGCAAAACATTTTCTTCTATTTGCTTTTTCTTTTATACGTTCCCTACTAAGTAGGGGAAGCATTGTATTGGACCAAAAATTCGATGTCGAGATTTCACCGGAAATACATGTTTTGAGGTCCCATGAATCCCTAAAAAGGCATTTTTAGAAAAGGACCGCATATGTCTGTGAACAGCATAACTCAAAAATGAAAAGTCAGTTAAAACCCAAAGTTGGTATTTAAGTTTAATGTCTTTCACACGAAGATTCTGAAGAAAATTTTTCCACCCTACAGTACCCTTTACTTGGAAAACGTTTCTAAAATTTTGAATTTCTCAAAAACGGTTCTAACGATTTTGATTAAAATGTTTAAGATATTTTTATGTTAAATGAAGCGTTTATTTTGAATTTTCAGGCTATAGCCCATGTAGTCCTATTTACTCTGGATGACCTTTGCATAACTTTTAAACCGTAAGAGATAATTTCCTTGTTATTTTTCAGAATTTTGCAGCACTTATATACGTTCTCGAATGGTAGGTCGTTATTCATTTTTTATCTCTTGACCATACACAGAGAACGGAACTTCAAAGTCGTCATATAGCGACCACTCTTGAAACGTTTACCTAACTTGTGGTTAAAGCCTACTGTATTGTTTTTGCTTCTACAAGAAAATTAGCAATATGACAATTTCTACAAATATTTATCTCGATTAACCTGAAGCAGAGAGAGGAATAAGTGCATGTAGGAATTGTTTGTGCAAAAATAGAGAAAGTCTTGTGATTGTAATACATCAGGGTTTTTAAAAATGCTTTATTAGGGTTCAGAGGGCCTCAATATAGCTCTTTTAGACAAATATAGAAATCGAATTTTTTGCTGGAACACAATTCTTGCTCTACTTTAATTACGTAATAGGTAAAGAAAACCTAGCGATGAACTTGGGGTTCTTTCACTAGGAGTACTCCATGTTTCCTTTGAAGCGAGAATTTTATTAGTAACGTGGGAAGCCAGGTTTTCAATGTTTGTTGTCATTTAGAAACTACAAGAAATAATGAATATGGCTGGATATTTTACAAAGGTGAATACACAGAGGGTAGCTCAAACCGAAAGACCATAGTTGGAGCGCTAAATCAGATACCGTTTGACCGGCGTTATCCCCCTTGCAACATTCAGTAGAATGTACAGATTTAGCATGGATAAGCAATGAAACAGCGCGTAGCCTAATCTCTCAGGCGTGAGCTGTGAAGCTTCTATTTCTGTCTGCCGACAGTTAAGAGCTAAAGCCCCGTCGATACATGTAAATGCAGTTACAAGGGAAAATGTTCAATGGACTTCCTTTGTAATGCTTTACCGAGTGAGATGGCTCCGCGTTAACGTGTGAGGCTCGTATTTGCGAGGTGGTCGGGTTGATTCCCATGTTATACCTTCCTGACCCATAGGAATTTTTTGGATTTTCCCCTGATCACCAGGTGAATGTTGGAATGGATAATTACATCCTCGAAATTTCCGTTCCTCCATTTCATTTTACCTACTTTGAATCCAATCTTTTATGGTCGAAAGTGTTGGCGATGGCCGAGTTAGCGCTGTCTTGTGGGGGATTTGCGCACTGTAACTGCTATTCTCGACAGATGAGTGGTCGTGTAATTGCCAAGCCTGCCGGGGGGATTGCTGGTGTTGCTGCCTGCTTGGCGAATTCTAATGTAATGCTTAGCCAGTACAGTAAAACTGTTAAAACACCAGCCTTAGATGAATATGTGACAAAACATTAGATTTTGATGGAAACCCACTGAGAGAGATAAACAGAAAATCCAGTATTTGAATAATTGTTCTATTTCAGGGTTGTCAAAAAGACACAGTCTGCTAATAAAGCTGTAGAAAAAGACAATTTTAAATATGAATGATACAGGATAAAAAAATCTGATGTGTGGCACTCACATGACTTTCTCTACTCTTGTGCTAACCATTCTTACAAACTCTTATTCCTATATGTTCTTCGTGTTAGTTAAGATAAACATTTGTGCAAATTATCTTATTGCTTATTTCCTTGTAGGTGCAAGGGGAATGCTAGAATACAGTAGGCTTTGTGCGATTATAAAATGTTTTAAAGCTTTGCGATTCTGTTGTCTTTGCACACTTAACATATAAAAACTGAACAACGATGATCCATTTCATGAAAGTTCTAAGTTTTGCGAAACTCACACACATAATAAGGAATATCTCCGAAATGGTTCACCCCAAAAAGAAAATTTATTCGGACAGAAATTGTATATTTTAGCAAGATCTACATTTTTTGTATAGTACGATTTGGTCTATCTCTAAGGGTTTACCAGTTATGCAAAAGTCGTCCAGAGTAAATACGACTACAGGGGCTGTAGCCAGAAAATTCAAGATATACATTTCATTTGTCATACAAATATCTCAAACATATGACATTTTAGTCAAATTCGTTAGTCATTTTCAAGAAAATCAAGATTTTCGAAAAATTTTCCATGTAAAGGGTAGTTTAGGGTGGGGCTATTTTCTTCAAAATCTTCGTGTTGCATCCTTGAAAGGCATTAAACTTAAATACCAAGTTTGGTTTTTAACCGACTTTTCGTTTTTGAGCTATGCTGTCCACAGACTGACAGACTGACACACACACACACGGACCTTTTTCTAAAAATGCTTTTTTTGGATTCAGGGGGTCTCAAAACATATATTTCCGGTGAAATCTCGACATCGAATTTTTGGGTGGAATACAATACTTCCCCTACTTACCAGTAGAGAAAGTAAAACGTATAATATAAAAATATTTGATAGACAACGTGTTTATTATAAAATATGGAAACACCACAGCTAATCATTTTATAATTATTTATTTAATTCCGTGTAACATGCAGATGATTGTGTAAAATGTACAAAGAATCACGGATAATTTGCAGGTCAATATCTTCTAAAACACTTAATTTCAATTCGAAATGTCGGAACAAATGAACAGTAATTGTAGTAATCACTCCACGAGCACCAATTTAAAATGTTGTATTTGTCTCTTAAATAAGGAATGCAAGGCTCATGATGTAGTTTCTTTTCCCATATCAATATCCTTAATTTGCCATACATTTTTACTTTCTCTACTGGCAAATAGAGGAAGTATTGTATTCCACCCAAAATTTCGGCCCCCTGAATCCAAAAAAGAGCATTTTTAGAAAAAGGTCCGTGTGTCTGTTGTTTCTAAGAAGTTCACTCTTCCTGGAGCAGCAAAGCACATGTGCGAGGGTTTCGGTCTCGTTGCACACACACAACGGTTTACTTGGCCTCCACCTGGAACACTGCGAACTGAAGACACATTGAGTTCATCTTGACGGCGTTGGTCCATTGTGTTGATGTACAAAGATCTTAGTTTGTAAAAAGCCACGAGTTGGATTTGGGATATTCAGAAAAGAGCAACTCTTAATCCTTTCTTTGGAAGTTATTTCCATTTGTTTTCTTCATTACGCAGCACTTTTTCTGAGTCTTTTCACATTCAAATGCGCTTCATTTGAAAGACCAAGAATTTCTAGGCTTTCAGTTATCGCTGTTGGAGGGACAAACCTTTTTTGCCAAATTTAAAGTTTTGTTGTTATATTTTAGGCCTTTTTCGCTTCTATATAAGCAGTAATAAGTGTAAATAATGTCTGTCTTCAGAACTGAACCATTATTTTTACTCCTTTCCTTACTCTTTTGCCAGTATTTATCTTTAATCATATGTAACCTTGTTATAATAGTGTATTTGATATAGTACTTCTTTATAAAATCAGAATACGAGACATGTTTACCTTTATAAGTAAATATTACAATTACAGTGCATTATTTCTGACGATTTTATGTGCCAGAAGCTATTACGTTGTTTGATTTTAACTGAAGAAAATATCAGATGGGAATAGTTTGTAATAAAAAGAGACGTAAAATAACGCAAAGTGAAAATAATAACGCGAGTTATTTCTTCTTTGCCATTTTTCTGTGCATGTCAGTGACTCATTGCAGAACAGAGTATAAAACCTTTCGTTTGTCCACTTTATCCACCTGCGTGCTCTTCTGCTGCAGAAAACGGTATAAAAGATTTGCCAATTAAAGTTTCATGATCCATTAAATAAAATCCTTTCTGTGGTTCGAACAAGTGTCTCTTTTATGTAACTTGACCAATTCACTGTTAACGGTTCTTTGAATAAAATAAATGAATACATATTAGGCAAAAACTTGCCCGGGAGATCTGGATTTCCAAATGTGATACAAGTTGAGTGAAGCCTTAGGAAAAGGTATTAATTCCTCTGCATTTTCCATCCTATTTTATTCTCTTACATAGGGAGTGGTAGAAGTTAACTTAAATGAGATTATGTAGCTGTTTTCCACCGTAGATAAGTATAGTGACCATTACCGAAAATGGGGGTTTTTCGTGGGGAATAGCCATGTTCTGAGGAACAACTGTACAAAGTATTAGACCTTAGAGTGCATAAAACAGCTGTATATATTCTCCTTGTACCTACAAGAAGATAAGATAATTTCTACTCATGTTTATCTCAGCTAATACGAAGAAGATAGAGGAACAAGAGTTTGTAAGAATGGTTGAGAAAGTCATGTGAGTGCAATACATCAGATCAGAGAAAGGTCTGTCGCTTTTAAGCACACTCAAAAACCGTTGTATGTGCCGGGTTTTAACCCATGATAGTGGTATCAGTATCAGTGGCTTAGTGTCTAGCATACAACGATATCATATATTCCACTAAATTCCGCTTGCTCGAATGGGAAAAAATGTCAGGTATCTGTTCACAAAAAGTTCACATTAATAAATGGAGAAGTTCTGAGTGATGTAAGTTACTCACATAAAGGATTGGCGTAAAGAGTCTCATACCAGCGAAGTCAAGATACGGAGGTGAATAAGGGATTTGAGTACACTACACCTGAACGTGCAGGTTTCCTGGACTTAAGTCTTTTTTTTTCTCCTGCTCCTAAATATGGATTCGCTTCATGCTCGGCGGCATTGAGAGGAATTGCTAACGAAGACGCGGGTGTGTTTTAAAGTAATGGCATATTCGTCGGTAGATAAGAGAGGTATGGAGGAGGGTGAAGCGGAAACTTATGCGGATAATGATCATGCCCATGTTCAATGTGCGTATATTTCCTTCCTTTGTGCGTACAAGAGGCTCTTACCTCCTCTGTTCTTTGACGGTAGCTATCCCTCACAAAAAGTATTTCTTCCTCTTTATCTGCCTTTAGTATGAAAGCCGTGACTATTACATTTTTTTTACTTTCTCTACTATGCATGGTAAGTAGGGGAAGTATTGTATTCTACCCAAAAATTCGATGTCGAGATTTCATCTGGATAATGTTTATAGGCCCGAAATCCAAAGGGAAGCATTTTCACTCGCGCGAATGTGTGTGTGTGTGTGTGTGTGTGTGTGTGTGTGTGTGTGTGTGTGTGTGTGTGTGTGTTGAGCATAACTCAAAAACGAAAAATTGGTTAAAAATTGTAAGCTCAATATCTTTCAAGGATGCGACCAAAGATTTTGAAGAAAATTTCTCCTTCCTAAACTACCCTTTATATGAGAAATGTTTGTAAATTTTAATTTTCTCAAAAGTGGCTCTAATGATTTTGAGTAAAATGTCCTATGTTTAAGATATTTTTATGGAAAATGAAGTGTATATCTTGAATTTTCTGACTATAGCCTATGTAGTCCTGTTTATTACTGATGACTTTTGCATAAGTGGTAAACCGTAAGAGATAGACCAAAACTTACTATACAAAAAGTGTAAATCTCGTTAAAACACAATTTATGTCTAAATGCATTTTTTGTAGTAAAACATTTCGGGGATATTTCTTATTTGTCTGAGTTTTGCAATATTCACACTTTTCTCAAATGGACGAGTGTTATTCACTTTTTATGTCTTGACCGTACAAAGAGAACGGAATTTCAAAACCTTCATATAGCGATCAGCTTTAAAAGATTTGACTATTGCTCCAAGCCTATTGTATTTCCGTATTACCCTTGCACTTACAGGAAAATAGCAATAAGATAATTTGCGCAAATGTTTATCTCGACTAACATACAGAAGATTGAGAAATAAGAGTTTGTGAGAAAGGTTAGTACAAGAGTAGAGAAAGTCGTGTGAGTACAACACATCAGATTTCTTTCTTTCGCCTTCTATCGCCGAAATGCACCAGGGCCGATTTCTCCATTCAAGGTAGCAAATACCAAGTGGTGTGACAATTCAATCTGACATTAGCAAAAATAAAGTGCTCTCAGAGATAAAAAAATAAAACAATATAAAGCAATCAGATCGTTATTACTTAGCTGCAGAAACAACTAAGCAGAGAGAAAATGAGTGAGGGAGGTTTGGGGAGACTGAGGAGAGTGAAGGGGAAAGGAGGGACATTCCACGTAGTGTAACCCGTTGTAGACAAAAACGTTGTTCTGCTGGTTACGTTGCCAACTTACCTCCTATGTTATTGGCACTATGTTTACTCGCACTGTTAAGTTGAGTTGTAAGTCGTGCTAGTCACAAGTTTTATCTCGAAAGTATTAAAAACAGTAATGTGGAAGTAGATAAACCCCCGTCTAAAACTGCTATGAAATCTGCTATGATATTGTGGTTGCAGAACGAAGAAATTCAGAGTGGCATATGTAAAACAGATCTTTGAAACAAAGCCAATGAGATTTTTAAAGCGGACGCGTCTTTGGTTTTATTAGGCCACACTATCGTTTTTTTGTAGTGTTTAATGCCCGCTTTTACTACTACGGCACCGCAGGCAAAGACTATCGTTTGCTTGCCCCCGTACAGGTGCATTAAATCCTATAGAACTAGCTTGTGCCAAGGTAAAATGAATACTTAAAGAAATGTAAAAGGATATAACGCTCGAGGATATACCACTTGAGACCGAAAAAAAAAAAAAAAAAAAAAAAAAAAAAACTAGCAGGGTTTTTGGAAAGTATAAAAAATATAGAAAATGATCAGTGAGAGGAAACATTGTTTACGTTTTATGATCTAAATATATTGCTTGAACAGAAAATAACATTTAAGTTCCGCTACTTTGAGCGACTTCTTTAATCTAGCGTGAACACATTCCGAAGTTGGTACTACTACTACTACTACTACTGTAAGCGCGTCTACAAGCATTAGGGCAGCTTCAGATATCGCTGTGTAGCTAGAATTTTTAGTGACGTACTGGCTCGCTGCATTCCTGCAAGGGTAGATGAGCTGGTGAACAAACTGTAGACAGCAAGGGGATAAACAGGCATGTATAAACAGAGTACTTGGCCTAGTTTATATACCAGTCCTGAAACTTGGAACGACCGTCTAGAAGGTGCTGGAAAGAGACATACAGATGCTCTCCTTGGACGCCGCTTTAGACTTCCTTCCTGGAACAAGATAATCCTTTGGATTGGGCGTCTAACGAGGAGCAAGCGACCACTGAATAACAGCAAGATCTGAGTAAACAGTTCAAAGTAGGTTAGAAGAGCTGTGATTATAGAACAGAAAATTAGGTGCAAAAAATTAGCGATGTTAGCGGAAGTAGTTCAACACACACACTCACTAGAAACATACACATACTAAAGAAAAGAATGGGCAGATACTTGGCACGCTCCAAGAGGTTTGGATCAGTCAAACGCAAGTCCTAAAATCAGAGATAACTTCCTTTGTGTGAAGTGCTTTTCTGTGGAAGAAATTGTAATAAGGGCTTTAAAACAATTATATTCCTTGAATCTCAATAGCTAACCTTTTATTGAGCTATATTATGGAGAAGACAAGCCCTTAATAATGTTATGGCGTTTTTATATACGGTTAAATAATTTTATATTAAAAATAAACACTATATAGGATTTTTATTTAGTCTGACATATAAAATTGTGCCTTATGTTATTTAGGGAAACATTTGGTGCCTGTAGGTTTACGTTCCTATAAGAAAAGTGCACCTGAAACATGAAGCAAAACATGTTTTCAGGATACATAGTGTGCGTTATGCATGCAGTTCTCTGAATGTACTTTAGTTATTATGCAGTGTTTAAATGCAGAAATACTTAGACTGTAAACACACCAAACTTCAATTTCTTCTAGTGGTTAGTTGCTGCTGTATTTAAATTTTAAGTATTGGTGTAAGTTAACCTCGTTGATGTAAAAATAACTTCCCAGTGCCCTTAAAGTAAATTAAGTGGGGCACATTACAAATGGTGTATGAATAATTTACACACCTATGCTGTCCTCAACGGTGTTGCGAGTATTTAAACTGCGGATAGATGTTCTTATTCATAGCAGAAATGCATGTGTTCTTTCAGCTGTAACAGACACCGATCTTACAGCATAAGATGATGCTATGCTCTGTGAGCAAATGAAAGTTTGGAGACATTTTAGTGAACTTAAACGTTAAGTGACAGGCCTTTTACTTCATCTTCGAAAGGGAGCACGCTCTCACACAAATTAGCATAGATCCTGAGTGACGTTGAAATATCAGGCAGCTTCAGGGTAGGTTGTAAGGGTACATTGATTGATTCTTTACACGCCCTTTGTTCTAAAACGCGTGTATAACATCGACTGATGTGAAAAATTATCTAAAAATTCTGATGTGCTGCCCTCACATGACTTTCTCTACTCTTGTACTAGCCATTCCTACAAAATATTATGCCTATATCTTCTTGGTGTTAGTTGAGATAAAAATTTGCACAAATTATCTTATTATCTTCTTGTAGGCACAAGGAGGATATGAGAATACAGTAGGTTTTGAGCGATAGTCAAATCTTTTCAAGCTTTCTAACTGTTCTCTTTGCATGGTTAAGATATAAAAATGAATAACCATGTCTAAAGTAAACCGGACTGCATAGGCTACAGCCAGAAAATTCAAGATATACATTTCATTTGTCATAGAATATCTTAAACATATGTCATTTTTATCAAAATCGTTAGAGCCATTTTCAAAAAAAATCAAAATTTTCGAAAAATTCTCCATGTAAAGGGTAGTTTAGGGCGTAGCAAGTTTCTTCAAAACCTTCGTGTCGTATCCTTGAAAGACATTAAACTTAAATACCAACTTTGATTGTACACACACACACACACACACACACACACACACACACACACACACACACACACACACACACACACACACACACACACACACACTCCCACACGGACCGTTTTCTAAAAATACTTTTCTTTTTATTCAGGGGGCATTCCGGTGAAATATCGACATCGAATTTTTGGGTGGAATAACACTTCCTTTACTTACCAGCAGAGAAAGTAAAAGTTATCATTTCGGCAAAGATTATCCAGTCTTGCTAATTTGTATTCAATTCCTTTGTGGTACACCACCAATAATCTTAAATTCCATATAAATAGCAGTGCTAATCGTATCAAATTATATATGTACATATACATATATATTCGTGCTATTTTATTACATGATGATTAATTTGATTTGTCACAAGTAAAATCACATTGTTACTGAATAGGAATTTTGTGATGAAAAAGTTCCTATTTTGTGGTCCTCTATAGCACTGCGTTCTGCATCAAAGCGCAGAACGTGGATTGTAGTTAAGTTGAGATTCAACTCTAAGAGTTAGTCTATAGCTCGTATCGGTTTACCTTTTTGGGGGTATCGGTTCCATTTCCAGCTATGGTTGGAACGTTTCCCAAATAAAAAACTTTTTGTTTATGTTCGTAGCACAAAATGGTTATTATGTTATCCAATTAGCACATCTACAAATGTGGCTGGGATGCCTGAACATACATTTAGTAATATTTGTCATGATTTTGTAGTTGTTATAACATTTTATATGTACTGAATATGAATGCTAGCATAAATGGGTAAATAACAAACAAAATGCTTAATGCAATCCTGTCCTATACTAAAATTACAAAATATTTGCTTTGTTATTTTCAGCAGGTTTTCCTCTGTAAGTAAATTCAATAAATACGCTTCCCCCAGATACGGTAAAAGGAAAAGAAAAGAGTATAGCCGGGGTTGTTGGCGATGGGGTATTTCTGTATGTGCGTGGGCCTCAGATACGAGGTGTCTTCTTCCGGCCTGTCGTTGGTTTGTTAAGAAAATAGGTGAGCAGGAGATCTTTATCTGCGTCATTCCAGCTGGGGAAGGGAAAATAACACAAGCGAACGTAGATTTCTTTCCCTTTTATTCCCAAAGTTAACACAGCGTGAACATTTGTTCCTTGTCACCCCGTCATATACACAAGTTTCTCAGTTTACGAACCTCAGTGAACAATTTCCGTTTTACCTTGGTCAGAAATACTTCTTTAATTTTCTCTGATATGGCATAAGCTGTTATTGTGCCTTCCTGTGCCTTAATGTACATTCCTTCTTCAGACCCATGCGCATGTTCTATGTATTTTATGGCCGTGCCGTAGCTGAGTGATTAGACCAGTCGCTTCTCACTAAAGCAGCCCGGGTTCGATTCCAGGGAACCTCATGTGGGATTCGTGGTGGACGAAGTGGCGCTGGGGTGTGTTTCCTCCGGGTTTTCCGGTTTCCCCCGCCATCTCATTCCACCGGTGCTCCATTTTCATTCCATGTATCATCAGTGTCACCACCTGCGGTGCCGTAAGAATAAAAACGGGCGTTAAACACTACAAAAATGTTTTTTATGTAATGTTAAGCACAGTGAGTGAGTGACAGTGAGTGAGCTAGTGAGTAAGTGAATGAGCTAGTGAGTGAGGGTCCGTCGACAAGGCCATTTGGGCCCAAATACTAAGTACATAGTTGTGGTTCCCCGCCAAGACGAGCGTTACCAATACCAACTAGAATACTGCGATACAAATTCGGTACTTAACATCAAACTCAACTAGCGATAGTGACATTACTTATAGCAATGTACAACAGTGCGTTTTGTTTACACCAAAAAATAGACTTTGCAATCGATAGTTCTGATACTATCGATTTAAAGCTGACACATATAGCACAGTACAAAACTACTGCGGCAGATGTTTTTAAAGGTTTAACCTCCTTAAACCGGTTAAGTCATATCAGACGATGAATGAAACGGATGAAATGAAACTCAAATGAACCTGGGGTACATAGAATTTAGAGTTACCCGACATTCATCTTTCAAGATAGAGAAAACCCCGGGGGGGGGGGGGGGGAGACCTTTTATCCAGGCAACTCACCGCAACCGAGATTCAAATTCAGGACCTTTTGAATATGACACAGCCACGTTACCCCCACACCACAGAGGCGAGGAAACATCTCCTGTCCTTAAAATGCTGAATTTGATGTTGCGTTTGTTTTTATAGCTTTGTGTACATATTGTTTTTTGTAACCAGTATAACACAAAACGAAAAAAAAAATCCGGCAGTTGCAGATTAGTAATTTAGAGAACACTTTTGTTGCAATCCATAATCCACCAACTAGGCAATAAACCTAATCCTGTGATGCCGAAATTGTATATTCAGAAAATAAGTCAGTTAAAAAGAATTTTAAAAAGGTCAGGATAATAATTTAAAAACCTGGCTAGATTGTAACGAATTTTGGTAGCGTCACTTTAGTTCGTAGGAAACAGACACTTTTGTCTGATCATTCGAAGTAAACACCTCGTAATTCCTTGGCATGGAATACATTTAAAACCAACGGACTCGATTTATGTTATACTGAAGCATATGTTAAGGTTTTTAAATATGGGCAGAGTTTTATTTGACTGGTGCCCGTAGTCGGCAACATCTCAGTGTATTGAAAATATCGCAAACATTTTATTAAAAGACGTTATCACATAATTAGTGTCATCCTTTCTAAACAAACCACACGCATACCCAGGAAGAGAAATCTCAGTGCTCTATCGGCGGCAAAGGACTGAATCTAAGGACTTTGAGACATTCGGCTTCAAAATTCTATCGACGACTGGCGAATGTTGCTTCAAATGGTCTTTCCAACGCGTGGCTGAATGTTCAAAATGTTTTTAGGATACTGGGTAACAGAATACAGAGTCGTTACAAATTATTAGAGTATTTCATAAGGCTGTATTTTCAACAATAGGAAACATAAATATATAAGTTTACCACTTTGAAAGAAGGAAGTTTTGCATTTTATACTGACCTTAGACTCTTTTGATATGAGACGCACATATAACAAGGCAGCCGATAAGGCGATAGTCCCATTTTGGCTAAAGACTCTTTCAAAAATATTCTCTTTGAGATCTGTTTGACAGTCTCTACAACTATGTTAATGGGCTCGTCTGTGGAAATGGAGGGATGTGACACTGCCCTTGACGAAACCCCACACACTGTGGGATCCGTAGACAAGGTGGCCATGTGCAGAAGGTAGATATTTGTGGCTGCTGCACGACCAATCCATCGACCTGACAGGTTCGATTTAGGTCTGCCCTTGTGGAAGACAATTGTCATGTGAGAAACTGAAGCCCTGTTCGCTTCACGACGAACCGCAACGACACTGTCTCTTACTACATACTCAAATACATGCCATATACAACCACTCAGTAACGCAATCATTCTCTCCAGAAAACAAGCGGATTTTTCCCCCCAAATTACCAATAAATTCAGATACAAACTTCAAAACATCAGAGCTTCCTATTTCAAATGTTGGTAATATGTTAGTTTCTCTATTTACATCGTTTTGTATGTGTAGCTTCCATTTCAGTGCATTCATCAAGAACCGAAACGCTTTCAAATGTCATCTGATCGCCAGTGAAGAGAATCTCATTGTTATGGTATAATTTTGGTTCGTACACTGAACCCCTACCAGACATTTACTTCCGTCAACTTTATTATACTCCTGAAGTTTATTCTCAGATACGTTGTCTATTTTATCTCTTTTCTTATTCCTTGAGGCCGCTTCACTAAAACGTGTTATGCAGTTGCTTTAGCATTCCTGTTTCATACTTCTTGTGGTTTTGATTCCCAAGTTCTAGGGGGGTCACGGTTCATAGCGATGAACTGAAGAACAAAATTCCTCTGGTCAGTCATCTCAACCATAAAAGCGCTAAACATATAAAACAAAAGCAGTGATACAATAAACACAAGCAATTTATTACTGTCACAAGCACTGGAACCACCACAAGGTTGGATTGCTCTGCTGACAGACACACCAACATAGCGTGCAGAGTAATTGCACTATACAATAACGGGGCGATTGAGGGTATGTCGAAGATGACACTATAGTTAATTGTGCAAGGTGGCTTGAAATAAGCACGCAATTGCGCAGTAGTTTTGAATGCGGAAAAGGCATTGGCGTTGAAACAGCTATCTCTAATGGTTTGATAAAAACCTTAGTTACCTCAGAGATCCAGAAAGAATCCCATGTTGCAAGATCCAACAGGTCATCCAGTTGATTCCACTCCCTCCAAGCTGGTACATGCGTTTTTTAGCCAGGAAAAGTGCTTTTACACCTCCTGTATTTCTCGAAAAATATTTCTGAGATTTATTATTTCTTCCTTTATGCGAGAGTACATAATTAAACACGTTGGTCGGCTTGAAATATAGAATTACCTTAAAATACTCCCGGAATTTACTCTTATTTTTTGTTTGATGCACCTAATACGTGTTTATGAATGCAGATTACAATACTAAGTTACAATAAGGATCGATTGTGATATTTGATGTTTCTGTTTAACTTCATGCATTACCAAACTACAATTTAGAACAGGCATGGGCGAAAACCAACTCAAAAAGGCCGTTCCACCGGAACGCGTTCTTCTCACTTCACCGGCCATCCTTCCCCTTCATTGCTGTTAGCTTTCGATACGCCTCATTCAGTGGCGAGTGTGGCTTCGTTGGGACTCTGTTTCATGAAGAGTGGTAGAGAGAATGTTTTTCAAACAAGAAGAAGCACAAAGCTTGCTATTTAATCTGCGGATTTCAAGCGTTACACTTGTTAAACGCCACTTTAATCAGAAGCATAAATCAAACTGGTGATCTTACACGTATTTGTTTACAATTTCGAAAGGCACTTTCTGAATATTCGTATTTGTAAACATATAAAATGTACAATATGATTTCACCTTTTAGGGTTTATTTTCTTTAATATAAACTATTGCATTTTGGTTTTCAAAGTTTGAGCAATTTATTCCGTTGATAAAATATTTTAAAGGGTAAAGAACAATGGAACTTTACTGTTTTAGTTATTGTGAAAGAGAAGCAATTCAGTATGTTAGTCATAAGACAGAACAAGTATATTAGTTGTATAAGATAAAGGTAGGTTATAAACTTGCAAATTATGTAATTTTCCTAGCCACAGTAGGTGGCTGTAATAATTATTGCATGGAAAACAATGTTTAATACAAACAAAATAGTTGATAACAGTATAGAAATTATTACTATTGCGCAGGTGGAACGAAGCCACCACTTCACTTGTATCAAAACAACCTTCGTCACTCGGCAAGACAATGTGGTGTGGGTAAGGCAACTTCAATCCTTCCCATGCTGGTTTAGAAGGTTGCATCGTTGCATTTCTGGAAATCAGTCGCGAAATTTTGTAGTTTAAATTATGTCCTTTAATATGCGATAAACCATGTATTTAAAGTGTCTAAGAACCTATGTGCTTTTGTGTATGTATGTGTGTGTCGCTTGCAGACAAGAATAATTATTGCGGGTTGTGTACCGGACTATATCCGTGTTAAGTACCAAAACGGTTATGAGAAGAGACGTTGTTTATGGGCCATTAAGGGGATTTACTCGCGAAAATTGCAACAGTTTCGGATGCAGACAGTAACTTAACTGCCACATCCAGTCTTACAGCCAAGCTGGGGTAGAGTAAACCAAGTAAACCAACACCTCCATGATACAGGGTTCGTTATTACAGCCTTGAGAGTCAGTTAAAATAGTGCTTTTATACCCCACGCTTCTGTTAATTACTTAAAGAGATGTAATTCAAGAATGATAATTCAGAAGGCTGCGGGAAATCTTATTTGCATGCAGGATTAGTGGGTAGACTTTCCTTTATTGCGTTATAGCGAAGAAGAACCTTTTTGGAATACTTGAGCTTTCTTTGAAACAATTACTACGCTCATGTGACAAACTAATGTTCCGTAGGTTCTCTCTCAGTTTCGAGTGGGTTCAAAGTTCAACACTTCCAATCTCGAGAGAGATCTAGTAAAGCACAATCAAAGAAACGTAAACAAAGCGATAGATCTGAGGTAAAGCCTGATAGGTATGCAACACACCTAACTTATAGGCAACACGCGTAGATTCTTCTGAGCACTTCTACTAGGTAAACTACCGTATTGTACACCTACTTATGATAGTCTACGGTAGCATATCGTAGTACATCTCTTCCGGACCAGAAATACGTGGTCGAGGATTAACTTGCCATTCATCCCGTAATTGTGACGTCCGTCTTCAAAAGGGTATAGACAATTGTGTGTGTTTGTAGTGTTTAACGCCCACTTTTACTACATACGGTACCGCAGGTGGTGACACTGGTGATACATTGAATGAAGTTGGAGCACCGGTGGAATGATATGGCGGGGGAAACCGGAGAACCCGGAGGAAACCCGCCCCAGCGCCGCTTCGTCCACCACGAATCCTACATGCGGTCACCGGGGATCGAACCCGGGCAGTGAATGGTCTAACTATCCGGCTACGGCACGGCCGTATAGACAATTGACTTCTGAAAATATCCGTTATAATAGGGGTAAAAGTCAAGTTCACGTGTTTATCTTCGCTTATTCTTGAAATTTATTACTATTGTTTTTATTATTATTTGTTTGTTTGTTTATTTGACGACACCGGCTGTAAAAGTATAGTATATTACTTGGTGGAATAATCTTCATATTAATTATATCAGAGTCTGAAAGTATGAATGTGGGAAATAAGTGAATGCATTTCACAGCAAATGTATGTAAAATCAACGTTAGAATGTCAGCCGTTTCTATCGAGTCCCCGATATGACCAGTGAAATTGCAGGTATGCGGACTATACAGATGAAATAGTAAAAAAAAGTTACCCAAATATTACTACTAAAACCCATACAGGCGGTGAGAGATATAGCTGCAGCTATTTTGGTAACTAATACCTTCCTATGTATCCACTTCGGTGTGTTAGTAGTCTTCGTCAAACAGTTGTCACACAAATCAATCACAAACTTTAGTACCTGATATTGTTATATGGTTGTAACTGCACCCGAATTGAGCAACGCCTGTCGTATAGACTATCCATTTTCCCACCAGACCGACCCACTCTGCGTCATGCCTTCTGTGCCATCTGTTTACAAGTACTACCTAACCTGAAAACATACCACTCTTAATAAGCTATGTAAGTTATAAGTTCGCAGGTGAAGCAAGTATTGAAGCACAGTCTGTTAGGTTTAAGTTGTGTCCCTCTTAGACAGATAAAGGAATACTCCCCATCTCACTCTCGGTGGCGGACTGCCCATCTGATTCTTCATTCCCCGAATCACTGTAAGAAATTTCAAAAGAATCTTCGTTTTCGTCTTCCCATTCCGATTCTTCTAAATTTATGAAGAATCTGTTCGTAATTTCTTCTGTCAGATAATCTTTTTCTCATTAAACCTTCACTGTGTTGTACATGCTCACGCAGCTTATACGTCATTGGTAACCTTCACTAAACAAACAATGGAAGTGAGAGTTGCGAACATCTTAGAGTGTGGAACTTCCAAGAATTGCAACAAAGAAGTAGTTGCTGTCCCACCTATTTTCACTTTCCTGTGCTAAACATGGACAACACTGTGTTAGACGAGGATAGTACAAAAAGTGACAATTTAAACCTCAGAGACTGTAATAATGTTCATTGCACTGCCTCAATTACCAATAATATCTGCACTTATACCCCTAACACCCTGTATAAAACACCCGACGTCACGAAAGATCATATGATAATCGATGTACTTTACGTCTCTCCCTTCCTCCCTCCCCCCCTCCCTTCTCCCTCTCTTGCAGTGAATTATAGTGAATACCAATAAAACTTGGTGAAAACATGTATAGTAAACTATAACACAGATTTCTTTTGTTTTAGGTAAGATCATCATCAAATGAAGGTCTCTTGGTGCCGGGTAGCAGAGTATGAACGTAAGTTTTAATTTCTCTGCATTTAAATTAGTTTCATATTAGCTGTACTACAGGATGTTCTTCATGCCTGTTATGTGACTGCAGTCATCATGTTTGCTATACAGGCGTAAGCAAACAAAATATGCAGATAATTTGAAGTTCTCCTAAAGATCGCAAAGCAGCTCTTAAGTCACTAGTTATGTATTATATGTCAGTGCAAAAGCATTGCTTTCAAAAACGTGATAAAATAATAATTTTTAAAAATAACAATTTATTAATGATGTTCATGGAAAGTTCATAAAGTAAATGCAGAGGTGTTTGCAAAAGAATAAACATGCAAAGTATTGCCATTTGCTTTCGTCTGAAGGAGAATCATGTGTATTTTGTGTTGCCTGATTACCTTGCACGACAAAACGCCTTAAGTAGTTCGCGATTTCTTCGCTAAAGCAAAAAATTTCAACTCAAAATGTATTATTGTCTCATCTAGAGACCAGAAAAGATTTCAGCAGTTCAATACAACGCTAAAGGTTTTGAAGTGTTATTTGATTGATTTTCCTTATCACAGAGAAGTCGTCCTCTGTGAAGTAGCAGTTAACATGTTATGCTATGGTTCCCGAAGTCGCAAATTCAAATCCAGTGGAGGGCGATGGATTTTTTGCGAGCAATTTAAAGCCATTTCAAGCCTCCAGCTCCTGTTTCTCTCCCATGGCACTATCTGTGGTTGGTAGGCTAATCACCTGCTGCCATCTTTGTGTAGTGGTGGAATCAGTGACTATATAAACTCACCTGAAAGTACAGCTAGAGTTTCTCTACACCCAACGGCGTGACTGGAAACTAACCACACCATTAAAGAGAAGACCGAAGAGTGTAACAATTCCACATAAGAAATGAAAATCTGAAAAATCTGATGTTACACTCACATTACTTCCTCTACTCTTGTACCAACTATTCTACAATCTCATATGCATCTATATTCTTCATGTTAGTCGAGATAAACATTTGCACAAATTATCTTATTGTTGATTTTCTCGTAGACACAAGGGAAATATGGGAATACAGTGGGCTTTGAGTGATAGTCAAATCGTTAAAAACATTGAAATTCTGTTCTGTTTGCATGGCTAACAGATAAAAAGATGAATAACAAATTTCCGATTTAGAAAAGTTTAAATATTCAAAAACCTATACAAATAACAAAAAATATCTCCGAAATAGTTCATTCCAGAAAAGAATTCATCTGGACATAACATATGTTTTAACGAGATCTACCTTTTTGTATAGTAAGGTTTACGGTTTACTAGTGATGCAAAAGTCATCCAGAGTAAACAGTAGTACATAGGATATAGCAAGAAAATTCTCAGATTTCCTTTGCCATAAAAATATCTTAAACATATGGCATTTTAGGTAAAATTGTTAGAGCCATTTTTGAGAAAATCAACATTTTCTAAAATTTTTCCATGTAAAAGGTGTTTAGGGAGGAGGAGTATTCTTCAAAATCTTCGTATTGCATCCTTGAAAAATATTACACTTAAATACCAACTTCGATTTTTAAACGAACTTTACATTTTTGGGTTGGCTGTTCATAGACACACACACACACACACACACACACACACACACACACACACACACACACACACACACACACACACACACACACTAACGCAAACAGGGACCTTTTCTAAAAAAATCTTTTTACTCAGGGGAGATCAAAACATATTTTCGGTGAAATCTCGATATTAAAATTTTGGGTTTAACTGAATACCTACTTTCTCTACTTGCTACACGTAGTAGACAAATTAAACTCCAAAAGAAATGGCGTGAATAGGATAATTCATTCACATTTTGTGGGATTATCTCAAAATAAAATTGTTTTTTCTTCACATATTAAAATAGAGAATGAGAAAACCAATAAGTATAGTTGGTGTATCTCAATTTTTTTATTCTGTCTGAATTGTGACTCTCTTGCATTTAAAGTACCTCAGAAAGGTGCAGTAAGCGATAAACCTAACATCGCATAACACTATATTACCATAGATTCGTCGTAGAGATATTAAACCAATTTCCATTATTTTGTGCGGATTCATTTGCTCAAACGATTGTATAGCATGCACAATATTCAAATCTAAATTGAACGTGTAAGTCAGGCAAGAATTCTTTCGAAATTAAATACTGAGTCACGCTGCCACAGCTTTTTACTTTAAACAGCGCATATAAATAATTATTCGCAAAATCATATACTCGTTATTAAATGACGTTTATCTTATCCTATAGACTCCATGTATACGTTTCATATATCCTAGGAAACAACAAAAGTGAGTCTTTATTTCATCGTGAAATGAAGTAGTTTATTTCATTGTTACTTTATTTATTAAACATAGACAAAGAATCAAGCAAACAAATTGTTTCATTAAATAGATTCCTCCACCTTATTGTAAACATTAACAGTAATTTTACAATTATTGCAACTGAACCATACTTCTCCTGACAATCAAATATCTTTCACAACAGACGATTCCATTAATGTTCCTAAAGATGACTCCCCATCCTCGCTTATAATTTTCTGTGTTTTCATTTTCTGTTCTAACGAATCTTTAATATAACCTTCCGCGACGTTATCTGAACACCATCCACCATACCAACAACGCAGTGCTTCAATTACTTGTAATGACGGCTCTAATAATATTAATAGAAATCACGATTATTTGAATTAATATTAGGGTAAAGAAGAACATTGTATATTACATGTAGCTTATCAGAAATTAGAACACTCACGCTTACGCGCACGTGTATGCACAAATAATAGCCTATATAAGCCACTTATAATATAAATATCTATTATGAGACTATAAGAAAGCAAAAGCGCTGCTGCTTACCAAGGCGAGACCCGGGTTCGGCTCCCGGTAGCGGCGTGGGGGATTTTCTCTCTCTGGGATGCCTGGTCCGGGATGCACTCAGACTCATTAGATCCCTGAGGGCCCAATTGAGGAGCTATTTGATTGAAAAATAGCGGCACCTGGTCGAGAAGACCGCATAACCGGCCGGAAAGGACCGGGGCGCTGACCATGTACCACCCTCCATTACTGCATCCCACTTGTAGCGCCCGTGATTTGTATTATTATTATTATTATTATTATTATTATTATTATTATTATTATTATTATTATTATTATTATTATTATTATTATTATTATTATTATTATTATTATTATTATTATTATTATTATTATTATTATTATTATTATTATTATTATTATTATTATTATTATTATCATTATTATCATTATTATCATTATCATTATTATCATTATCATCATTATCATCATTATCATTATCGTCATCATCATATAAAGGTAAAGACTCTTTTTGGATAGTATTTTAGAAATATTAAAAAGTTGCATAATTTTAGCACTTGAAAGAACATATTTTAATGTGACATTTAAAATGTATATCTTATACTATCTTTTGAAAATAAAGTTACGAGATTACACTATAGGTACCTATACACTCGCCCTTGGAGCCAAAAAGGATCATATTTTAAACACTGCTGTATGTATGTTTGAACTGCATAACCCAAAAACAAAATTTCTGATAAATACCAAGAAGGCGACACGAAGATTTCAGGAAAATACCCCACACCAAGTTATCCGCAGGTCCGGAATGACTTTAATTTTAAAAATCATGTACCTGCCATAATTATGTACATGGTAAATAAAATGTGTTTCTTGAAACTTCGTCTCAAGTTACATGTTATGAGTTAATCATCCTGGGGGTTAGGATTTCAATATGTAAGCTAAAGTATGCTGTGCTTTTATGCACCAAAATTGAAAAATGTCTGAAATAGCGCTTTCCTATATACCCTGAAATAAGTGCAATCTGGAATTCTAATGTTCACACTTAGTAGGCTGTGTTATTGTTTTTATTTTGATTTATTAATAACTGAAAGTTATAAGCTGCAAAGTACAACTGGTTTTAAAACAATGTTAATTATACGAACAGATGTTGAATGAGAAAGAAGTGATAGTTAAAGTTGTCTTTGTGTGTTAGTTTCTTCCAAACCCATGCACCATTCCTTATATTGGGAGGAAACAAAAGCTGGTTTTCATCATTGCTGCTGGTAAAAATAAAAATTGACAATACTGATGACATTAGATAGTTGACGGTGCATCACATAATTGTGAGAGGGTGCCAACGAAACTGAATTAAACCTGACCCAAACCAAATGGGTTTTGACAGAGCGTCAACCGGAGGGGGCGAAAATGCTGAAAAGTTCACAATTGGGTTATGCAAATTTATTGCGGTCTAAAAATGTATTGCAGCATGTTACAACATTCTAGTGGCCTGTTTTATTTTCATACTGTAGTGTACTGATGATAACAGAAGTCATATGTGCATGTATTATGCAAAATAAGATGTGGCAATAATAATAATAATAATAATAATAATAATAATAATAATAGTAATAATAATAATAATAATAATAATAATAATAATAATAATAATAATAAAGTTCTCGTTTTAAGATATATTTTCGTTTATTTCTCTAGGTTCTAAGGTTTCTTTACAAAAATTTTGTAGAGAAATCTAAAAAGTATATATAGCTACATCTACTTTTTCGAGTACAACAGTTACACATCCCAGTGTCCTTAAAGATTAAATTTATACATGAAAAATTTAGTAAATACCTGTTTGAGGGCGGCGCCATGATTAGACCGTTCGCCTATCACCAACGCGACCCAGGTTCGATCCCAGTGACCCGCATGTAGTATTCGTGGTGGACGAAGCGGCATCTGGGCGGATTTTCTCCGGTTTTCCCCACCACTCATCACACCAATTGCTCCATCATCACCTTTCATCCATTTCGCCTGCATTTCTTCCTCACTATTATACCTGGTGCTGGGCAGACCACCTGCTTCTAGGTCTTCACTCTGTCCGGTCCCTAGGTTCCTCTGCTTTCCAACAAGCATCTGATCCTGAGCACACGCTTGTATGTCCTAGATGTGTAAGTCCTTTACAAGGGGGGCGTAATCAGACAATGAAGAAAAATACCTGTTTAAGTTATTCGCTTGATTGGTAAGAGTGTATTTCTGAAAATTATGTCTGTAAACTGTGAGGTAATATTCAAACCAATAAATTTTGTATATATGCCGGTAAAATATAAAATATAGAAGCCTTACTGCACTAAAATGCAGATATTTTTTTAAAATATACAATTTATGTTAACCATTTTCGGTTTCTTTGTTGTTATGCATTTAAATTACTACATGTTGAATAGTCATGCAGCATTTCTACAGCATCTTTGAAAATATCTATGTTTTCCCCACATGTAGTCATTAGTAACAAATATTGATTTGCGATATAAAACAGTTTTCCTTTCTGTTCCGTGCATGCAACAAATACTACATTGTTTAATTTAAATGTGTTTATCGCGGAAAGTGTTTCGTGGCTAATGTAACTTGAATAGAGGAATATTTTTAAATAAATATTGTAACACGTAAGGGATTATAAAGTCTTCTGGTGTAGTACGTCCGAAGTTTAATGACTGCTTAAACTGGCCAACACAAATAGCTGAAGCTGGTAAATGGAAAGAGTCAGAAATAAAGAGAAAGAGATGGAAGTTTTAAAACTTATATTCTTTCAGAGTCAGGAAAGGAGCCTAAAAGTATTTCACACGCCTAACAGTTCATTAGAGAATGTTGCACCTTGTCTCTATTGAAGAGACCGCCCACCTCACAGAAACCTTTCATACTTCCCCTTTCTCTTTTCTAAAGAAATTCGAGAGCTTCCATACGATCCCCCCTCCCCTTTCTCTCTTTGGCTGCCCGTATAGATTGAAGTGTAATGAAGATGAATGTATGTGTTCCACGGTACCCCAATTCATTCCAGTGCTTCTGCAGAAACAATGAAAGACTTTCATTGAAACAAAAAGTCTCGTGTTCTCCTTTAACCTTCAAAGGAATAAAGCAATATAATTTTAAACACAACTTCTTATTTACAAAAGAGACTTTGGTTTCTCCATCTCTTTTAGCAACACTTTTATCGTACTCTGTTAAGTACAGATCATACCAAGGCAGTTCAAAATATAGTTGTAATATTTGATACGTTATTCGTGTTTTATCCATTCTTCATAAATATGTATGCGGAGAATTGTGGCTTTATTTGCGAATATTACTTAATTCAGTGGTAATTCAATATGGCAGCTAAAATGTCTATTACGATGATATTTGTTTCCATTGTTTGTGTTTAATTTGCTTCTGCTATGTAATTTCTCAGCTGTTGAGCACGTATCTCTTGTCAGGCGTGGACTGCTAAGAAGTTTATTGACGAAGAGAGAGAGATAATCATGATGATAGCCGCCCTAACTAGGGTTTCCCAAAAGGATCGGCCTACTAAAATGTAATTAAACATTTGAATGTATTAACAGGATGGAAAGCATAATATTAAGTGAATTTAAAATGAATATAGAAAACAATTTTAGGAGATTAATGATATAAAAAAGAATTTAGTGAGAGCGGCTATTTTACAATAAAATTTTTAGAACATTACAATATATCTTTACAAGATGTTTGGGGAGAATACAAATGATATCGTATAATTTGGAGTGAGAATTTTAAAATAGTAGAGGATATTGCCATTAGTACTGATTCAGCAATTTTGAGTTTCCGAAGAAATTCCAATGTTAGCTGCGGAATTGATCCTCTAGCTCCAAACATGATACCAGTAACTTCCCAATTACTGATGTTGTACTTGTTACGTAGATATTGACAGCATGGTTCGTAGATGTTTTTCTTTTCCAGATTTACTTCATGTGGTTGCTGTTCATTTACATACAAATGTATGTTGTGGTTACTCATTACTAAATTAACATAAAGAAAAACAGTTTGTTGTCTTCGTACACCACTGAGTTGTAAAACTGATTTCACCATAAACTATGTATGAAATATGTGCCGTTCATTAAGGTCATTGTTATGATTGCTCTTCAAAAGTATGAGCGTGTCCTTACATATCTTGAGCGAAATATTGCCCTATCTGTTACATTGACTTTATACCACGACCGCTGGAATTGATGTCAACACTGGAAATGTGTTTCATTGCTAACGTACACACAACATTTAAACGAATGAAATACTTGTACGTGATTAGCTCTCGTCTCTTAACGTTGACATTTCAAAAATTCCGAAAATACTCTCACTTCGTGCTTTCAAAAACTCACATGATTACAACCGCAGGTGGTGCTTTAATTGTTTTATTCCGTTATGTACACTTTAAGGGTCGTGAAACTTCACACTAACCTGTTACAAATTCGGCAACTCTATGTTGAATAACTTAGGGCAATCTCTGCTTCGACGATGATGAACAATAAATTGATACCGCAGCATCTTTGGCAACTATAAAACTTAGTTTAAAGAAGTGTGTGTGTGTGTGCGTGTGCGTGCGTGAATGCGTGTGTGTGTGTGTGTGTGTGTGTGTGTGTGTGAGAGAGAGAGAGAGAGAGAGAGAGAGAGAGGGCTGCTTTAAAAATTAAATGTTCGATTGATTTTTAAAGACTCTTATATGGAGAGAAACTATACCTTTTTCCTTAAATTCAGAACTGAAATTTCTTGCAACTCAACAAAAATGCACAAAACCGCTGCACTGAAGTATGAACCAGACCTCGCATTCATAAAATCTGAACAAAGCCTAACAAGCAAAAGTCGAGAAAGGGTATACTTATTCAACGCAACTTTTGAAAGATTGATCTGGATTGTAAAAGTAGATACTCCAGCAGCCTATAGTGAAAAGTTTGCAAAGACATGCAACTTGAAGCATATAATCTGCGTTATACACGAATAACCCTGATGTTTACTGTCCCAAAAATCTTATCTTTCACATACAACAAACATGGCCAGCAGAAGATCTTTAGCCGAAGTTTTAGAGCCATATTATCAAACTAACATTCTATAAAGTTTAAAGTTAAAAGTTAAATGCACGCATTTCTTCAGTTGGTTCTGCGTCTAATTTATTTCAAATCGAGAGTAGCTCTCCCTTTCATAACTAACTCGAACTTACCGCAGAATGAAAGTGCTTCAAAAAGGTTAGTGTAACGTCACTTTCAAAATCACCTTTATTTTGAATATTCAGCAGCAAAATTCACTGAAATGCACTCAAAAGCACTGTTTGCACCTTGTGCTGACACGCGGTGCATGCATTTCCCTATATTTTACAGGTTGTTTTTCTGACGTCGTAATAGCAGTTTGTGAGCTGAGATGCACTTCGCTTAGGCTAAAAGAAGAACTTAACCCGCACAATCACGCCATCCAATTTTCACGCTATTTTAATTATAGAAAAATGTTAGTAATTTCATTAATCTATAACGCACACAATGCATTCGTTACATTCACAGAGAATACACTACTCATATACTCCCAGGTGTGTGGAATTATTTGTTTGTTTATTTATTTATTGTTTCAGGTAAGGAATACGGAAGAAATCAAAACTGAAAGTCGGTTAAAAACCAAAGTTGGTATTTAAGTTTAATATCTTTCAAGGATGCGACACGAACATTTTAAAGAAAATTCCTTCACCCTAAATTACCTTTTACGTGAAAATCTTTCGAAAATTTAGATTTTCTCAAAAATGGCTCTAACGATTTTGAATAAAATGCCATAAGTTGGAGATATGTTTATGACAAACGAAATGTATACTTTGAATTTTCTGGCTATAGCCCATGTAGTCCTGTTTATTCTTGATGACTCTTGCATAACTGGTAAACCGTAAGACTTAAACCAAATCTTACTATACAAAAAATGTAGATCTCGTTAAAACACACAATTTACGTCCAAATGCATTTTTTTTGGAGTGAACCATTTCGGAGATACTCCTTATTTGTGTGAGTTTTTCAATACTTATACTTTTCTAAAATATAAGGTCGTTATTAACTTTTTTATCTCTTGACGTGCAAAAAGAACGGAATTTCAAAGCCTTCATATAGCGACCATCCATCAAAGCCTACTGTATTCCCATATTCCCCTTGTACCTACAGGGAAATAAGCAATAAGGTAATGTTTGCAAACATCAGCAAGATAAAGGAGTAGGAGTTTGTTAGAATAGTTAGTACAAGGGTAGAGAAAGTCATGTGAGTGCAACACATAAGATTTTTTAAAATCACGCTTTATTTATTTACTTTCTAATATCCTAATTATCTCTTAGGAATAACGTGCAGAATCACCTTAACATAAACTGCACCCAAAGCATGTTTCCCCTTCGGTTTCCTCGTGTTATTCAGGAGCGGTTACGCTCTATCGAGGAACCTCTGCGGGTTCCAGGGCTGCATCCGTTCCAAGACCACAAAACGCATTTTTCTCTGCCAACTCAGAGGGGAGGGGGCGTATTGAGGCGGAGGCCACATTGAATTATTCTAGGAACCTCTATAGTTTACCACACGTTCTGCATGTCCATGAATCTCATCCTGCTTATTAATTCCAAGTAGATGGGAGGTCTAATTCTTCGCAAAAATCCTGCAAACGGAAATTTCCTTACATTCGAAGTCTCGCATCTGTTTTACCAGTTAATTCTATATAAACGAAGTATTTTAATTAGACAACTAAGGTTGCCCCAAGGAACCTAACAGCATTTAAATTTGACAGAGCCTATTACTTTAAAAGGCATAACTCTTTTTATATAGACCTTTATGCCTCTGCTAAACCTCTATCCATCTTATATAATCATTATAATTGGTTGAAGCCTTTAGTAATCACCAGAAAGCACACTGCCTGTTCCATATAACTTTATCCCATGTATCTTAATTGTCACGTGACTAGTCAGCTTTCATTGGCTTCTGTTTTGGAATAGGATGTTCTGTAGTGCAAAGTAGTTAGTTATTTAACATGATATTTATCAAAATACGAAGATAATTTTCAGTTCTACGTTATAATAACCGTATGAATTATGGTAGACACAATGTTTAATGGCGGTAATACCTGTCCACTAGTATTCTTTCCTGTTGTGCAAATAAACTTTGTGGGTGCAAATAATACATCACCGGATCTAAAGTGTAATTTCAGAGTGTATTTAACTACTCAAGTTAGAAAGGCGTGGCAAGCCTGTGATCGGATGTTGACCAGCTCCTCCGTCCACCCGCCATTAACGCTTGTGTCAGCTGCCTCTGTGGTTCTGGTGGCTAGCATGGCGATCTTTAAATTCAGAGCCCAGGCTGGAGGGTGGAAATTTTTCTTCGGATAGGATTATTTCCCATCCTCCCTAGAGTCTTGAATTATGAACGTGTCGTAAATTTAAAACAATAACACAAAGTAATACCAACCTAGAGATTAAAAAAAAAAAAAAAAAAAAAAAACATTGTGATACGAGTGAGCACCATTACTGTTGAGCAATTGTTCAAAAGGTTAAAAGCCGCTTATATGTTAGGGGGGATATGTAAATGGAACACTAAAGGAAAATAAAAGAAAGAAAAACTGCCTCTCAGGTTGATGAAAGTGAGCATCTATCAGGATAAATGTTTATTTGCTTTTATCGCCTATCCTTTGCACTGCACACGGCACATTTGACATCATTCGAAGGTGAACATTAACCAATCATGAGAAAGGAGAAGAAAACGCAACGCGGAAGAATATATGTCAGCGAGACAAGGTTTAGGTAATACAAAGCAACTCTGCAGAACTTCACCTAACATCATACTTCTTCATTATAATGTTTGCTGTCACTTCTCGCTGGTATACTCGGGTTTACATGCTTTTTCTTCTCAGAATATTCTGACATTTGGAAGGATCCCAACAGGGTTGCCAACTCGTACGATAATTATGGGGGCATACGATAATTTTAATGTTTGTACACATGGTTGATAACCCGTACGATCATTATGGGGTGTACGATAATTTGCACGTGTTTGATACCGGAGAAATATCATTTTCACTGGTTTGTCACACCAGCGAAATGAAACTAATTACAAATGCCTCTATGGCCTGTCTCCACCCCTCTAAGGCCACCATTTCATATCGTACTAATCCTTCTACCCTTTATCCTCTTGTTGCCAGTGTGCCCATATCTGGTAATCTCAATGAAGAAGGCGCTGCTCCGAAAATTGATGATCAGTGGAGAAAACTCTGAATAAGTGATATTCCGTGTGAAATGAAGGACATGCCTGAATCTGACAGGCACCATGCCACCTTGGTGGAAATACTGATTTCAAAGAACTAGCAGCCTTTGCATTATTAGTGATTTCGTTTCCCCACAGAAAAGCTTCTTGTGAAAGGGTTTTTTCTAAATTGAGCATAATAAAAAATAAAGTTAGAAGCAGATTGGCACTATATACGGTAAATGAACTTATTCTGTCGCCTTATTTTTGAAATAATGCGGTAGATCCGAAAATCTGCAAGTCACCGAGAAGATGTTAAGGTTTATCTCAACAACAAATTTGTATAATGCTGCAACGGTTGAGGAAGATCAACTTTCAGATAAATAATGCGAGAAACGTAAGTTCTAAAGTTGCAATACTGGTTGAGGTCATCAATCTTGTAAGTGAATATCATAAACATCATTACTATTACCTATATTTTCATAAGTGTTATGCTGATATTTTTATTGTTGTAGCATTTGGTTTAAGATGTACGATAATTTTGAATCCAAATCTATAATTTTGAGTGGCTGGTGCGATAATTTTACTTTTAAATGTTGGCAACCCTGGATCCCAAACAACTTGCTCTTCCATCTTCTACAACATTTGAGCACTAAATTTCCAGCCAACCAGTGGATATCTGTGACGTGTACAATAAGGCAACATGTAACCTTCTTGTTGCAATATAAAGGGCCATTTGTATCCACAACTTTTAATAGGTCCAAGGAACTTTGCACTTCGGAGGGTTTAAAACAGCGGAGAGCAGGTAGTGTCGGTGTAACCTCAGGTCACATAACTGGCATTGAAGGCGAGTTGAGCGTGTGAGGTCACCGCTTTCTGCACAAATGCCGCAGGGGAAGAATACATAGTTTTAAGTACCGGGATGTAGCAATGTAGGGAAGATAGGTAATATATCTGGTGTTAATGGCATAACTAAGGTCTTGGACATTGTAATACTAATGCTGACTGTTTTAATTATCCAGTCGGTCACAGTTTATAATCAATGCCATTTCGGCTTTATGTTATGAAAAAATAGATAACAATTCTATTTTATGTGAAGGGCAGACATGTTATAAAGCAAATAGAACAGAAATGCAAATTAGAAGAGAGCCATATAAAACGAAATTACATGGACACCTGTTTTGATCTTCTTTAACTAGTTTATCAATGTTAGGACGTAATATCTGGGAAATTTGTAGTTGAAGATTACATGCTAGGTTTTGATCTCACTTTATAACAGAACCAGACACTAGCTGCTCTGTTTTGCTTGTACTGGTCATGTTATTGTCATCGAGAGCGCTACACCTGACTGAACCTTCCAGTTCCGTACACACAGCGCCGTTTATCAGGCAACCTGGTATTACAGGACTCTCGCCTGACGTCACACGACACGATAAGCTTGCTCTTCGTCACAATAATGCTTGCAGCTATCTTTCTCCTCGCTTAGAACATATCAACATTCGATACAGAACACTTTCTCGTTCTTTTATTGTGTATTTCCTCTTTCTGTCTTTATTCCCCTCTCCATTTTTCTGACACACTCATTACCCAAATTTCCTCTTAGGTGGTGACGGGTAAAGAGGTTTCAAATAGCATGTAATTTTCTTTCCTTTGTTGAGTTCATTATCTGGAAAATGCTTGGGCTTTAATGGGAAAAAGCTATAAAAATGTAATTTAGTACGCTTAGTGCATCGTAATATATTTAAATAACTAAACTAATTCCCAGTACATCTTCTATAACTAAAAGGCCAAATGGTCCCAGGATGACCCAGGATGGTTTATCTTAGAAAATAGACGATTAACTAACAACATTTTCCCAATTCTCTAAAGCTCAATTCCTCGCTTCGTTGCCCATATAGCTGAGTGCTATTGTAGTTCGAGGGGCTAGCTAATTCAGTTCAGGAGTCTGGAATGGAATTTCCCGAGAAAGCGATGAGTAACAAATGAAGCTACATTTACTCTAAAAGCAGCTAATTTAGTGTCAATCTCCTTGTGGTCACATTTCCATTCCCAAGCTCTTGTAGCACTACCGCACTTAATCTAGTGTGCAACGGTTGAATTACTCCGTAGGAGGGGAAAATGGCGAATAGTGAGACAGTACATACGGTGTATTCTTCTTGGCAGATGACGTGGGCAGAAACAACTGAAGTTTCTGTAATTACTATAGTTGCCGTCACGAATGAAGGCGGTTGCGCAGAAGACAAATATCCAACGAGGTCACAGTCACATGTTTTTAGGCCAATCAGGCGTAGTCTGTTTCAGAGCGAATTTTAGAGTACTTGCCTACAGTTTAACTCTGAAATTAAATAATTCTGAAAAAAGTCCATTTCATTGTGTGGTCGATGGCAGAGCAAAAAAGAAAAAGAAAGAAAAAAAATGCGTTATTCGCAGTAAAGCCAGAAAAATGATGTATAATGTGTGTAAATACTTCCTGATATAGATGGCAAACAGTTGCAATGCAGCACTCCCCCTGTTATCCCTACCTGCGCATCACATGTCATTTACCGCCATCGTTCCTCACGGCTACTCTTATGTTCGTGAGAAAATTATCATGGAAATTATTATAGGTGATCCGCGCTGCAATATTAAAAGCAGGGTTTAAGCTAGAAAATAAAACGTCTCAAAAATCCACAGATCAAAATTTACATTTTTGCAAAATATGATAACCTCGTGCAAAATTCTGCTAGAAAAGTTTATAAATTATACTATTAATGAGAGACCTTTAAAGTTAAAATATGTGTATATTTAATTGAAGCCAGCAGTAATCAGCTAAATGAAATTTAATGTTTTGTTAAACCAACTTTTTACACATTTTTACACATTCCATATCATATAGAATACTGTCAGTATTGATTTACAAACTTTGCATTACATTATATCGCATTAGAATACGTCAGTTTTTATATATATATATATATATATATATATATATATATATATATATATATATATATATATATATATATATGCCACATATTGAATGCTTTTCCAAAATCAAAGTCATTGTGAGATTGCCTTTCAATATTATCAGAAGTTTGGTAACTCACGTAAGTTCTCGCGTTTGTTGTAAAGATTAATACTACTAGCCGATGATGGCACCAAAAAGGCTCTCTTTTTTTGTGTTCTTACACAAAGTACACGCAAGTGACGAAATTTCTTCAGAATACTGCCCCTTATACAACAAGATATATGTTTAGTATAAGCACCTTAGACAAATAAATTAATCAACGTGGTATCTGGCATGGTGTAGTTCAGCTCAAACATATATGACAATTCCGCACAGCTTCCTCTTGTTATGTGTAGATGACGGAGCTCTTATCCCGGGAAGTTAATGCCTAACCCATCGTATAATATCCTGAAGTTTATAATTTCTCCAGTCGAGAGTAAAGTCGAACATCATTGTGTAACGCGGATAGATCTTTCGTCAGTATTCAAGGAGCACTTGCCACTTCTTTGCAGTTTTGTTAGTAAACTCCCATTCGTCTGTGCAATTTGTGCCTTCTATTTGCTACGTTGCTTTCTTGCTGTTTAGGATCTGAAAGAAAGCAAATTGCTACACGCGATCTAAATCCAACAAAATTACAAGTGGCAATTACAAATATTTGGAATAAAAAACAACAACAAATTGAATTCTCCCTGAGGAACGTACATATTCACATCTGGGAAGAATCAGCGTTACATAACGGGCGGGAGGGGTGAGGAACGGAGGGGGACACCTCACCCACTTATGCCTAATTAACCAACTCCACGGTGCAACAGCCCTTTCCGGGCCAAGACCTATCGTCTGACCGCTGCATCTCCCACCTCTGCTCATCACAGACGTCATGAGTGGGGGTGCAGTACTGGAGGTGGACGTGGTCAGCGCCCCGGTCCCTCCCAGCCGGTTACACCACCTTCGCAACCACGGGCCGCTACTTTTCAATCAAGTAACTCGTCAATTGGCCACTCAGGGATCTAACGAGCCTGAGTGTACCCCGGACCAGGTTTCCCAGCATAGAAAATCCCCACGCCGGTACCATTGCCATACGTCATGAAGTCTAAAAGTACACGTGAAAGATGAGAAGGAAACGAAATGAAACGGAAATGATACAAAGGATATAGTGGTAGAAGAGAAACCACCCTAGCACTCGCCTACTGACCCACGAAAAGCTGAAGGTCAGTATGGGTGAATAGATCCCAGGACTTACTGAATGCAAGCCTCACGAGTTACCGTTGAGCCATCTTGTTCGATATATCCCATCTAACTGCCTCAGATGAAGTATTATGCGCTCTTTTAAAGTTGCTAAGCTATTCACATATTCTGAAAACACCTTCCTCTTTTATAATAACTTCAAAATCAAAACTCACATGGGATACCGTTTACTCCTCTTGTGACAAGTTTCGGAATTATTTTCCCTCTCAAAATGGAATTACTTAAACAGATCTTCAATTATGACCACTAAAGCCATATATTAAAGCAAAGTGTTCTAAGTTTGCACTTATCATTTGGATAGTAAGTCATTATTCTGCATTGGGTTAAACGATTATATCAAAAGCAGTACACACTCGAACCGACAAATGCTTCGTATGTTTCCAAAATGGGAGGAGATTGTCGAGAATGCTATTACCCAGAATTATATTAGCGATACCATGACAAGAGAACGCTGTGGCTGTTACCATGCGTTGATTAATTCGGTGGTCTCTGTGATCCACAATCCAAAATGAAATATACAGATGCAGTGGTTGCTGGGCACAGATGATAGAGGCATCCGAAGGTGGTTCTGCAGAGTCTGTAAGGTCATAATGACAGTGTTTTGGGACTCTGAGTATATGATTCTCATCGATTTGATACCACATAGCAATACCTATTACTTAATTCACAAGCATACTTCAACAGATTAACCCCGCCATTACAAAACAGAAGACGTTAATACAACAGGACAACGTTAAACTTCACACAAGTTTTAGGACGTCTGAACAAATCACAAAACTAAATTGGACAGTGGAACTGTAGATGAGCTTAGTAAAATGCATTTATCCAACAATTAGTGTAAAATATATGGGGCGGCCTGTCCACTAACATCCAGCTCGTCGTACGTCAGATTAAATATTTCAAACGGCATCGTAGTTAACAATTAGTTAATTATCAACTCTGTCATCGTCGTCCTGCTAAGAAGGAAGGGATTTATGGCTGAAACAAAATTTAATGACAGGTAGCTCAACACTTCCAATTAATCTTGCCACGCCTTGCGGTGTTGTTTAATTAAGCACGCTGTGAAATCACGCTACATAGCCTGTGAAATACATATCATTTGTGTCCACAGAATTATGAGAGTACCAATCACCCATCAGCCACCATTAAATGTTGTAAATGCCATAGTTAATTATTTCCTTTCGTTTCTTGAGAATTTACAACTGCTATATGGACATACAAAGATCTATGTGCAGTTCAAAAGAGGCTATTGCTGCAGTGAGCCGGGAGCTGAATGGAAAGAAAGCTTCAAAGATAAGCCTTGGTTCTCAGTTGGAGGCACATAAATAACACATAAATGAAAAAGCTGCGCGAAACGAAGAAAGCTTGGAATAATAGGACAAGAAAACTTCATCTTGATCTCTTACCGGATTTGGAAAATACCACAAAGGTTGTTTCCAAATGAGATTGATGTCTGTCCTTGAGCACCATGAAACCGTCAACCAATGGAAGTCTTGCAGTGTTATATTACATTCATGCTAGCAGGAAATACTGCCTGTCAGGTGAAACCGTTTCTAATAAATGTCACTTATCTAGATCCAGTATTATATTTTCGCAAACAATTTATCAATGAGGATGATAATACAATAATATTTTAAATTTAAATAGTTCTCATGAGTAATTCATAAATGTATGAACAAATTCATATTTGTTTGTACATAAATAAGTATTTGTAATTGCATCGTATTGAAATGGAAACTATTGCTGTAATGGTACTAAAGATCTAGTAAGCAGAATGCTGCATGACGCATAAATGGCGCTTCAAAGTTGAAATATTTCATATTAGTAATAAGGTCTGCTTTGAGTAGTAATAGAACAGTGGTCTTTAATGATGAATTAAACAACCCTAAACCCTAAACAACAACGAAGAGAAAAATTAAGGTGATTTTTAAAATGAACAGTAACTTAATGTTGAAGCATGTGGTATACGCAAAGCAAGAGTGTCTTGCAAGATACTAATGCTATCTTACTCCAGACAGTATCCGAATGATAGGGAGGTGAAAAGAGTGGGAATAACGTAGTGGCTATGCTGGTTAGTAACAGAGTTAGTAATTCTGATTCGCCAGAAGGCAAAACTTTTTCGATTTGAAAAATACTGTAGTCAAAATATTTAAATGCGTGAGTAGTAACCAATTTGGCAGTTGCTTAGTTTGCAGAGAGGCGGAAGCTTTGCTATGTCGTATAAACCACTATCTGAGGTGACATGACCACGTAAAGCATGCCCAATAGCCGCGTTTATCCAAGATATATCCTAGCAGAATATGGCTGAATTTGTACTTGGTGCTAAATAGGACATAGAAATAAGTTTAGTATAGGCACCTTAGACAAGTAGATGAATTAACGTGGTATCTGGCATGGTGTATTTCAGCTCAAAATGTGTGACAGTATTCGACACAGCTTCCTTTTGTTATGTGTAGATGACGGAGCTCTTAATACCTAACCCATCGTATAATATCCTGAAGTTTATATCTTCTCCAGTCGAGAGCAAAGTCGAGCATCATTGTGTAACGCGGATGGATCTTTCGTCGTATTCAACGAGGACTTGCCACTTCTTTGAAGTTTTGTTAGTAAACTCCCATTCGTCTGTGCAGTTTGTGCCTTCTATTTGTTACGTTCCCTTCTTGTTGAGTCTATGTTCGGGGCTTACCTGCCTACAATCTGGAGAAAAAACTTAAATCTACGGTAGTACAGATTCCGTTCGAATGCGTATAAAATGATATATACCTGCGATACAAACTTGCAATACAAACAATAAAGGGAGCCGAGCGGAATGGCTCAGACAGTAACGTCTGAGGCCCGCATTTGGTGGGTCCCAGGCTGACCAATATGGCTGGGGCTTTCTCATGGTCTCCCTCAGTCATCAAGGTAAATACCGTATTGAATATTTAGTACCACAGCCTTAAGTTCCTTAAGTCTAAAACAGTAGTATAAATAAAAAATCTTATGTGTTGCACTCACATAACTTTCTCTACTCTTGTACTAACCATTCTTACAAACTCTTATTACTATATCTTCTTCGTGTTAGTTAAAATAGACATTTGTACAAATTATCTTATTCCTATTTCCTTGTAGGTGCAAGGGGAATGTTAGAATACAATAGGCGGCCCGGGTTCGATCCCAGGGACCCGCATGTGGTATTCGTGGTGGACGAAGCGGCGTCAGGGCGGGTTTTCTCCGGGTACTCCGGTTTCCCCCGCCATCTCATTCCACCGGTGCTCCATCTTCATTCCATGTATCATCAGTGTCACCGCCTGTGGTGCCGTAAAAGTAAAAGCGGGCGTTAAACACTACAAAACAACAAACATACAATAGGCTTTGAGCGATAGTCAAATCTTTTAAAGCTTTGAGATTCCGTTCTCTTTGCACACGTAACATATAAAAAAATGAACAACGATGACCCATTTCACGAAAGTTCTAAGTTTTCCGAAACTCACACACATAACAAGGAATATCTCCGAAATGGTTCACCCTACAAGAAAATTTATTGAGACATAAATTGTGTATTTTAGCAAGATCTACATTTTTTGTATGATTGGGTCTATCTCTAACGGTTTACCAGTTATGCAAAAGTCGTCCATAGCAAATACGACTACAGGGGCTATAGCCAGAAAATTCAAGATATGCATTTTATTTGTCATCAAAATATGTCAAACAGCAAACTGCATGATATCTGTCCAATACCTAACCTGTCCACAGCAATTACAACACTAACCCGGCGAGACCAGGTGCTAATAACCCGATTATGCATTGGCCACACTGCGCTTACTCATTCCTACATTCTGTCCCGTGAACTTCCTCCTAAATGTACTCTGTGTGATTCTACTCTTACCGTTCAGCATCTGCTCACTGTTTGTCCAAGATACACTCACCAGCGACTTCAGTATGGAGTTCCTGAGAACCTTCAGCTAGATTTGGGTGATCAACAATATCACAAGAAAATCATCAAGTTCATCAAAGCATGCAAAGTTAATGTTTAAATTCATTGTAAACTTCATGATATGTTTCCTCCTTTTTTTCCTCAATGTTTAGTCGCGATATTACTTTTATGTTGAAGCGACTTCAAATAATAAATAAATTAAAAAAAAAAAAATATGTCAAACATATGACATTTTAATCAAAATCGTTAGAGCTATTTTCAAGAAAATCAAAATTTTCGAAAAATTTTCCATGTAAAGAGTAGTTTAGGTTGGGGCTATTTTCTTCAAAATCTTCGTGTCACATCCTTGAAAGACATTAAACTTAAATACCAACTTTGGTTTTTAACCAACTTTTTGTTTTTGAGTTATGCTGTCCACAGACACAAAGACACACACACACACACACACACACACACACACACACACACACACACACACACACACACGCGCGCGCGCGCGGACCTCTTTCTAATTTTTTTTTTTTTTTTTTTTAATTCAGAGAGTCTCAAAACATATTTCCGGTGAAATCTGGACATCGAATTTTTGGTTGAATTACAATACTTCTACTTACCAGTAGAGAAAGTAAAAATACATGGTAATAGTGAATGATGTGCAGATACACTGGATTTCACCGTCACAAAGACGGAGGTACAGTTGCCCTGCAGTGATCCCTCTGTGAAGTCGTGACGAAGCAAAACAATATGCTATAGGGACGAGAACTTGAAGGTTAGCTGTCCGTCACATACCGATCTACGTGTATTTCCTAAAAGATCCGTCGTGATATTACTAGGTAGTTAAAACGACTTAAAAAGAATAGGGAAATGCATAAATAAATGAAAGGGGGAACTTTTAGTGTCTGTCAAAGTTACAAGCATATTTAAGATACTTGCGTTAGAGTCTGTGCAACGGTAGAGGAGAAATGTAACGATATACCTTCAAGCGGTAAACCTGATGATCAATAAAAAAGTTAATTTTCTGAGCAGGCATTTACTTCAAAAGACGCATTTTAACAGCTAAGCATCTCTCCATAAGAGCTGGACGTCTATACGCCAATTTGTGGTTAGTCTAAATTTGTATAAAAAGTGGAGCAAGTAATTGGACATTATATTTCCTTGGAACGTAGTTTGTGTGTTGAAATTAATGAATGTAGAGGAAATTTATGAGAATGAGAATCTCGCGAATTCTGTTTCATCTTGATAGGCAGCACTGCTTTACGAAGAAATGATGCACATCGTTTAGCGCTTTCAATCTGCTTGAAAAGCTGCCAGATCCAGCAGTTCGTCTTCCCCGTCTCTTCATCTCCTTTCCTTTCTGAAGAGTATCTTCCATCTTCTTTCACATCATCCATCACTCCCAAGTATGTCTGCTTTATATCAGCGTTTCGCTTTATGTGTTTTTTTTTTCTTTTTTAGCCTAATACAATTTATTTAATTTGCTGACAAATTGCATTTTCCTACCGTTTTATGTAAGCGTTTAATGAAAAAGATGCGTTATTTCTTCGTTTATCATCCTCCTGTCCACATAAGCGGTTTAAACGTAGCCTCTTTGCCTGGCATATGAGTGACACATGTACTTTAGTGCTTGACCATTTAATTTATTTTCGATTGACTGCGTGACTAGTTTCCTGGATTCCTGCCGTCCCTACTGCTTCACGGGGCATTTTACCAACGTCCTCAACCGACGCGTACATAGCAGGAGGTGTGTGTGAAGAAACGTTGTTGTTCGGCCGAGCAGAGGCGTATGTTAGGGACCCTAGAACTAAATTTTTAGGTGAAAATGAACATTTTCGGTTTTTTAATAGTATCATATAATTATTTTATAGACACCTGTGATTCATGTTGGACAACTGTTTCCTTTCCGCTAATTTTAAAAGATCGCCTTCGTAGCGCTGTTGTAGCGTGGCTGCCTCTGGTGTGTGGGGTTCGATCCCCTGTACCGGCTTGGTGATTTTTCCCCCGGTGGAAGGTCTCGCACGAGTGCACTCAGCCTTGTTAGGTCCCGGAGAAGCCATTTAAGAACCTACTTGATGGAAAAGTAGCGACCCCAGGTCGTGAAGGCCGCATAACTGGCCCGGAGGGCTTGGGGCGCTACCACGTCCCGCCCTCCAGCACTGCACCCCACTGACCCCACTCATGATGCCTGTAGTGAGTAGAGGTGGGGGACGCAGCGTCCGAGCGGTAACCCTTGGCCATTCATGGGCTGTTGTTTTTTCTCCTATTTTCATAAGTCCAGCGACATGATTGAACCACCTGGCCACCCCATTTTCACCACATTGGGGGTCACCACACTAGAGCTTTGTTTTCCTCAGTTTTGCATTTTTATGAAATTTATTCCTTACATTTCAGTCTTGCTCTTATTTTTAAATCATTTCAAAGGTATTATCTGAAGATTCAAATATGAATTTGATGATTCTTTATTCATCGACTCACAAATATTAATTTATGCTGAAAAGAAATGGAATTTTAATACTATTAGCTTCATAAAAACAAAAATGTATTTCTCTGCATGTAATAATATAACAATACTTTAATTTTTTTCAGTTAACTTAAGTATCAGAAAATACCGTTAGCATGCTTTTCTGAAAAATGAGACGACAATTTCTTAAAAAATAATTTTCTCTAAATAAAATAATTTAATTCTACGAGTATCTTCTGAGAAATTGTGTAAGCTAGAGCATTGAGCTTTTGCATATCTATTCTTATTAAGCGTGCCAATTTTCAAACTAATAGATGTAAAAGTGGAAAAGAAAATTCAATCCCAGTGCCTTTAACTGTAGCTGACGCGGTGTATGCAAGTATTACGGAAGTGCATCGGGGAAAAATTGTGAGTATGTGGGATGCCAATTTGCTATTTGAAGACATTCCTCAAAGTTATATATTCATACAAGTATGTGAATAATTAAATGTAAACTGTGTACGTGAAACAGGACGTACACTTCATCCTTGCTTAGGCACTCCACCTGCGAAGGCCAGTAGAATGCCTCCCGAAGCTGCAGGAATGGCAGTTCGTGTACCTATCGGAAGAGGAGGCGTCGGGCAACCTGTGGCGACTGATCCCCGGCGACCCATGTGTTTTTCGTGCTTTCACCAAATTGACAGGGAAATGCTGGGATTGTTCTTCTAGCAGACTTTCCAGCCCCCATTTTCCTGTATCCATTACTTCCTTGACTGTCGTCTGTTTAAGAGACCCTGGGACTGAAATTTGAATCTTCTTTATTTTTATAGGCATGAACTGAATACCTTGCGCACTTAAGGATGTTTGTTATTAAGTACCACATAAAGTTGCAGCAAAATCTGTTTTATAGTTTCGAGGGAATTAATTATTGAATTTATTGACAATGTAAAAGTACCTTAATATTCAAAATATTCCATGCGCATCAAAAACCAAAATATCAGAAGTTTTATTATTTTATAGACTCTAATTGTCCATCAAGAGATTGAAAATATTTCTTTTAAACTTTTTTTGAGGTATTTCATTTTTAAAGCTAAACATTTTCAGGTTTCGAAAGCAAAGACATAAATTGAAGTCACATAAATGAGATGCCATTTAACCACTCCTTTCTGCTGAATTTTGCGTCCTTTTTGGCCCATACTTCGTTCGAATACTGCCGAAAATTAAAGCAGCAAAGGGGTATTTACATGACATTTAAAGTCTGCACTAGACCTTTAAAAATAGCGGAATCTGAAAGTTTTCACTGCCAAACGATGACTGAAGGTTTGGGGAACATTTGCAAGCATAAACATAAAAACGGTCATTTTTCAATCCCAGGGAGCAGACGGTTTTCTGCACGTTGCGGCTGGGCGGTAGCTGCGCGCTTTGTAGAGATTTCTTCTCGGACGCCGTTCAGGAACTGCCCGTTTAGCCCCATTTGTGAGTGGGCCCTGCCAGAGGGGTACCACTAAGGTTAGAGGACTGTGGGTGGGCTCATGCGGCGTCTAATGCGTTCGACATGCATGTCGCATTATTACTATTATTATTATTATTATTATTATTATTATTATTATTATTATTATTATTATTATTATTATTATTATTATTATTATTATTATTATTATTATTATTATTATTATTATTATTATTATTATTCGTAACGAAACGAAGAAGAAAATGAAAGGTAGAAAAGAATTTGACAAGTATATAATGATCCACAGTGGAGACCAACAGAACGTTAGAGCTAAATGTGGAATAACGATTTTACTACAGCAAAAATGGAAAAACAGGATAGATCATTATAAAAACATAAATGAAAGATTAATAACTATAGGAATTAAAATTAAAAGAAGACAATTGTCATAAGCGTCTACGTTCCAGAGAAGGGGGAAAAAGGAAAAAAAAAACATGACAATGTACGTCAAATACATAATAAATTAGCCCCCCTTAGATTTATCGTCAACGATATGCTCTTTTTTTAATTACTATCTATCCATTAGATTAAATCACAAAATAGGAATAATATGATGTGGAGTAAGCTCTTGGCAGAAAGCTAAAATAACATTTTGCTCGAAACTTGCATTTGTTGAGTTCTAGTCGGGAACGCCTGAATTAATGTGCTCCACTCGATTGCTTTACAGCTGCGTTGTTTTCACTTTTAGCAACAAGAGGTGCCATTAAAAAAGGAAAATTTCTTGAACTCTCTCCTCGCAATTTGAAGTGCTTTTATTCGCGAGACAGCTTCAGAGCCTATGTGAAAAATTTAGCATTGTGCAGAATGGCCAAAAAAAGGAAGATGAAACACAAGGGATAGTTGTTCAGAAACAAAGCCTTGCTTCCAAATGAAAGGATGCCGGTCGGCTTTTGCACAGAACGTGGGGAAGCAGCCTCTGTTGTATGCTTCTAGCTCCCAGCACAGCGCTTCACAAGGAAGTGCGTCTTTATGGATGTATCAAGAGGGAAAATCCCTTTGCACATGCTGCAGTAAATAACTAGATCGTCGAGATAAACTTGTCGCGTATATCAATCACAAATATGATCCATTTTGTTGAAACTCCAGGAAGTTACCGCCTGGCCTTTCAGAAGACCGCATTCATTGTACAGACATGGAAAAAATCTGATGTGCTGCACTCACATGGCTTTCTCTACTGTTATACTAACCATTCTTACAATCTCTTATTCCTCTAGCTTCTTCGTGTTAGTTAAGATAAACATTTGCAGAAATTATCTTATTGCTGATTTTATTGTAGGTGCAAGGGGAATGTGGGAATACAGTAGGCTTTGAACGATAGTCAAATCTTTTAAAGCTTTCAAATTCCTTTGTCTTTGTACTGTTAACATAATTAACGAGATGAATAGCGATGTTCCAGTTGGAAGAAGTCAGTTCCAAAACTTACACAAATAACTAGGAATATCTCCGAAATGGTTAATTCTACAAAAAAATTTATTCATACATAAATTGTGTGTTTTAGCAAGATCTACATCTTTTGTATAGTAAGATTTGGTTTATCTCTTACGGTTTACCAGTTATGCAAAAGTCATCCAGAGTAAACAGGGCTTCATGGGCTATAGCCAGAAAATTCAGGATATACATTTGATTTGTCATAAAAATATCTTAAACATATGTCATTTTAATCTAAATCATTGACGCCATTTTTAATATATTCAAAATTTTCCATGTAAAGGGTAGTTTAGGGTGGAGCAATTTTCTTCAAAATCTTCGTGTCGCATCCTTGAAAGACATTAAACTTAAATATCAACTTTCGTTTTTGAGTTATGCTGTCCACAGACTGACAGACGACACACACACACACACACACACACACACACACACACACACACACACACACACACACACACACTCACTCACTCACTCACACACTCACTCACTCACTCACACACACACACGCGCGCACACACACACACACACACACACACACACACACACACACACACACACACACACACACACCAGACCTTTTTCCAAAAATTCTTTTTTGGATTCAGTGGGCCTCAAAACATAATTTCCGATGAATTTATGGCTGGAATACAATACTTTTTCTACTTCACTAAACGGAGTAGAGAAAGTAAAAATGATTGAGCGCATTGGGAGAGCAGAATATTTTTAAATCCCACATCACGTTGCAGCACCATTTACACAAGTAAGTATTTCCAACATGCAGCTGAGTTTATTGATAATCTATGTCCCATATGTTTTCGTCTGTCGGAAATACAAGTAGGCTCTCTTGAATCACCACTCACATTTGCATTTAGGAGTATGTATACAAATGCGAGTGGTGATTCGAGACACAGCTTATTTGTCTGACAGACGATAACATATGGAACAGAGAATATATATAAATATAGCTGAAAGTTAAAAATATGGACTTGTGTAAATGGCGCTACAATATGACATGAAATTTAGAAACATTCTGCTCTCCTAATGCGCTCAATCATTTTTCTATGGTAGTACCTGTTGCTACAAATACGCCATGATTTTTAAGGCTGCTATAGTAAAGTACAAAGATAAATTGCATAAATAACTCTTTTAAGATTAATGCCTTAGTACACACCGATCGACATAAAACTGAACATTCTTGAAGCCTAAATACTTCCAGGAGAGAATACACAGTAGAATTAACAGATACATGATGGTCTGTTACAGCAAATTACTAATAAACAATGACCATGAATGGAGGGGTCCAACCCCAATACCAATACTGTCCGCTTCTGTGGAGTGAGAGTAGCATGTGTGTCGTATTCAAATCTTGGTTAGGATGAGTTACGCGGAGATGGCTCTGAAGTAACTATGAGGCTTACGTTCGGCAGATGATGGGTTCGATTCCCGTGGCCAACCGTACTCACCCATGGGTTTTTTCGGAGGCTTCCCCTGGTCGATAAGCAAATTTTGAGAAGAATATTACATCCACTAAATTTCCTGACCTTTCACTTCGTTTCCTTTCATTAGTCATTTCATTCATGCTTGATCTCATTGGTTTTTTCAGGGTCAAAGTGTCAGCTTGGCAGAAATGATATGCACACAGGAACTCTTTCCGTCCCTCGTTGTCCATGGGATCCGTGTAGAGGGGCGGTATATGGGGGCGTTGGACCCCGCGTTGAGTTCCCCCTGAGATGATATCAAAACATTTAAAGACTTCGAAGTGTCGTCACATTTGGGAAACCTTAGGGACCTCTGTCAATGTTAGTCTGAATCTGGCCGCCTGGTGTCCCCTCTCATCTCATCCTTCCTCCCGGGAGTACTTCCTTGGAGGCACAGGTACAATAACACTAGCTTCAGTGCCGAACCGCCTCCGTATTTCTTCTATTCCTATCCGAATCAGGTGATTTTCCTTGCCGCGACCAGACAAATGTCGGGTAACTTTAAGGTCTATGGACCCGGGCTCATTTGAGCTTTATTTCATACATTTTTTTCATTCATCGTCGGTATGACCTACAAGTTAGAGAACGTTATACTTAGAAGAGAAAAAATAGAACGAAAGAAAACTCAAAGTCAGTGATGTATTAAAATTTTATCTTAATTGTTTATTATGTTCTAGAGAGAAATACCAGGTCGTCCAAAATGGTTAGTTTTATTTGGATCAAACTATACAATAGATATTCTCATTTTCAAATGGAATTTACATCTACACAAGAGTCATTATTTGGGCAATTATTTAACACACACTATGAGTAACTTAAGAGAGACTTAAATCATAGACTAATAAACTGAAATACTGTGATTTTCAAGAACTACATACACAATTGTCCGTAGGTTATGCTAGATTCAAACGAAGTCACTGAAGAGAGATTCTCGAAATTGCTTAGAGCAGTGTCAGCCAACTGCAAGCTCTGTGACGGCAGCAAGCAAGTCCTTCTTCGTTTCTCTCATCTAAAGGCAAGGAGTGTAGGTCAGGTAAGGAAAGTGTAAAGACGAAATTGCTGTATGGAAGGACATTTCACTGGTTTTAAGATATGAATCCTCTAGTTTCATTCTCTCCACATTTCTTCAGTGAAAAATATTGGAGAGCAAGAGGATTGACTTCATTGTCAGAAATCCAGCATTAGCTAACAACAACATTTCTTGCCTACGATTCTCCGCAACGATGTTACGTCACACATAACTGCGTCGCTGTACTGTGAGTCAGAATTTGAGGGGGGAACAAAGAAAATTCGATAAGTTTGTAGTGTGAGTCATGGCCTTGACTGATCGATATCTAATGCAGTGATCCATATGGGATAACGTACCTACTTAAAATGCAGAACGGTCTAGCAAAGGTTTATCTCAGGCGAAGGGAAAATTCCTAAAATTCCTGATTTTATATCCGAAAACAGTGTCTGCCTTGTATTTAAGTTTGGTATTTATCCGCCTTTTTTTGATTATGGTGTTCATAGACATTGACATCTTTCCTTGCTCAAACGGGAAAATACTTGAGAAAACCAAAATAAAAAAAATTAGAAATATGACAAAATACACTCTTTTTGCCCGAATGCAGAATTAAGAGCTTAAGACCAGAGAACAATTTTTTGTTCTTCTGCATCCAAGAATTAGTCAATGCTGTCAGTTTCAGCTTCAAAGCAGATTTTATGATTGGTTTCTTGGTCTTCCCGGATGTCTCATAGGTGCTGTCCATCCGGCTCGTTTTTATGAAGCGCTTTAGTATTGCGACGCAGGCGCAGATCGCACGTCAAGGAGAGCAGAGTTTGACCACTGCCGGTGGGTAAACAAGGTAACCATGGAGCGGACCGGAACAAAGATTGACTCTAGAAGGTTCGAGATACGGGCACATTTACGAGAAATTCCGAGAAAAGGTGCATTTCCAGAGAATTCTCCGGCACTCCACCTGGGCTATAAAAACGAACGGACTGCACGGACATAAGTGCAGTATGTTTTAATTGCAGAGTTGAGTCAGTGTGTTTCTCCGATTTACTTTCATAAGGGAAATAAAGTGACAGAAAAAGTAACCGGACTTGTCATTTGACACAGTATGATACTCTTACTTGATAGAGGTATAGGTTGTGCAAACACGGTGTGATAGTGGAGTTGCCACTGTACTGCCTCATACTTGCAGGATTTTAAATTTAGGTTTTCTCCTCAAGAGAAACTTCCTTCACTGACCTATCGAAACTTCTCTTACCGTCTTCACTCAAATCCAGGCAGAGACCCTCCATAGTTAAAACCTCTGGAGAGAGGATGTCACAGGATTTGAAAGCCTCCAGGGACTGGGCTCATTGTTGATCAACAGGTCCTTATTTGGATGATCCCACCATATCTAGAGGGATTCCTCATGCCCTGCCCAAGGGACGTGCCCGATAAGCGTCACAAGGTCTCCCACGGGACTTGAGAACAGTTCTGCGCGTAATGTACACAATAAAATTCAAAGGAAGCAATGAATTGTGCTAGTACAACACTAGACACGCTCATCTCACAATATGGAAGATTTTATTAGCATTGAACATAATTCTATTACACAACCTTCTGAAATAACTACTATTGAACCGTTACAAATCTTAGCAAATGGAAATTTTAAAAACATATTTACAGAAATGCTAGTTCATAACAGCCATAAAAAATAATAATATTTAATGTTACCGGTTCCAACTAAAAATATCAGTTGCACATACTGAATTGGATGCTAAGTGCTCTGTAATGTATGGGTTCCACTTTCTTGATGATGCGCGTGCATGCGTGCGTGTTAACGTTGTCATAGAGCAACAATTTTTATTTTCTCTATTACGTATAGTAAGTAGAAGTATTGTATTCAATCCAAAAATTCGATGTCGGGATTTCAACGGAAATATATATTTGGAGCCCCGTGAATCCGGAAACCTTTTAGAAAAAGGTCCGTGTGTGTGTGCGTGTGTGTGTGTGTGTGTGTGTGTGTGTGTGTGTGTGTGTGTGTATGTGTGTGTGTGTGTGTGTGTGTGTGTGTGAGAGAGAGAGTCTATCTGTCTCTCTGTGTGTCTGTCAGTCTGTCTATCCGTCTGTCAGTCTGTGGACAGCACAACTCAAAAAGGAGAAGTCAGTTAAAAACCAAAGTTGGCATTTAAGTTTAATATTTTTCAAGGATGCGACACGAAGATTTTTAAGAAAAGTTCTCCACCCCAAGCTACCCTTTACATAGAACATTTTTCGAAATTTTTTATTTTCTCGAAATAGCTCTAACGATTTTTATTAAAATGCCACATGTTGAGGATATTTATATCACAAATGAAATTTATAGTTTGAATTTTCTGGCTATAGTCCATATACTCCTGTTTGCTCTGAATAAATGTTGCATAACTAGTAAACCGTAAGAGATAGACCAAGTTTTACTGTACAAAAAATGTAGCTCACAATTTATGTCCAAATAAGTTTTCTTGTAGAATGTACCATTTTGGAGATATTCCTTATTATTTGTGTGAGTAGTGGAATACTGAAACTTTCACGAAACGGAAGACCATTATTCATTTTTTACATCTTAAGCGGGCAAAGAGAACGGGATATGAAAGCTTTAAAAGATTTGACTATCGCTCAAAGCCTACTGTACTCCCACATTCCCCTTGTACCTACAAGGCAATAAGGAATAAGATAATTTCTGTAAATATTTATCTCAACTAACATGAAGATATAGGAATAAGAGTTTGTAGGAATGGTTAGTGCAAGAGTAAAGAAAGTCATGTGAGTGCAACACATAACATTTTACTGGTGGTGCTTTAGTGCACACAAATATGGCATGCCTTACAATGAAGCAATATTCAGCCACATTTGAAGCAAGATTCGCCAGTTGTCGATGCAACAATTTTGAAGCCGAATTAGCATTGTGTAAGTCATGCGTTGATATGATAGTTTGAAGCAACAATAACTCACGCCGCATAACAATTCCTCAAAGTCCTTTGATTTGTCTCTTGCGGTTCATATAGCCCTGAGATTTCTCTCGCTGAATATGAGTGTTTTATTTTTTTAAGGATGACGCTAATTATGGTGGTAATGCCTTTCAATAAATGTTTCCTTCCAATATTTTCACTATTTGCACTGAGACATTGCCGACCAATGTAGATTATAAAATAATTCATCAGTCAAATAAAACTGTACCATATTTATGCAATTGAGATATGCTTTACCATTGTGTGCCTATTGGTTTCCATGCACTTCAACGCTCCAAAGAATTACGATCTTTTCACTTCGACAGACAAGCAAAGAGTGTGTTCTGAACTGAAGTAACGCCACTAAAACAATAAAAAAATAAAATAAGTAAACAAATATATAAAAATAAAATAGAAACAAGTAAACGAAAGCCGTTACAACCCTATTCAGCTTTTTGAACTACAGATTCTCACGTTCGTTTTCTCCATTCATTTTTATTAAAAATTATTATTATTCGTTATTTTTTAAAATTAATTATTTTTAAATGTTTATTTTCTGAATATATAATTTCGGTATCAACAGATTGCCCTAGTCGCATAGTGACCTTCCTGTTCATCAGCTTGATAACTCCCTGATGGGCTAATCGCTTTCTTGTAACGATTTGGTCCCGTAGATTGTAGATTTGTCTCGTTTTACCTGTCTACGATGTAGACAGAGAAGATGTACTGCTTATAGCAGTTTTGTTGAATACAATAGCACCTGGTTTGTAGAAGCTCGGCTTATTTAATCTGTAGCGTGACGGCTTAAGTGACATTTGCAATTTTGCGCATGATGGGATCCAAATGTAAGTCCTTTTAGCGAATGACGTCATTTTTTTGCCATATACCGACTGTATGTGTTATTGCGCATGCCTATGCATTTTAATGATATGTCGTAATCCTGAACAAAAGAGTTAATGGGATACGAAGAAATCACTAAATAGGAGCCATTATTGTTTTACAGCTTCCTTAATAGTATTGGAGATGTTTTATTGAAACAATATTAACAAAGTGTTTGACTCTGAGTGCGCTTTTATTATTAAGTGCAACATAAAAACACATTGCTGACCAACCTCATCACCGGAGCTCTAAATATATTTTGTTCCGGATATGCTTTGACCAATCAGCTGAACCAATACCTTCTCAGCTGTTTTACTTTGTTGGATGTATCTTCGATGTTTTCGTTGTATGAATAATGTCAATTATTATTTTTAATGTGTCATTTAACTCCGATGATTATATCGGTGGCCTCTCCTGTGGAACATACTGCCTATCGGTAATGGTGTCAACTCGTTTAACGTTGGCTTTTGGATCTTTAGGCTTTTTATACGTTAAATTCACATACATTCACACTTCTAGATTCTCGGGAGCATAACGGATAATCCTGGGTAGAGAAAAATTCCTCTTTGCACAGCAGGAAAGTGTTCTATGGACTGAGTTACGGGACCGGCCATGTCATATTTATTAATGCGTATGCCAAGTAATATTATGAGCTTAGGTTCGTTCAGAATACAGGGGAAAAAAACACTTCGATGTCGGGCTCTTGCAAAGAAAATGCACCTAAAGTTAACATCATCAATAAATATTCCGTTCTTGCAGTAAAACTTAGAAGTATTAAACACTTTTTATATGAAAACGAGTCGTTCGAAGCGAAATTTTGTAAAATGATCACGGATAAATGAATAAGAGCTATCCTACCTATAAAAGAACAACTAACTTAACCTCAGGTGTTCCATGCCTCAATAGCAACAAACATTGCGGATACAATATGAAGACTAATAATGATGATAATAATAATAATAATAATAATAATAATAATAATAATAATAATAATAATAATAATAATAATAATAATAATAATAATAATAATAATAATAATAATAATAACAATAATAAACAATAATAAACTAATGAGATTAAAATGATAATAATAAAATACAACAATAACATTAATAAGACACAAAGAAATGCCAATGAAACACTACGTACCCTCATGTTTGCATGGATTTTGTTACGCCAATTTACAATCTGTAATCCATAATGTTACACAATAGCAGCATATACAGAAATAAGTTTATTCCCTGGAAAATAAAGTCCAGTAAGTGAAGTGGAATCCGTTCTAAGACTATTCTGGTCTATTATCACGCGCTACACACGCTAATCTGGCATTCCCTCCGCTTCTCTTACAAGAAGAACAAAGTTAACACACACGCCACTGACTGGATTTACTCTCGTGATTTCTGCAACTCTTTTAACGCACGAAGGGTTATTTACTTACCCCAATGCTGGCTGAAGTGGGCCACCTTGTATATTATATTGGTGAAAGAACAAGAGTGTCCTGAAGTCACATAATAATGATTCAATATTTTGGTTTTGCTCTATCAGCATGGGATTAAAAGATTAAAAACACAAAGAGAATGAAAACACACTTGACGGTAGACTGCAGAGCTTAATAATAAAGCCGACATATTGAACGATTTTACTGTTGATTTTGTATGTTTTAATTTTTCGTTCCGGACAATGTTGTTCTTTCACCATAACTGCGTGTTTTTAACTTTTGTTATGTTCAACCTCGTAACAAAAGATACATTTACGTCCACTTTCATGCTTCCAGACTCTGCGGATAATGGGGAATGCTTCTACTTTAAAAAAATCCTTCAGCTCAGCCAGGAATCGAAACTAGTGCCGCTGGGTAGAGAAACCAGAACGCTGACCATTCGACCACAGAGGCAGTGCCACATGTGGTGTCCTGCTAATAGCCGATCGAATTGTGGTTTAGGCAAGCCGTGTCCACTTTCAGGCGGTGACAGGAGCTGCGTTGTGAAACCTCGACTTTTAGTTGCAGTCAAACGGCGAGTAAGGTGCTATCTCAGAAATCCACCCATTGTGACTTACCTCCAACAACAAAAAATGAGGCGGAGAACCCAAGCAGTATCATATAAGTATCATATAAGAGCGGGTATTCCTTACGATACCAGTTTGTACACAAAACGAATTTAGTAATATGAACTGTTTGGGATCGCCTCTCAGTTTCTTATCGTTTTACGGGGTCTGGCAAGGGATGAGGCATAACTAGTGACCAATGATGGGGCTAGAGGCGTGGCATTGTAATGAGGACAAGGATAAATCGGGGAAGGGGTAGGGTGGAACAACTGGCCTCCTAGAAAAACCACGTTTAAATTTTCTTTAGATTTATCTCCAATTTCTTAATGTCTGTTATGGAAAAGGTTGCAAGTTTTGCTTGAAATAAGCAGTACTTATTGGGTTAAACGATTCTGTGTTATATGAAGAGCTTTAACTGTATTCTTAAAATCAGGAAAAAGTGTAAAGCTTTACAGTAAATATAATGCAATACTACATTGAAAAATATAAAAACGTATAATACAAATTCTTCCAATACTTATACTGGGACTAAAATTCGTATCAAAATAGCCCTAAATGTGTTTGTGCATTATGCTATATCGCAGCTTCTGCTTTCGAATGAAAGGTTTCCTTGTAATACCTATGCAATAAACCGCCTTTCTATGTGGTATTAAAATTGTATTACCGTTTTTGTCATAGATCAATAATAATCTGGTCACGTGTAGCTTCTGATATATACGTGTTGTGATTCAAACAACGGTAGCGCTTAATGAGTAATGATTTACTGAGCAACCAGAAAAATCTATACTCTCCTCTCAGGCCGAATTGTCATTGGTTATAACTAGCATGTGACATGAATAGTGCTGTTTTTGAGAGGAGTAAAGAGTAGGATAAAGAGTGACCAGACAAAAACAATACTTTCTTTCATGCCGACGTGTTATAACCATCCAGTCAGTAGTACAAATAATACTGTCATTGTAGAGGTGTAAAGAGAGGAAAGAAGGGAAAGCTACGAAGGCCCCGTTAAACAATCATGATACCCTTGTGTTTTACTAAATTCGTTTTCTCGACTTATTCTGACGCCATGTCAGCTCAAGCCCTCAATGGATGGGCGCTCCCTGGGTAACACCTGACAGGCGTTCTGAGCAAGGATCCAACCTTGGCGCCAACTCCTTCAAGAACACCCAAGAAGGTAGAAAACAAAGAGAAAATCCTTTCCATCATCATACTATCATCATCGTCGTCGTCGTAGTCACTCTAAGTATTAGGCAAATGCCTGTTCCAACTTCGCAAAACAACAACCCAACGCTTCCTAGGACGTCCAACATCTTGCTGTCTCCTCTTGCTTGGTTATTCCTTCTAAGTAGTGGATATTTCTCCACATTTGGTTCATATGCTCGATCCAATTTTTGTGTTTATGTTATTGCTTTATCTTATAAAGCTTTTACTCTTAGTTCCTCTCTTATTTCTTCATGTTTAATTCTGTCAAGTTTGGTGCAACCCTTTACTTGCACAAGGAACCTCATCTCCGCTGTCTGGATTCTACCTTCGTTTCTTTGTTGGAACCTAAGTTTCCAGCCGTACAGTATTGTGGGATTACCATAATTCTGTAGAATTTTGTATTTGTTTCCTTTGAAAATCCTTTCAACAGAGCGCCACAGCGCACCAGCCTTCTTTCCCGGTTCTGCAAATGTGAAACAGAATGATGAGGAAAGTAAATCACGAGTAGAAAATTCTTGTTTGTAAATAGCCCACACTACCTGAACGTCTCTTACTTCAATATTCTATTATTAGTTCAAAAAGAGTAAGAAAGCCCACTATTACGCGATTAAGCAAGGCCTTGTTTAGAGATGTCTGTACTGTTAATTTCTGAATATGAGTTCTATGCCTATTAAAGGGAAGAGTCCTCTAAAGAAAATACAGCTCTATGGATTACACATTTGCATATACTTTTCTCTCTGTCTGCCTCTACCTCTTTCTCTTCCTCCAACTTGCACATAACTTTTGTGTGGTGTTTATGAAAATGAGAATACGCAGTGAATGTTCTTTTTCCTCAAATTATCATAGATAACTGAAAAATTGTACTAAAATTCCAGATTTAATCCTTGCTGTAAACTACTACATAAATGATATGCAATGTAATTAATATCAATTTTAAAAGAACACAATGTTGAAAAACATCATCTGCTGCATTCGCGTGACTTTTTCTACTCTTACGAGGCAGTCTTGTAAAAGTGTTATCCTTTTACCTACTTTTTTTTATTGTTCCCTTTATACCCCCACCTTCTTTTATACGAAGGCCATATCAGCGGCATTTCTACAGGCAATCGTTAAAGAGTGTAAAGAGTGGGTTTTAGCCTTTACGAAGTTTTAACGTTAAATTTACACATGCATTTACACCCTCATTCACACTTCCAGACTCTAGAAAGATTCCTAGAAGAAATCGATATTTTCGAAAAATGTAGTTTAGGGAGGAGGAATTTTCTTTAAATCTATGTGTCGTATCTTTAAAAGATATACTTAAATACTAACTTTGGTTTTTAACCGGCTTTTTGCTTTGAGTTATGCTGTTCACAGACAGACACAGTCATACATACCCATGTGGATATTTTTGTAAAAATGCTTTTCTGGATTCAGGGGGCCTCAAAACATATTTCCGGTTAAATTTCGACGTCGATTTTTTGGGTCAAATGCAATACTTCCTCTAAGAAAGTAAGACAGATTGTTATGCGATGGCTATGAAATTGTATGCTCTTTTCATGACGAGAAAAAACGAATACCGAATGACCAATTATGTGTTCGAAAATTATTTGAAAGTTTAAACCAATAACAAAGAATATCTCAGAAACGATTAAATGTAGTTAAACAAACTATGGAGTTAAGGAGTTCTGCGTTTTGTCTGTGTGTGTCCTCGCGCGCATGCGCTAAGATTTTATACCTCTCTCAGGTTAATATAAAAGTAATTCAGATTGAAGAGGTGTCCACAAGCTACAGCCAGAAAATTCAAATTATACGTTTTATTTGACATGTAAATATCTTAAGATTGTTATATTTTAATATTTAGAGCTATTTTTGAGAAAATAAAAAAATAGGTACAAACGTCTATTCCTGTAAAGGGTAGTTTGGGGTGAGGAGATTTCTTTTCTTTCTTTTTTCGTTATTAGTATCTTCCTGTCCCGTTCTAGGATGAGACTGAAGTTAAATTTAAAAAGAGTTAAAGAACTTGGTATAATTATGGCTCCTCAAAATAAATATAATATAAAAAATTTGCTTAATTTTTAAAAGGACAAAATTCCAAGTTGCATTTATCAAGATGACTATCTGGACTTTGATAAGGTTTACGTTGGAAAAAGAAAACATCATCTGGAAACCACAATAAAAGAACATTTTAGAAACATAAAATATAAACAGATAGAGAGATCAGCTGTGGCAGGTCATTTTTGGTCATTTAATCATGAAATAAATCCAGAGCTTAAATTATTAAAGCAATTAAATGAACCCATTGATTTGATGGTTTGGGGGGAAATATTACTTTTGAAAAATGGGGACCGTGTTATGAATTTTGAAATACTGTCTGTTGATTCTGTTAGTAAATTTGCTTTGAGATCAGTGGTGGGTAGTGACGTCATTACGTGAACGTGACGTCAGCGCTCACATGTAACAGTTTACCTTGAAAATGGCAGAAAGAAGCTGCTGAAACGCGTTGGGTGTGTAATGAGTAGAGTTCAATTGTAGTTTGCCTCTGCGTACTTTTAAAAATGGTGGATTATATTGCTTCACTGTTAATAGCTTCAAGTGTGCATAATCACGTCACTATAATACTTTTGCCAAATGTGAATGCATTTTTGGCAGATAATTTTCTATGATTCAGGGAACCTCGAAATGTATATTTCTACTGAAATCTGGCTATCGAATTCTTTTGGTGAAATGCAATGCCTTTTCTACCTATCATGCAGTGGTCGAGAAAACATGGCCGTGATGTAAAAGTTAGAAATATTCGGAATTTAATCGGTGAAGCAAGCAATATGTAGTACATAACTAACGGGTTTCATAGATACCTACAACGGATGGTTCAAAAGACCACAGACAGCAAAAACTCTTATAGAATCACTCCGCGAGTTTCGGATGATGCATAAAACGTTTTCCAATATTTTACGGAAGAGGGAGCAGGAGCCGTAATATAAACGTTCACATTAACTTCAGCAACATGGGCTGTTGATATAGCTCATTAATTATTCATGAGTTTACTTTGGCGAGATACTCTTGAATTCCGTGGTTCCCTTCGAAGACTCTGTAAGGAGTCTCCGATAATCACCACCAGCAACTACACAAGGGAAGACGCTTCATTGCTTTATCCAGGCTCTAGTTAGTTTACATTTTCATCAAACCTGTGAGATATAGGTTAGTCTTAACTCTAAGAGACGTTGGTTCAGCACTACGGATACCTAAGGGTTCTTTATGTGTGTCTGTATGGCCAGAAGGGAAATACAAGACTATAATCTCCGTGATGTTAGTCTGAGTAACGTCCCCAAATATGGCCCCTTTTATATTATTGTTCATAACTCTCTCGCATATCTTGCATAAAAAGCAACGCAAGCTTGCAATTGGATATAAGGTGATAGGAATAATAGCTTGATTTTACTTCATGATGAAATAAAACAGGCAGCATTTATTTATTCACGACAAAAGAGTTTCAAATATGGCGCCTATCGTGAAATACATATAAAAAGGTGAATGTAAGCTTGTATGTGGAGAGCTAAACATACATACTGTTGCAAAACTGAATAATCTTTTGAAAATATTTTAATATTAACGGTTACTTCTCTAACAAGCAGTGCAAATAAATGCACTTTTACGTGGAATAGCATATTTGGCATGTATTACCGTGGGGACCATATTAAAAGGGCTTGCTTTTAATAGATTAGGTTATGTATTTGATATTATTTTTTCGTGTTGCTGGTACAGTGGACCTGGCTTTCAGGGGTAACAATTTACATATCTACATACATTTTTCGGCCTTTTAATATTTACAGTCTTTCTGGGTTTGCCCAAATCCATACGGGAACTCGCTGTGGATTATCGAGAACAGTTTGGTATATTGTTGATGTGGTGCTTGATTGCAGAGGTTATGTTTACTCTGGAAGCTCGTAAACTGTTCTACGATGAAGCAAAGAGTCTCTGACTTCTGTGTGCGAAAACCTGTTTTGTAATAGTAATATTTCAAGGTGAAATATGTTTTGTAATAAAAAACCTGCCGAAAACTCACCTTTGCAAAATTAAGTACAAGATTTAGGACTGGCACAAATAAAGGTGCTTCTTCCTCGCACTACTAGTGTCCTCTGTTGTAGTTCATGCTAGTATTTTGTAAGTGCGCCACTTGCTGGATGTTCTACATAGGGTGGCCATATTAGGAAACAGGGCCATATATGGGTCCTTTACGTTAAGAGCATTAAGGATAATTCCAAGGTCCAGGATTAATTCCCTGCAACCAGAAAAGCTTCTGTTTATGATAAAAAAGACCGCTATGCATTTCCTGATCTAATTTGAATATACTTGTAATGTGCTACACGTACATTTTGATCACAGTGACCAAACTCATGGTCCCACTTTTTTGTGACTATTATGCTTGAATTTCTCATTACCAATACTAGCGGCAATACTACCATTTACTACGTCATTTATGTAGTGCCAGAACTACCGAACCGTAGAATGGTGAAGCACAATTCTAATAGAGACTCGTGAGATGTATTCACAGCTTGTTGGCTGTCTACATCAATCTGAAGATTGAGGAAATAGTCCCTCGAAAACGTTGAAGGACGTTTAATTGTGCTTTTACTACTTTTCAATTATCACTTAACACATAAAATTGTACTGCTGGAAATTGGAAAAATTTAACGAACAATAACAATTATTTTATAAATTATCAATGACACAAAAATTATAATTAAAATTAAAATTGCATATTTGAATGAGGCCTGCTAATTTTTAATTGTTACTTTTTCTGCTACGTATAGTAAGTAGGGGAAGTATTGTTTTCGACCCAAAAATTTGTGTCTTGAGGCCCCCTGAATAAACGTTCGGCGTTTCAGAAAAAGGCGCTCGCGCTTGCGTGTGTGTGTGTCTGTGAACAGATAACTCAAACGAAAAGTCCCTTAAAACCAAAGGTTTAATATTTTTCAAGGATGTGACACTAAGATTTTGAAGAAAGTTTCTCTATCCTAAACTATCATTTACATGAACAATTTTTTTGAAAATTTCGATTCTCTCAAAAATGCCTCTAACAATTTTGATTAAAATGCCATATGTTTAACATATTTTTATGTCAAATGAACTGTATCTTTTGAAGTTTCTGGCTATAGCCCATGTAGTCCTGTTTACTCTTGATAACTTTTGCATAACTGGCAAACCATAAGAGATAGACCAACTCTTACTATACAAAAATGTAGATTCTTTGTTATTTGTCAGAATTTTGCAATACTTTTATACCTTGCTCAAACGGGAGGTCATTCCTTTTTTATCTCTGAGCAATGCAAAAAGAACTGAATTTATGGTGACCACTCTTAAAGGAATTGAGTGTCCCGTTGTATTCCCGTATCCCACTGTATTCCCTTTGCACCTACAAGAAAATCAGTATTAAGGTAATTTCTGCAAATTTTTATTTCACTTAATATAAAATAGGTAACGGAATAACTGTAAGAATAGTCCGTACAAGACTGGAGAATGTCATGTGAGTGTAACACATCAGATTTTTTCAGTAGTATGTTTTTCTCTGTCTATAATGCCTTCCCTGTTACGTAAAATTGTGTTTCGCCGAACCAATGTGGAACGAGAGTCTTATCGAAATGTCTAGATAAACAAGTATCGTGGGCGCATTGGTGCATTCACGCCTTAAAACGTTGTTTGGTTGTTGCAAATGTATTTGTGTTTCAATTCGTTATCGTTCACGGTTTTTGTCATATATTCCTTTGACGTCATTCAGGAATTGCTTGCTATCTGCCTTCGCCGCCTTCCTTTGTTTCTGGAGAAGGTGCCAACGTCACACCCGTACATAAATGATTCCCTAGAGAGGATGCGAGTGCTTATATATAACGATACATTATTTTCTGTCACTGCAGTAAGACGTAAACAAGAAGAAACTACACCTCTCTTGATCTTCGAGATTGCATAGTAATATATTTTCTATTTAGTGAAAACATGGTTTGACATCTTGTACGAGGAGAACTAATTTTATTTCATGCAAATGGGATTGCATAGCAGTGAATCAAGCAAGGATATTTAAGGGAAATAATAATCTATAGATTCCGTATACCATTAACATATTTATTGCTGTTCAGAAATGTTATGTAAATTCAATTGAAATTCCTATCTCTCACTGTTTTCCTCTCCGCCTTCTCAATATGCTCCGCTGTACTTAACGTTTCGTTTCACACGTCTTGTTTGTACAAAACATTACAATAAATTATAAATATTCTTTTACACCTGTCGAGTGTAGGCACTAAGTTCAAAGTTGAGTCACACCTACAAAATACAATGTCAAAGCTGGGACTCGAGCCAGGATCTTGTGCTATCAGTACCGATGCTGTTACCGTTATGTTATATATTATGAGCATACTTCGCACTTGTAGATCCTAAAAATCTTAAATTAGGTACCTAAAATAGGTTCTAACTCAAATCAAAATAGGTTCTAAAATTACAAAGATAGGTTAATAAAGAATCTGATGTGTTGCGCTCACATGACTTTCTCTACTTTTGTACTAACCATTCTTACAAACTCTTATTCCTATATCTTCTTTGTGTTAGTTGAGATAAGCATTTGCAGAAATTATCTTATTGCTCATTTCCTTGTAGGTGCAAGGGGAATATGGGAATACAGTAGGCTTTGGGTGATAGTAAAATATTTTAAAGCTTTGAGATTCCGTTCTCTTTGCACGCTTAACATGTAAAAATGAACAACGATGTTGCATTTCACGAAAGTTTTAAGTTTTCCGAAACTGACACAAATAACAAGGAATATCTCCGAAACGGTTTACTCTAGAAAAAACATTAGCAAGACATAAATTGTGTGTTTCAGCGAGATCTACATTTTTTGTATAGTAAGATTTTATCTATCTCTTACGGTTTACGAGTTATTCAAAGGTCATCCAGAGTAAACAGGACTACATAGGCTATAGCCAGAGAATTCAACATATACATTTCATTTGTGATACAAATATCTTAAACATACGCCATTTTAATCAAAGCGTTAGCGCCATTTTCAAGAAAATCGAAATTTTCGAAAAATTTTCCATGTAAAGGGTAGTTTAGGGTGGGGCTATTTTCTTCAAAATCTTCGTGTTGCATCCTTGAAAGACATTAAACTTAAATACCAACTTTGGTTTTTAATCGACTTTTCGTTTTTGAGTTATGCTGTTCGCACACTTACACACACACAAACACACACACACACACACACACACACACACACACACACACACACACACACACACACACGGAACTTTTTTCTAAAAATGCTTTGTTTGGATACAGGAGGTCTCAAAACATATTTCCGGTGAAATCTCGACATCGAATTTTTGGGTGGAATACTATACTTCCTCTACTTACCAGTAGAGAAAGTAAAAATTACATTCTTAAAATCAACCACAATTATCTGTTTAGTAAAGGTTTAGTATCTCAACTAGTCTAGCTGTATATAAACTCATTAGTAAGTGAGAGTTATGAATGCATAACAGCCCTTTCTTTAAAATGTGTTTCTTTCTTAGGAAAGTTATTTATAACAGCAGAACTGTTGTAAAAGTTTGTATGATGATATGGAGTAGCGAAGTGATATACTTGCGTATGGTGAACGTTTTTATTTTTTTCCGTTTACGACCTGCCGGCTGCATTCCCTCATAACTTTCCCTGCGTATATTTTTAACTCCTTAACGATGTCTCAGAAGCAGCTCTCATGTAAGGGTTGATGTGGAGGTATTCCAAGGAGAATACAAACAAGAAATAGTAGCGCTGTAAAAGATAAATGAGTAGAAAGCTCTTCTGCGTTAAGTTTTAATGTGTGGAAGTTGTATACCACTGCTGTTTCTATAAAGGATACTTTAAGCATCCATTCCCTAGCATTAAGTTAGGAAATGTTACTAGAAAACTAAGGATAAGTTTACAACACCGATTAAACCAGTCTGCGAAATTTTGTAGCAGTATATGAATTTATGTTCGTCTTCTTAGCGTGGTGATAGCTCTGCTGCTTACTAAGCGGGAGACCCGGCTTCGATTCCCGGTACCGGCGTGCGGATTTTCTCCCTTTGGGACCTGGTCCGGGGTGCACTTCGCCTCGTTAGGTTCCTGAAAGGCCAATTAATGAGAAGTAGCAGCCCCTGGTTGCCCGGCCGGGAGGTATCGAGGCGCTGAGCACGCACCACCTTCCAGTACTGCACCCCACCCATCATGCCTGTGGTGGGCAAAGGTCCCCAACCCACGCAGCGGCTGGGCGGTAGGCCTTGGCCCGGAAAGGACTGTTGTGCCTTTGGTTATTATATGAATTTATTAATTAATAGAATAAATGCGCATAAGTTACATACGTTTTATCACACCTTGTACGTCGGACTTGATTATTCACATTGTTTATTTTATATGAATTTATGAACCTAGTAATCAGTCGCGGCTTCGGATGTCTGGAACAAAAGGAATTCAAAAGTCACACAGAGGAAAGAAATTGTAACGGGAAACCTTTAGTGAAAATATATATTTTTTTGTGGACTCTTAAAGAAAGGTCAAAGGAAGAGATTAGTGGAGTGCTTTGTATTGAGTGAGACATTCTATGTCCTTCTGGGTGACTCAATTGGTTAAGCGCTGGTCTACTGATCCCAAGGCCGCGAGTTCAAACTCGGCCCTGGCAGATGACTTTTATGTGCTTAAAAGCGACAGCCCCGTGGAAAAATTTCCAGCACACCGTCGGTGTTGATACGACCCTCGTATTTGATAGCGTCATTAACAAGCAAAATAATTTACTTTGAAACTTTTTACAGTGCAGAAACATCGGTGTTGCGACAATGTAAGGGCAAATCAAGAGATACTCTTTAAATGTCGGTGTTGAGAGGAATGGGGCATGTAAAATGGGTATGCAAAATAAGAAATGAATTATTTTGTAATGAAACAGTGTGAGTTGGCTCAGTCTTGCGTTCTTGCTACTTGCATTTGGGAGGTCATGGGTTTGATTCCCGTGGCCGACCTTCCTGACCTACGGAGCTTTTAGCGGGTTTCCCCTACTCGCAACGAATGCTGGGAAGATGAATTACATCCCCCAAATTTGTCTATGCATTTCACCTTGCTTCTGCCTGTTCTTTCAGGGTTTCAAGTGTCGGCGGGAGTTTCGTGGTAGGGTTAGTTTGACAAACTCTGTCTCTTAAGGAAGACCATGCAATTTATTTTTTTAATCTATGGACGTGACTTTGCTTTATAATATTGAAATATCCAATCCATTTGCTCAGTGACTTATAAAACTAAAAACTTCATTCAGCTTGATCGGTGCACAAGATTTGTTAACGTTACAAGGATTAAATGGTAGGAACATGTTTGATTTATACTATGTCTTTAGGAGTTCTTGTTATCCGTTTTTATATATTCAGTCTGAGCTATTTATGATTAAATATAAACCCCCAAAAGCAAAACACACCATATTTTCAATGAAAACAAATGCGCCTACGCGTTTTTAAAGTTTACATACACAAGCGCAACTAAATAAATGCATAACATTACTTAATTCTGTAATTTGTATTTTTATCTGTGTCGCAGCATTTTAATGGGTAATTTACTACACAGTTACAGAAAAAGCTTTGATAGCAGGTATATAATACGTTATGTTCTACACTATGTGGAGCATATAATCAAATATTGGAATATATGTAGAAGGTATATATACAGTTCATTAAATGTTGCGTAACCGTCTGAATCTTTGCCATTTTATTTTCTGAGAAATGAGTTTAGAGAGATTTTAGAGCCAGAATTGTTTCTGTTTGTCTCACAGAAATCCGCATGTGTAGCTCTTAAACCCTTATATAAACAGTAGGCTTCATAACATTCTAACTCCTCCGAAGTGCAGACCGCGAAAATGCAAACTTTAGTTTTATCTGACTAAGAGATTTTGTCCGTATGGTCCGAGACATTAGCAGTTAACCCATGTGTATTCTGAGGTACCTGCGGCTGCGCAAACATCAATATTCAGTATGCATGCTGCATACACAGGTAAGCACAATGAAATGACCACGTCATCGTTATACAGCTCGTCCATTGCAGTATTTTCTAACACGCACGCCATAAACGTATGCTAGTTCCGGTTTGTCAGGTTTCGTGATCATCCCTTCGCAGTTTAATGGGAGTAGGCGGTCGCATTTATGGCTGTTTAAAGTTTCATGCACATGAATACTCATGCAGACACCTCGTAAATCCTAAACGGTTGACAATCGCAACGATCTGGATGGTAAGGTATGATGGATGTACCATACCTACTGCGTTCCCAAATGTTGGCACAGATGGCTTTACTGCTGCAAATGGCGATCATATATTCCATCAGAATCTCTGCATATCTTACTTGTACTAATGTCATTTGGTCAGCATTCCGGCTTGCGCCATCAGGGAAGATAAACATACTTAGCTGGTTTAACGCTGCTGGATTTACAGGCATTTAAGGCAAGGATCTGTGCAGTTTGTCCAACTACAAATATATATATATATATATATATATATATATATATATATATATATATATATATATATATCAAAATAAAAGAGGTGTACGGTTTACCAGTTATGCAAAATGTATCCAGAATGAAGACGACTTCAGGGGTCATTACAAAAAATTCAGGTTACACATCACATTTGTCGTAAAATATCTTAAACTTATGGTAATTTAATCAACCTTTTTAGACACTCTTATGAGAAAATAAACATTTTCAAAATAAGTTACATGTAAAGCATGTTTTGGGTAGGGGAATTTTCTTGAAAATCTTCGTGCCGCACCCTTGGAGTTTGGTTTTCAACCCAATTTGCGCTTTTGAGTTCCACTGTTCACAGACGGACAATTAGAGGTGCACACACGCACGCACACACACAGACACACACACGTATTGATTAAAACATATGTTTAAGATAATATATACATGACAAATAAAACGTATTTCTTGAATTTTCTTCTGTGAAGTGTTCATTCCGAATGTCTCTTGTATAATTTGTAATCCGTAAGATTACAAGCAAAAGCTTACTTACACTTACTTACATCCCCTTAGACCTGGCAATTTATATGAAAAGAAAAGTGTGGCGTTAACCACTTCCGAGATATTCTTTAGTATTAATTTTAATCGAGAAAAAAATTGTTATTCAAATTTTTCTCGTGGGAATTTAGGGAGAACGGAATTTCCAAGCCATCATGTAGCAGCCCCCTCTCAAATGATTTGACTGTCGCTTACTACTGCATTCCCCTAATTTTGCTATACTTACAAGAAAATATGGAATAAAACTCTTTCTGATGTGTTTATCTCAGTGGAAACGAAGCAGATAGAGGAATAGCTTATATAATAACTCGTTAAAGAATGAAGAGAGAAATTTATGTGAATGTAACACATTTTATTTTTCCTTCCAGTTGCCTTAAAGTACATTACATTTTCTGAAATGAGATATACCTGCCAAGTCATAAGAGAGAGGCGAAATATCAGAGCACGAAAGCCTTTTTTTCAACATGACAAAGTATAGATTAAATTTGTGCGAAAATTGTCGAAAATCTTTATTTTTACATTTCGAATTGTTTAGTGTGCTTATACTTTGTACGTTAACGGCACACTTTTGTTTTCTCAATATCGGCCATTTTTAAAGCTCCAGGAGGGCATTTAAATGTGCGTTCCGCACTAAACTTTGTGGCTACAGCTTTCAAATGATCTTTTCGTTTTCACTGACGATGAATTTAGCGGGCACTTCTCTTGCAAGGAATTTTGCTTCTGGGAGGTTGTGAGTTGGCTGTGCTGAAATGGATCGATATATCGAGCTAAAATGCCGCGAATCTTACACGTGTTTTGCTTCTAAACAGAGAACTTAAGTTAGTGTTCTATAATTCTGTAGTCTTGTCAGGTTATTTCAGTGTTCCAGTTATATATTAGTCACTGTTTAGGTATTTAATACGTTTTAATTTATTCGTTAGTTTATACGAAAGTTGTAATAAGCGGACATTTTATGAGTTTGGTGTACAAATGTGGATACCTTAGAGGTTAACTAAGAACAATACTTCTCTAAATTTTGTGCACAATGGAAACATGAAAGGAAATTTTTCATATTAAGAAACGATCAAGCAAACTTAAAATTCTCAAAAACTACTACTGAACCCAAGAAGAAAGCAGCAGAGGATCCCACATATGCTGCTGGGGAATTTTAAGTTGATTTCATTTAGATGAAGTGCAAAAATATATTGTTAAATTTTAAAATCCTGTTTTCTCAATTATTTTTTCAGCATTTTTCAGTATTCAAAATGCTCCTTGGACTCTGGTTTATAATTTATTAGCTTGAAATTTTCAGGAGAGCTTAGGAAACCAAGGTATTAAAATTTGTGTGCACTAGTTAAAAATATGTTTCATAACTCATACCTAAAAACTGAAAATATCAATAAACTGTACACTGTATTTTTCTCTTAAACTAATTACGTCTAAGCAATGGCTGAACGACAATTTCTTTATATCTGAATATTGAGCTCAAATTAAAAATTTAGGACAGATACAATAAACTGTAGGGTCCAAGAGCTTTTTCACATTAGCATATCAAAATGTTATTTATTACTAATAAATATATTAGTAATTTTAAAATGGTTTGGCATAGAACATTGAAATTTTGTGTATATTGTATATTTTATGTCCTGAGTGAGTGGAAAAAAATTCAAAGCAATCAGAAGAAAACGGGATTGTTTTATTATCACAGATACCGTGCCTTAAATACAGTTGTTTGTCTCCTGCATATGAGAAGGTTCA
>CM060966.1:32388486-32568486 GCA_030765045.1 Tenodera sinensis | reverse complement strand
CGTGCCTTACCTGACGTAGTGGGAGGGTGCGGGTAGCCTAACTCCTTCCGCCTCCTCCAAGCTCTGGCGAAAAGAATGCGAATGGACTTGTACTCTAGCTTTAAAACAACAGCATAGGAAATAGTGGCACATTGAAAGACCAGGTGACTGGGCGGATCAATTGGTGTTGCAATTCTTTGAGATGAAGCATTCTCCAAAGAGCTGTGGGGCTCTAATGACCTAGCTGTCGACGGGCCCTTAAACCCTAATCACTCACTCACTCACTCCAAAGAGCTGTTGTAATGCAGCGATGGATAGTCTCGCTGCTGGAGCCGTGGCTCCGTCTTGCTGAAACCACACGAACTCATTCACGCGATAATTTCAGTTTTATTGGTGAGGAACGTTTCAATCATATTGCCGTTCCGCTGGAAATTACAGTAACTGCGTGGCCGCCATCGTCTTCATATAAATATGGACCAGTTATTCACAGCGTACCACACGGTTACTTTTTCGTCGTGCAATGGTCGCTGGTGTAAGAAGCGCGGATTTTCTACAACCCAGTAATGAAAGTTTTGTTTACTCACTTAACTGAAAATGTTCATCCGACCTCCACACCTTGTGTAGGAACATTTCATCAGCTTCACATTTTGCTAAAACCTGTTCAGCAAACAACAAATTGTTTGTTGGCGCCACCAGCTTCCAAATTTTGGACGACCTGAAGCTTTTACGGATGCAATTTGAGATCCGAAAACAATATTCTACCCAAAGTGCGCCGAGATAAACCAAATGAAGCAGGATGTCGCCGTGCACAATGCTGTGGGCTTTGCTGAATGGCCACACTGGCTGTTAAATGCTCTCCGGTATTCGAACAGTTCTTGAACATGCATGCTTCTTGTTCAATGCAGCACTTGTTGACTCGAATTTTTCAACCCATGCCTTCACAACGTGCACTGAAGGAACAAGATCATGACGCCCAAGTTGAAAACGACGCCGAAGTTCTCGTCCTGCAGCTTCATAAAAATCATCTCCTTTAATGGTCTAGAGTCTAGACAATTACTGATCTGATCCCGCTACAAAGTGCAGTTGTGCAATCCAAAACTCGTTGTTTTTACAATAAGCCTTTACTGCGAAAGCATGATGCTCTCTTCGCTGTACCATGGAAACTGAAATGGCGAACTTTGAGCATTAAAATAGAGGCATAACAGTCATATCAACTTCAAATATAGTTTAGTGCTATTCAATTTAAGATTTCTCGTTCCCGCACCTCACCCTTTATAAATGTTAGTTGCACAATAACTACAATAACTACAGAATGAGTGATAACCAATTTGTGTTGGTTATACTTTGTGGATATTATGATTATAAAAATAATGTGGCTTAAAGTTGTGCAAAAGCGATACTGCTTCTTGACTCAAAACACTGTAATTTATTACAAACACTGTAATTGACGTGCACTGTGCCCCGGTGTTATTTGTGCTTGTTCAACAGCGCTTCTGATAGTATTTCCCTGTGTTTTTTTTATTTATTTTGCTTATTTTATTTTTATAGTGTATCATAGGAGTTTGATTCTTTGTACTAAGAAATATGCCTTCAAAGAATAGCAAAATTATTGGATAAGTGTAACCTAAGTCTAAAAGTTGTGTTAAGTCGTCAAACTAGGGGCAATACTATGCATTTTAGCTAATATGTATTATGTCTATATGTATTATATAAAAATGAATGTTTGTTTGTTCCTTACGGGCTGCTACACCATTCATCCGAATGCCATGACAATTGGCAAATCTAATTTTTTTTTCATAGAGAAGGTTTTTATGCTATCCATTTCACTATCCAACATGTTACATTCACACGGCTTTCTCTACTAGCTTTTCTTTTACGAAACACAACCATATTTCTTTATTTACTCCCACTTCTACAAACAATACATATACTTTTCTATACGTTTGAAATAGAAAATGCATCGTATTACATTCACACGGCTTTCTATACCTCCTTTTAAGACCTTCACATGTTCTTCTCTACTCACTCTTCAACCTACAACCAAGTATCATACTCTACAGAACGCTAGAATTAATACATCAAACATCACTAAATTCGTCAATGCTATTGTTGAAATGTAGACTAATTATAACGATAACTAACAGTAAAGATGATTTCAAGAATATAACGTATCTGTAAACACTGGGAGAAGACACTCAATATGAAGTGTATTTTTACTTTCAGATGTCAAAATAACGCTCTGGCTTTGCACCTGCAAACTTTGCAAAAACTGGCAGGCTCTTCACCAACCCTCAAAGCTAGCAGATAAGATTTCCATCGAAGCTAATTAGAAACTGGATGTATGAATAGACCATTCAGCTCAGTGTCTTCCAGAGAGGCAACCTCGAATTTCTATTTAGTCCTTACATTCTGAAAACCTCCAAGGTTATCTCAATGAAAGAGATTTAAACTCGAAAAGTCTCGACCGTGACTTCAAGTTTTTCTTATCTGATTCACCTTTCCACCTTCTGTAAGGATAGCTCACAGAGGAAGAATAACTTCCACATCTTATGTGCCACCATTTAATCGGAATGGGATTGAGGTTTGAATCTTCAGCAATAACTCCAGGACGGTTAAATCATGCTACCCTTTGATTAACCGCCCTGGGTGCTTAATGGACAATGTTCAGAAATCTGCGATGCAAATCACAGTTATTTATAGCCAACATTTGAGATATTCAAATATTATAGAGATGCAGCGCAGAGAAGTGTCTTCTTTCTATATATTATATATAATATATATCAGGGGCGTTGCGTCAATGGACGTGGGTGCTTGTTGCATAACGTGCCAGTTTTCCTTAGTTAACTTTTTCTATTATCTGTATACTAATTCAATTGGCTAATGCTTCCTGAGGAGTATGTTTCTAACAAGTATTGAAACAGAGCGGGTGGTGGTTCTGCTTGCTTAGCGGTAGTCACGTCAAACGCTGGATGTGGCTCGGAGAAGTGCATCGCGCTTGTTAATGTTAATGAGGTTTATAGCTAACTTTTTCAATATTTTATTTGGCAGTGAAGGATAGTAGCATAATTTTAACTTGTTCTGTACGTATCAGAATACAACAAGCAACATTTTGAACAGTAATTGGTGTGAACGTGCTAGAGAAAAATACACCAAGAAACCGAAGGCAGGGTATGCACATTGCTCATGTGCTTCCGTGTGATTCATTACGAGGAAAACACGTGTTGTAGACAGAACGCTGAATTTCCCGGAAAGCCCGCCTCGATGGTTAGCGTGTCTGCCTCACGTTCAAGAGGTCGCGTGTTCGAATCTCGCTTAGGGTAAGTTATCCGGGTAAGTTTTTTTTTTTTTTTTTCCAAGGTTTTCCCTTATCCTGAGAAAATGAATGTCGTGTAATTTAAAGCTATATGGACCTCGGGCTCATTTGAGCATCATTTCACCGATATGACATTACGTTGGAGGACGTTAGTTAAAAAAAAATCCTGGAAACCTGTGGCTCCGAATATGGAATACGAGTGCTTGTAATAAACAAAATGAGAATGCAGAAATAAATATTGGAAGTGATTCTTCTGTAATTGTAATATTTACCAGTTGGTGGATTATGAAATTCAATGAAAACTATAGAAATTATAAAAAAATTATTTTCTCAAAGTTAATATTTTTTTTTTTTTTTTTAATAACCTAAGCATTCCAACATTTCTGATCCGAATATTCTTTGAGATTACTTATCTATAATAGAATAATATGAAATTTGTATCGTGTGCAGCATTTCAGGTACGCTGCCAGAAAAATATTTAGAAAAGATAATAAATTTAAAGGTGTTAAAGATATTGCAATGAAAATTTGAACGAACACCTATTATTCCTTACATACATTATATCTGATACGAGTTGGAACAAAATCCGTTAGAATTTAGAAATTTCACCTACGCTGACCTCAAGACGAGTTCAAAGTGCATATCCAAGTCCACACACCACTATATATGTATGAACAAAAAATAAATTAACTGCATTGAGAATAGAAACGTTACATTAAATTAAGAACATAAGAAGTAATACGTAATAAGCAATAGTAATATGGTTGCTCCCGTCACATGTCATAACTAACGATTACCACCGTGCTTTGTTTCTCCAGTGTGGTCTCGAAAATGCTTCATGAAAAAGGTGGGATGGAGCAGATAATAATTACTTAACAACGAGTTTAACGTAAAGCAATTTCAGATTTTCTGAGAATGATAACATTAGAAAACAAATGATTAAAAAAGCTGCATCATTACAGTGGCAAAGCTACTTGAAGACAAGATGTCTATCCAAGAAGTTATTGTGAAACAATACACAGGTGTCCCTTATGTAAAATAAATTATCCATGTAAAGATGATTCTTCTATAATTACAGAGGTATACGATGCTGCGCATACTATTTCGAATTTTGCTAGAAATGAGCTTAAGAAAACAAGATAAAGAAAAAGAACCCAAAAAGAAATATAAAAAAAAAAACTCATTACGATGCACTTAAAGATTTTATGTAGAAGGCACGTTAAAGAAACTTCAACTCACGAAGGTTGATGATGAATATTTAGAAAAGAGCAAATGCTAAGAAAAACTTTCAGTGACATACATGCACATTTCAATGATCGCTACAATTTGTTCTCCTTTGATTAACTTTTAGATTCTCTGCTACTTACTTAGAGCGAGTGTAGTAGTTCACAAAAGCTCATTATGGAGATTTCGCTGATGGTATAAGTTTGTGGCCCTCTAATCCAAACAAGAAACTTATAAGAAAAGGGTAGGTAGAGAGACAGAGATCGACAGAGGAGGGAGAAAGAGGGAGTGAGAGAGAGACAACAGTGTAACTCACAAACAAATACCATACTTGGTATTTAAATTTTACTTTGGTGCTGCTTGTACCTTTGCTTGAATTAGTTCTATGAATCTCGCTCTTCTGATTATGAAGTTACTATTTGAAGTCCTTATTCCCGAAATGCTACGAGTGTAACCGCTTATGAGATAGAAATAGAATTAGCGATTGTGAAAAAAATTCTACCTTGTGCTTAGTGCTTTGTATAGGTGATATTAAGGATAAGAGAGTATATTACATTGCAGTTATATATTATAATTCCTTCTAATTGTTAATTTATTTTAATAAAGTTGCTGAGCAATATCCAGCACCCCTATCCATTTACGTTGAGTATAGTTTCTTAATCCAAACTATTCCCAGAGTCTTGGGGATAAGTAGTCTGAACATACAGAAACTGCGCCTTAGTGAGTTAAATTACCACTCCTTTTAAAGTTCTCAATGGATTTTCATGAAATTGTTATGATTTATTCTGTAAATCATGACAATTATTTCAAATGGTTATTTGCAGTGATAGTTTATGTTTTTGAGCCTATAAAAATTATTTCATCCAGCAGAAATATAATAAAATTTACTCTTATAACCCTTTTATCTGAAACTACTTGCAATACAGAATCCAATTTTGCATGCTTCTTCTTAGTATAATTAGCTATCCTCTGAACCTCAAATTGTTTAGTTATGTCTATCAGTTTACTGGACACTTTTTAAAAGGCACACATATTTGCAAAGTTAAAAAGCTGAAAAGGTGAAACAATTTGCAATGATGTTGCTTTCTTCATATTACTAATATCTATATATTATTAAATCATCATTGTGGTTCAGAAAGCTCAACTAAATACTGTATACATGCACTACCAATTTCAGCCTTCTACTTCTCATACTTCCTGAGAAAAAGGTACACGAATCCACATGTTTTAAGAGAAAACTTTATTACTTTTCTGATGGTTAAAATAATGTTTATAGACTCACACACATACGCTATCAATGCAAATAACCACTCCAAATAATCGTCATGATTTATAGGATGGGCCTGTCTGTCTGTCTGTCTGTCTGTCTGTCTGTCTGTCTCTCTGTCTGTCTGTACGTGTCCACAAAATGCCCACGTTCTCATATTGCACAATAGCAATACTCTGTTTCAACAAAGTCTCCATGTATAACATTGAACGAGCTTATTGGAAACTTCGCTTATGTATGTATACTTATTTGGCATGGGTTGCCTCTTTCTGTGGTTGACAAGGCACGTGCAGAACGGCCGCGGGTTGTCACAGACACGCTGACTAATCCTCTCCGTTTTCATGCATGAACCGCCAGGCCCTTCTTTGGCCATATTCCAGGAACAGATTCCCTAATTTCCAATCAGACAGGCAGAGGTCAAAAAGTAGGGAACAATGTTACAAGGACGGCACTATTGTTGAGAAGCGAATGCATATTTGATAAACATGCTCGTTAAGTCAGGATTTACCGCTTTGGTGGTAGCGCTCGGCTTTAAGAGTGGACAATAAGAGGGCGTGCAATTAATCATTGTTTTGACGCTCATCTATTAATCAACTGTTGAAGCAAAACGCTTGGGTGACGGGCGCGTGAATGATTTCTGTAGAGCTGTAGCATACTGTGCTTTTTCTCTGTATGTTGCCACATACTATTATGAAATCTATCAATCTGCATCACATCTTTCTGAACAGAGAGCAGCAGACTTCTGGCATATCTGCTGTTTGCATATATTTGTTATCAACAAGTCCCTCCGCACCGAGCCGGTGTCTAGCGTTTAAGATAATTTGGTATTCTATTTATCTACATTACCTTTCATGAATTACATACGTGAACCTATCATATACTTCATTTCGTGAAACGTTATAAACAGAGAATTGGTCAGAATGCTTTTTTAAATGTGTCAAATCTATCTTCAATTTGATATTGAATCTGTACGAATTATATCTTTCTGATTGAAATGCCACAGTTTTATGGTGCTTTTTAATGCCTTTTTAAATATAAATGCCTATTTTATTAAATAAATGCTTTTTGTTGCCTTTATTTCATTATTTATCAGGACAAATTTAGAAACATTTCAAAACTTCTACAAGGTTACAATTCTGTTGCATCCTACAATGATGCTATATTTTAGATTTGCTGCAATAACTTCTGTCGAAATTCAGAGGTCATTTTGTCATATGAAAAATGTGATATCTGACAAGAGACTCAATATGACCCCAGAGAACTTAAAAACGTATTTGGTTGTCATGTGCAACGAATAAGGCATTGCAATACACAGGCCTTTTTTTTAAAAAAAAATGTTTCATTCTTGTGTCGATTACAACACTAGCATTTTGTTTAAAGCTTTGAAGTTCTTTAAAATGGTGATCGAGTTATTGAATAGTGAAATCTGTTAAATAAATAGGTTTTTCTAATTGCCTTTTATTGCCAGTTTTAGTATTTATAGTGCCTTTTTTCCTGCCTATTTTAGCTATCTAGAATGTCTTTTTACCTGCCTATTTTAATGATTTCTAATGCCTAAAGTTCCGGTCTCTGGTTATAAATAACCATAAATAGCCTGTATCGCTACCGGAATTTCCGTCTCTAGGGGCATTTCGGTTACAGGAGACGGCGGAGGGCTTCTTGATAACCCTATATTACTGGAATGTTTAGGCAGCTACTATTTTTGACTCATGAGTTTGGCTTTAACCTTGTGGTTCTCACAAGTGAACTTGAGATAGCGCTCCATTATTTTTTCCTCTCGCGCTGACGGTTTACAGTCTGCTTCAAAAGCAACTGTCCTTTCTTTCCCGGTACAATAAATATTACGAGAAAGAGCATCTGTAATACATTATACATAACCGCATAAAACGAAGTAATTATGATCATACTTTGAATAATGTCATAAATTATTTTTATTGGAGACTCAAGAAACCACACGATATAACGTTGTAGCACACTGGCACTGCTTACAGTCCAACTGCATTGCGGACAATAATTTTGAACTGCTGATGTTACTGTTTACATCCTACCGAGAAGCTCCCCACCCCACACCACGATTGCACATTCAAGGAGAATGTCTGTCCTTGAAACTGCAGAGTAAGTCCTAGGGGATATAAGTCCCCTATAAAGGGAGGGTAATAAGATGAAGAGATGCTACTTCGCGTAATATTTACTGTCCAGGAAGGAAAGAATAAGTCACTTTTGAAGCAGGGTGTAACATATCAGAGCGAGAGGAACCAACAATAGAGCGCTATCTCAGGTTCACTTGTGTCAACCACAAGGTTATAGCTAAATTCCTGCATCAAATACAGCAGTGTTGTCCAGCGCGGCGCCCGTGATGTATCTTTCTGGAGCCCTTCACAAATAAATATTTACCCCGATGATTTCTAACGTTAGTTAAAATTTCAAGTCAAAACTATTTTCTTCCGAATATCTTCCCAGTACACACCCATGAACTGTGCTTTTGCACACCAAGAGCTGTATTCAATACTTTCCTAACCAGTGCTTTGCCTTTTTCCCCCCAAAGAAAGATACTTGCTCTAACGGTGGTTGTGATGGCGCCCGCGCCTCCTTTAGGCATGAGTTAAATATGCCCGAACGCATAAAACAGTTGGAGAGCACTGAAATACAGTATCAGTATTTCCTCAAATCGCTCTCCGGCTTCCAGCGAGGTCAAGTACTCGTACTTCGACGTAGCTGGAAGCTCGAGAACAACTTGAGGTAAACATTCACCAAGAAAATTTGTATCCTTATTTTTTATTTAACTGTTTTAACTTTTGTTTCTTTAGCTGCATGCTTATTTTCAACTGGAGTTTTCGCAGGATGTACAATGCAAGTATTAAAGGCTACAAGACGGGCGAAGCTGCCAAAAGTATTTAAGAAGTTATTTTCTATAAGTTCATTAAAGAAACAACACCAACAACAATAACAAAAAGAATAACAATAATAATAAGAATCATAATCATAATCATCATTATTTCTGTTTTAACAATATTTATGTATGAATTGAGGGCTAATTTTGAATATTATTCTAAAAAAGTATTGCTTTATCAACTTTAAGTCAATTTTATCACAGAAATTCTACTTTGAACACTAGAATCTGCAGTTGCTATTATTCAATAATAAAATAGAAGCAGGACTAAGAGAAATGAGAAAAGAATTGTTAATGTTACTTACATCCATTAAACTCAAATGAAAAATCTTTAGTAACTTCAAAAGCTACGTCAAGGTGTTCCTATACCTCTCTGTAAGAGTTCAAAGCTTGTCGGTTGAATTCTGTAACACCTTGTATGTATAATCAACTTCATACTCGCCCCCTATCCCACCAACCCTTTCCATCTTGTCCTTTCCCCTCTACCTTGGACTCTAAGTCAGGGATGGGCAAATGGTGCTCACTAAGCGCAGCATGCTTACGACATTGCACAGATGTGTTAAGCAGGTTAAAAAAACGAAGGTCGCTCAAGATATTCTGCGAGTCACCCAGGTCTACTCTAAGCAGAAGTAATCAGGTGCTAATGTACTTGGTGTGTGACGCTCAAGGTCAGGCTACCTCGCGCGACTTTTTGTGAACCCGTGACAACAATCAAAACGGCAACACATCCTTTGCGAGATTATTCGAGAAAAGTTCGGCGGCCGGCGTATTTGTAGAAGTTGGAGAAAGGTCCACGTTAGACCATCCGCGCTATATAAGGAGGCGAGGCAACGAGAGTTTGGAGTCAGTAGTTTTTAGTTTTAATGTGTGTGTGGGCTGCGGTATACGGTAGCGCCGAAAGGAAGATAGCGAACCACCTAATGAGCGTTGAGTCATCGTATCGTCAAAGTCAGCTGCTTAAGAAACAGAGAAAGTGAAGAAAGACAGAAAGGAGGGAGTCAAATTTATGAGAAGAAAACATTGTGAGTTGTAATATCACAAAAGACTAGATTGTGTTAACGTCAGTAAAAGAGAACTCTGTTGTGTATTTTTTTTTTTTTTTAATTTATTTACAGTCGCTTCAACAATTGCGTCATATCGCGACTATTCTATGTAATACAGCGGTATACAATAAATTTGATACAATTATTTAACCAAAAACATGAGAATACAATTAACAAATCAGTACAACAAAAATATCCTTCATATTATATGTTCGTATGTAAGTCTGCACTTTTGAGAAATGATAATACCCTTCTGCAGTTGGATGGCGTGTTCAGAATGGTGGATAAGTCTCCAGTGATGTGATGAAGCTGTCGTTGTGTAGCGTATTGCTTACATTGTGTGAGGAGATGTTTTACTGTGAGGCGGGTGTTGCAGACTTCACATTGTGGTGGCTGGCTCTGTTGTGTATTCAGTTAGAAGAGAAAAAATAACAACTGAACTGAACTTTTGTCATTTTGTCACAATCGTGTCAGGAATGGGATTAGTAGAATATTGTCGTTTTTGTTATAATATAATAGCATCCTGCTATTCTTAATATTTCCGTTTCGTATCTTGTATGCTCCTTTTTGTTTCAGCTATTGTTTGCGCTCCAATGTGCTTATAGATCTAACACAGATCTTATACTCGTATAAGATACTCTAAAAAGCGGTTACTATTACTGCTAAGTCTCTTCAATATTTATATTTTGTGAAAAATATTGGAGAGCAAGAGGATTAATGACTTCATTGTCAGAAATCCAACATTAGCTAACAACAATACTCGTATATTCGGACTTTGCTTTTTAACCACGGTTGCTTTATATAGCATTGCTTAAGACACCGATTATCAAAATGACCATTTAATCTATGGCGAACTTTCGTAGTTAGACTACTACTAGTGATATTAACTAAATAATTAATATTCTAGTAACGTTTAAAACCCATAGCTTAACTTCTGTAGTTATGCTCACCTTAGCTAAGCTACGTTAGCAGTATACTATAAAACTGGTATTATTTTCCAGTTTCAAAACTAGCAGCAGCTATTCTTGTTGTTTCGTGCATTATTATAGTGACGGATTGAATGTAAACATTATTAGTTATCTTGTTTGTGTCTATGGCTTCTAGCAGGGCCAAGTTGTATAGTGGGAATATTTCCCACGTGAAAAGCAGATATGCGTTTCTCATGAACTGCACCAGTATATTTGGAAAACTGGAGTGAGATGGTTGGCTCTGCCGTTCAGCTTTGACAACACACTTGCAGATATTATGGAAATCCGATGAACCCGGTTTATACCGCTAATGCTAAAAGAGAAGAAGAATAGAAATCAGTTTTCCAATTTATTGCTCCCAACTTCGGTTATTATCGTTATCGAATGTTCCTGACATGTATGAAACCTGTGAACTGTAAGTGGGGAAGGATCCCCGGGGCTGCAGTTCGTAAAAGCTGAACAGTTTGAAAGTTCGCCATTCTCAAGTCTGAAAATGGATCATAAGGAGGCAAAGTTTAAAATAAACCACAAGGGGAAAAGAAAGAAAGGGAGAGGGGGAAAACGAACCCAGGAAATGTGAACTTACGAGCTTAGACGCCTCAACAAATCTGTTGCAAGAAAACACGATTAACTATATCAATTAGATTGATGAAAGTTTAGGACAAAACTCTCCAGTTTCATTTATTATTTCTCTTTTTCTCTGCAGTAATTCAAAAACACATGCTCGTTACCAGCGCTATCAGCATCAAAGCTAATTTACGGCACTTAGTAACTGATGTATCTGATGATATATTTGTAACAGGAGAAAGATAACTGGGATGACATGTAGTTTCATTGTTTAAATGCGATGTAACAGTTGAAGACCTAGCTTACATGCTGTATTACGGAAATAAATATCCGAAAGAAATTAGTTCAGAACAAGAGAATAACGCAGCAGCGATAACAGAAATCCTTATAATGTGAGGCAGTATGAGCTCATAAGTATAACAAAGAAATGGACTAAGGTGCAGTGAAAATCTGGGAAAATTTAAACATATTACAAACAGTTCGGAAATGAACAACTCTGAGGGGAAGAAAGAACAGAAACAAAGAAAAAAAAACTATTATACATAACCATACCCCCACGGGTATGGTAGGTATGGGTTTGGCGCTGCCGTTGTCCGAGCCATACTCTCGATTGGGTTCCTCTAAGGGGTGAAAGGGCATATGCTAAACGCCCAGGCAACTTTGGTCCGCATTTGTGTTTGACCTCCAGTATCCAGTCTGATGGACACTTTTCGCGCAGGTTGTAGGCGGATGGGGTGACACAAGGGGTGACTGGGTAACCGCGTAATTCTCAGCCCTTGGTTATCATGTAGGACCTGTGTTCGTTTCCGCTGATAAAGTTCAGTCCCGGGGAGGGGCCATTACATGAAATGATCCACTTCTGAAGGCGGTTGGATCCCTCTGTCTATACACAGGGAGGTGTGACCCTAGAGTGAGCAAGGTCCAGGCCAGGACTCTCACTTAAGCCGGGGTGGCGTCCACGATGTGAGCATGCCATCGGAGACATTTGCAATGGTGGGAGATTAAGCCATCATGGTGCATTCCAAACAACACCCTAAAATGGGAAGGTAAGAAGTTTATATCGGTGAGCCCATTTACTATTTAAAATGGTCTGGATAGGATTGTTGGCTCAGTAAACTCATGCACTAGATCTCGCAGTGGCACACTCCTGGTTGAAGTATGTACATTTAGCCACACAGGCAGCTAAAACACTGAAAGCCACTATGCAAGCAAGTTATCTGATGCATATTGAGATACACAGGACGTTTAACTCTTCGTGCGGTGTGATAAACACCCGCGCATTGGACGGATAAGTCAATGAGGACATTCAAGAAAATCTTGCAGGGCAAGGCGTTGCTAACGTTTATCGGGTTCAGCGCAGAGAAGGGCGTGAATCAAAGCCAACTCGCACCCTGTTCCTCACCTTTGAATGGGTCGATCTCCCGCAAAGGATTGTGGCAGGATATGAATCATTCGAAGTTAGCCTTTCATTCCGAATCCGCTAAGATGTTTCCAGTGTCAGCGCTTAGAGCATACAAGCGAGCTTTGTAACCGACCTGCTACATGCCCTAACTGTGGAGATGTCTTCCACGATAGTGAATGTACTGTAGTTCTGTCACGTGTAAACTGCAAAGGTGAATATCCATCTAGTTCTCCAGATAGCTCAGTTGCAGCTAAACCGGTACCGAGACGAGAGATCGCAACACGCACCAGCATCATAAATGGGGCAACAATATAAAAAATCTGATGTGTTGCACTCACATAACTTTCTCTACTCTTGTATTAACCATTCTTACAAACACTTACTCTTATCTCTTCTTCGTGTTAGTCGAGGTAAACATTTTTTACAAATTATCTTATTGCTTATTTTCTTGTAGGTGCAAGGGGAATATTATAATATAGTAGGCTTTGAGCGATATTCAAATCTTTTAAAGCTTTCAGATCCCCTTCTCTTTGTACGCTTAACATCTAAAAAACGATGTTCCATTTCACGAAAGTTCCTCTACTTACCAGTAGAGAAAGCAAAAAGACACTCGTGGCCCGTAGCTCTATTCCAAAAGCTTCTACGTCAACACGCACATTTGTGTTAATGTCTACAAAGTCTGCAGGTGAAAAGAACACAGTATTACATCTTTCGTCTTCGCTGGACCCCGTTAGCAACCGGTACGAGGCACTCGAACACAAGTTCGCTATGGGAACTAGGTTCGGTATTAAGCGTCACGCAGTTTGCTATAGCAATTAACTCTATCTGGAAAGGTGTTCCACCTGGAGTTTCGTCATGCCTATTCGTAGACGGCATCGACGTCTATTGTGCTTCTCAGCGCACAGTGTTTTTGGAACGGTGCCCGCAGCAATGTTCGGACAGTCTGCGAAAATGGAGCTCAAAAAACGGCTTCCGTTTCTCAACTAAGAATTCAACCTGCGATAATTTTTGGTGCCGTAGGAGACGATTGCCACCTTCGCTGACTTTCGGTCCAGATTTAGAACTTCCCTTTGCAGATGAGACACGTTTCCTGGGGTTGATCTTGGATAGGAAGCTTAGTTGGTCGTCGCACATAGCACAGCTAAGAGCCCGATGTAACCGTTTCCTGAATATCTTGCGGGTACTAAATGACAAATCGTGGGGAACAGATCGCACAATTTTGCTGCGAATATATCGGGCGCTGGTCCGATCCAAACTAGGCTATGGGTGTATCGTTTATTCGTCAACACGACCATCTGTGCTGAGAAGATTAGATACAGCTATAATAGGGAAATACGCATGGCAATAGGAGCTTTTTTTACAAGCCCAGTTGTGAGCCTTTACGCCGAATCGGCAGAACCTGCTCTGCAGTGTTGGCGTGAGATTATCTTAGCAAGTTATGGTTTTGCGTTTAGATGTACGCCTAAGTACCCGACGTTCACTTAATGTTCACCACCACGCTAAGAGAACGATATAGGAAAAGCACCCTTAGCTCTAAGCCAGCGGGTTTTCGTTTCCAGGAGCTTCTTAGCAAGCTTGTTATTCAAATGCCTAACATGTTTGCCAAGGGTGAGAAGCTCTACCCCTCTTGGTTACCTGGCACGCCCCATGTAGATCTTAGGCTGACATTACACCGGAGGTTCACACGCCGATCTCGAGTATCCGCACTTGTTATTTAGAATTTTTGACAGGCTACACTGATTGACAATTTGTATACACCGATGGAACAAAGAGCACCAGCGGTGTCGGATGTGCTTATATTCATGGAACCGAACCACATATATTTGGTTTTCATAATAGCACAACCATTTATACTACAGAACTGTGTGCAACATATCGAGCCATGTGCGCCGTCGAAAATTAGATAATCGCCTGATTTTGTGTGATTCTTTTAGTGCGCTTCAGAGCCTTCGTGAGCTGTACAGCTCCCATCCTGTTGTACAACGTATCCAGGATGCCCTTCATGTTTACCAGCTTCTGGTATTAACTGATATGGGCATTGAGTCCTGATCACGTAAGTTTGCCTGGGAATTAAATGGCGGATTTAGCATCAAAGTCGCTAACCGAAGAACACAGTAGTACCATCCCTCGCATTACTTTAGGCTTGAAGTGCGGAGAGCAGCTGTCATGCTGGCACGAAGAGTGGTCAGCTCTCCGCGGTAATAACTTAGAGAAGTGAAAGAACTTCTGATAAACTGGGTAACTTCCTCTCGTCGCGAGGAGGTTAACTTGGCTCGGTTGCGAATTGACCACTGCAGTTTTTCCCATGGTTACTTGTTTAAGTGGGTCCCGGTTCCTCTTTGTCCACTGTGCGACAACCTCTTGTCGGTCCGTCACGTGCTGCTAGAGTGTGCTTCCTTAGCGCACCTTCGAGACCCTCTGCAACTGCCTGACAGTTTTGCAGAGGTCTTGGCGGACGATAAACAAGCGGTCGAACAGTTTTTATGTTTTTAGCGGAGAGTAACATGAGTTTGATAGTTAGAAAGTTTAGATATCCAGCTTTTACTCATTTGATTTCTTTATCACTTTGTTTTAATTATGGCTTTTGTCTGTCTGTTTTGTATATTTATGTGTATTCATTTTCCTTTTTACTAGCAATTTTATTTTTTCATTTTTATATCTGGCTTTTGCCATCAATTGTTTAAGGGCGCCGATGGCCTTGTGGTTGAGTGCCCTTAAACCTCCATCTCCCTCCCTCCTTATACAGTCATTTAGCACTACCCCGTGTTCCCAAATTCACAAAATATATACCAATAAAAATAATTTCAAGATGTAACTTTTCGAAAACAAAATAAACATTTAAATAATACAAAGCGTTCATAGGAGAAAGGTAAAGATACATTTTACATTAAGTGGTTGTTTTGAAGAAAATCATCGTCTAAGTCACTTAAAAGAAGCCCTACATAAACACCCGTTTGATATATATTTGAACTTACCCATTTCTCTTACACTATTTGCAGTAGGAATGACAAAACACATGTTTTATAAAACTGCTTCTTTTGGGTCCAGGATATATTAGAATCGTATTTTCAATATACTCCCAATTTCTGATTTTTGAGTCAAATGCAATTCTTTCCCAACATTATAGGGGGAGTGGATAAATTAAAACTGAAACCATAATGCAAACATTACAAAATTCAGGCAGTAATGCAAGGACTATCCGAAGCAAAGTCACAAATTGGTTTCGTTCCCCCGTGGAGTGTGCGTACTGTTTTACCGGGGGCACATGCCCCTTACTCAAAAGAAAAAATAAACATTGCTGTGATTGAGTCAATAAAAACTTTGATACAAATTATGAAATGTATAAATCAGCGATGTCCAACCATATCTCTTTGGAGATACTTATGTAAGGAGCGGCCATTCCGCACTCCACTCCTCAGTCGGAGGAACAGTCAGTCAGTATCCAATGACGGACACAAAAAGGGGATTCCATGGCAGTTTCTAAGTCATAACTTGAATTTTCTGGGAAGTCCTCAGAAGAACTCTTCATTCTAGATTATTTTTGCATACATGATATACAGCGAGACACAAAACCTTACTAAATAAAAAATGTGGATCTCGTTAAAACTGACTTTTTAAATCAAATAATTCGTTTTTCTTTCGAACGAACCATTTCCGACACATTCTTTATTATTTGTATGAATTTGCCAATATTTATACTTTTTTCAAATAGAATATATTACTCGTTTCCTTATCGCTTGGCCTCGTAAAAAGAAGTAAAAGGCATCGGATGGCAACCAGCTCTTAAAACATTTCACTATCGCTTAAAGTCCACTATATTCCCATTCCCTTGCACCTACTAGAAAATTAGCAGTAAGGTAATTCCTGAAAACGCTTATGTCGATCAAAATGTAGTAGATAGAGAAATAACATTTGCAAGAATAATGTGTATAAGAGTGAGTATAGCTCTACATATATTTGCGAAGAGTTTCTCTAAATTGAACTATACAAAAGTCTGTATCGTAATAGGTTACGCAACGATCACTCGGTGTATCTTCTAAGGCTATGCACTTCGACTGTGACGCCAAATATTCCAAAGAAGTGACAAATGAACACATGTTTAACGGATAATATTTAAAAGCGCTTTCTTAAATCAAACGCACTGTAAATATAACAGCCCGCCACTGCAACACAGTGCACATCTGAGTGGCACAGTCCGCATGAAGAGGAATAAGGTAAATCCAACCTCCCCTCTTTCGCAAACATTGGACATCGGTGATATAATCAACAAAAAGCTTACTGTAATTTCTTTTTTTTCAGACTAGTGCCAAATTGCACAAGTCAAAGGCGTTTTAATGTCATTTTCCTGAGGTAATGTTTAGCTAGCGTATTTGATCCTAATCTAAACCGCTTATCGACATTAACATTTTGAGTGCAGTGCTTCTTATGTAATGTTGCTGATTACGAGTATCCAATCCCAATTCACTTGCCTGGAATCTCTCCGCTAAGACGGCAGTAATCCGTTTTGAGCATGCAGACTGTCGATCAAGTGCGCCACGATTAATGGTACAGTGCTAGTGGGATGAAGATGACGATGCGGCTAAATGGAGATAGGGACTACCAAAATACTTGGTCGAAACCTGGTGGACGCCGCTTTATTGGCCACAAATTCCATTTACGACTGTTAGGATAGAACTAGGGTTGCCTTGTGGTAGTCTACACTCCGCCATGGCGCCATCATTCCCCTTGATACAGCATGTCCACACATTTGTACTCCAGAAACGTAATCTCGAACTAATCAGAAACAAACATGCTGCAATTTTCATGCTAACAGCCGTAAACTATGGGTATTAATCAATTTGAAGCCACGAGTACTTCTTAACCGCTGCTGAGATTTTTATCAAGTCGCGGTGAACACTGCAGACGGACTGGATGGCAGGACAAGGTGAAGGTAGCACGTTTACAATCACCCAATTCACCAAGGCTGGTCGCAAACATCAAATAGGAAAGAGGGTGATAGCAAGAAAATGGGATGATATTTGTGAATTCTCATTCTTTCACGCTTTACTTCTGCGGAATATCCTAAATACCAGGGCCCGGATGTTTATGACATGCCATAGTTTTTGTTTGTTTTTCATGGAAAATATAAGCGAAGCACGATTTTATCAATGGCGATTAAAATTATGGAATTCTTATGGGTCATACAAAGAAAACTTTTGACTTTTAACGCTTTTTATCATTTCCTCGTCATTTTTCATATTACAGTCATACTTTAGCTTAAAGTTTCGTCTTCTTCTATTTCTATTCTATGTGCTTGCAGTCGTCTCAAAGACGATTTTTCACTTCTAATTCTTGTCTGTAATATTAGGAGGTCTTTTTCCCGTTACAGTGTTGCGTGCAAATAGAAGATCGTTGCTTTCTGAAAACTTTAAAATGTATGTAACTTGCTAATGTAACTCTTCTTTGTAATCGCCCTTCAAAATGTGACATCATTCTGTGTAGATCTGAGGGTTAGCTCCTGAGCAATCCAACAAATTAAAAATGCAACAATAAAATTAGTATTATTTTTAATGAGTGTGCAAAGTTTCAATATAATGTACATTTAAACAGCATTACATTTTTGAAGATTTCGAAAATGCACCCCAAAAAATGTTAGATCATATTTATCGTCATATTTTCTCTTTTTTCGCTCATAAATGCTTGCATATTTCTAACATTTTGAGGTCAAAAACATCCGGAGTCTGCTAAGTATTTTAAACAAAACAAAAAAGTAATTGATTAATACAAAGAATATAAAACTGAACGAGGGAAATACTAAATATATGACACTCTTATTTTGACACTAGGTATGCCCCGTCTAATCAGTAGTTCAGTGAAGCAATGCCATTATAACTATCAAACAATGTGTAGTAAGTAGAAAATTATAAGGAAGAAAGTAAAGGAAACTAGAAGCACATACTGACATTTGCACTAACACCTGGACAGCAAACGAAGCAAAACCATCTGCAATTCTCAGCAATGACAAGGATGTTTAAATTCAATCGTCGATAAAGCATAACGACTGGAGTACGCTGACAGTCAGTATCCAGAGTCGGACACAGTAAATACCATGTCCTCAGAAGTCTTCATTCTGGATATTTTAATAAATGGTAAACAGTAAAAGACAGACAAAAGCTTACTGAATAAAATATGAGGATCTCGTTAAAAACACACAAGTTATATCAAATACTTCCTTTTTTTCTGTTTAGTGAACCATTTCCGAAATATTCTTTATTATTTATCTGAATTTGTCAACACTTTTTTCAAATAGGAATGTGTTTTTCGTTTTTTTTTTATTTCTTGGGCATGCCAAAAAAAACAAAAAAAAAAAAAAAAAACAAAAAAAAAAAAACGGAATTTTAAAGGAATCGTATAGCAAGCAGGTCTAAAACATTTCGTTATTGCTTAAAGTCTACTATATTTCACATTGCTCTAGCATCTACAAGAAAATTAGCAGTAAGGTAATTTCTGAAAACGCTTATGTCGGTTAAAATATAGTAGATAGAGAAATAAGCATTTGCAAGAATAGTGTGTAGCAGAGTGAGTATGGCTCTACATGTATTTGTGAACAGAGTTTCTCCAAATTGAACTATATTACAAGTCTGTATCGCAATAGGTTACTCAACGATCACTTGGTGTATCTTGTACGGCTATGCACTTTGGCTTTGTCGCCAAATATAGATTTATTAAACGTAAGCAATACCAAAGAAGTCACAAATGAACAGATAACATTTAAAAGTGCTTTCCTAAACCAAATGCAACGCACATGTAACCAAACCACTACTGCAATGCAATGCACGTCTGGAGGTTAAAGAATGGCAAAGTCTCGTATAGTGGAAGGAGGTAAACCCAACCTCCCCTCTTTCGCAAACGCTGGACATCGTTGCTATAGAGCGAACTCAACAGAGATAGATAACAATCAGTTTAGTTAATTTTTCATGGTTTCTCTTTATTGATCGTATACTGTAACTATAGAAATTCGTTTGCTTTCACTATTTCATGCTTTGGCATGCATGTATAGTAGAATGTAGTGCTTTATTACATTTCATACCTTCTATTTCACTGGTAGCTAGATGCATAAACTATATTATCATGAACGAAGTGTTTTATAATTACCAGAACAGTTGTACGAACTACAACAAGCTGTGACAAAGGTATAAAACGCTTAATGTGAAAAACAAAATTCTAATTTTCTAATTTCAAAATGCTGGAATCCTCTATCTCTATCCATCATTAAGGTTGGAACTGCACACTGTGTAGAGAATCCCGCCGGGGTAATTTGTTTCAGTGGGGAAAATGTAATGAATGGGCTCGTTTATATTGTTCTCAGTTGGGAAATCCCACTATTATTTTTTGGGACTGATATTTTATTAGCATTTTGTTGTTTAACATCAGGAATTTTAGGTCAGCTGTTAATGGGGCTGCTGCAAACCAAGTTCAAATTGCACAATTTCGGTAAACCCTTTTATGGTAGCTTTAAAAGCCTAAAACAACGTCCAGTTATCAACTAGGACTTGCTTTTTTAAAGTAACGTTTCTTAACTGGTACATTATCTTGGGCGATGACAAGACGAAATTATGTTCAAATAAGACCGAGGTCCATAGAGATTAAAGTTACCCGATATTCGTCTTCCCAGGATAAGCAACATACCTGTGAAAAAACCTTATCCGGGTAATCCTTAACGGAGATTCGAACACGCGACTTCTTGAATTATTCTTGGGTTAGCCTTACTTGCAAATTCTTAGTTTCATGGGCATACGCTTCGCACGTGGTGGAGGGGCGGCCGAGCGGTATGTTAGGACAACCAGGTTCAACCTTGAGGTAGCCAATAGCCTTCGTGGTCACGATATCCTACGATTCAACGTTAAACCTGGTTGTCACAGCAAAACACCACTCGGCCACCCCTCCACCAGGCGCAGAAGGCATGCCAATGGACCTGCTACAATTCGCAAGTAACGTTAATTTAAGTATAGTCCTTGTGGTTACTGCTTTCCATAAAACAAACTTTAGTAATCTAGAAGCAATTCTGTGGGGGATACATGTGAGCTCATGATGCCCAACCTTATGCGAAAGAGCATTAATTTGTCCCCACCTAGTTTTCACCGAGTCATGAAACTTGAGCCGCTATATGATGCTCAAATTAAAGCAACCATAATCATGTAATTCCCGCTTCAAGTTTGACAAGGATTATAGTGCACCGTTGCCTCCAGGTGCTTAGCAGAGTTTCACATCGCGTAGTCGCCGGGCGAATTAGCTGCCCTCCATCGGCAACAGGCCGAGACCTCCGGCGCATGCGCATCGACCGAAAATTCTACATCGAAGCCAGGACTGTGACGAGAAGAGAGCTGTTCTTCTGGCTTGCGAACTGGCCGGACAGGGATTGGGTCTAGTACACGCACTATAAGTTTTCTTCTAAATGTATTTGCTTCTCATTTGGCTTATACACATTTAAATAATTTGGGTGAGGGCTTTGAGCGTGTATAATGGTCTTCTAAAATTAATGTTCAGCATGGCAGGGATTTTTGGTAATAGTGAAAAGGGCTTGAAAGTGGAAGAAAGTTTTGAAAATGTATTCTTTGTAAAGAGTTGAAGTGACGGTGACTGGATTGTATCTTTCAGAAGTCAAGGTGCTATGTTTATTTTGTGAAGTTGAAGTTGTTAAAATAAAGGCAAGTTTTCCTTGACAGTTCAAGTATAACGATTATTTATAAATATCCACGAGTCCTACTGGTTTTATCGTGATCCCATTTAGTAAATTGTTTGTCTCAGTGGGTTGTAAGACCTTAGTGAACTATGGTTCTATACACCCTGTAGACAGTGCAAACTCTAAAACAAACCTCTCCAATGCTTGGTTACCTCAGTGAAGGGAAAATGCTTCATGCACAAAAAGTAGAGGTTAGGGTAAAGCGACAACGGGACACATTTAGATATAAGATAAATGTAATTCCCTCACCTATTGCTTTACAGTTCTTACAACTGTTCTTAAAAGCAGTGTGGCATCTTGAAGTATATAATATAGATTTATCTATGTGCAGTGGTATATGAAACACTTGAAAACTCAATCCAATAAGACTACATGCGAGGAGGCCGTGACAGCAAAGAAATCAACTTTTAAACGTTCTCCGATACACATCAATAATCTGAATCCAAAAGACGCTCACCGTACATAACGGATAAGTAGAACGAGTCTACTAAATATGCTTTCTCGTATGTTAACAATTAAACGAGTATAACAAGCGGGTTAGTAAGACATTATTAAAAATCCTCACACAGCAAACTAGTGTACACCATCAGAAGCAATGGCAGCTGCTGAGTACAGCAGTCTACCGTCTCACAACGTCGACACAACCACCATGAACAACAGTGCTACAAGAAACTCCAGCTATGCTACAGTTACTCAGACTTCTCCTAAGAAAGAAGAAGCTATCATCATTGACTCCCATGACGGACTTACCATCAGAGACTACGCTCTCGCAGTAAGTAAATTAACTGAACCAAGTAACATAAAGTTTATCTCACGGATCTCGAACTCCAGAATATGCATATACCTAACGTCATCTAAAGTAGCAGAATCACTGGTTACCAAACATCCTAAAATAAATATAAACAATGTTACTCTTCAGGTCCGTCCTCTAATTACTCCAAACAAAAGAATCGTTCTTTCAAATGTGTGTCCAGTTATACCAAACTCACTCATAGAAACTCAGCTAAATGCATATGGAATTAAACTAATGTCAAACATTACCTACTTAAGAGCTGGCATTTCAGAGCCAGGACTTTCCCATATCCTTAGTTTCAGACGTCAGTTTTATATTCCACCCAATGATGTGGAGAAATTACCTCCAAGCATACAGATCCTATATGAAGGCACTAAATATTGGATATACCTAACAGCGGATACCCCTACCTGCTTCATCTGCAAGCAGGAAGGCCACTTTGCAAAACATTGCCGTGAAGCTGACGGTATACAAGAAACTACTCCTCAGGTCTTAAACAAAGACATGTTTCCTGAATTGCCTACCGCTACCAAAAACCTCCAGGACCGTCCCCCTTCCCCTCCTAAAGGAAAAGATACTGAACAGCAGCAATCACCTAACCTCACTTCTACCCCTGAGCCCATCCTGCCATTTCAAGACGAACGCAACAATTCCCCAGAACCTATGCTAATGGAAACACAAACAAGACCTAAACGACCAATATCAAACAGCACAACTGATTCAGAGGATAATGCTTATGGAAAAGAAGCGCGGCACCTCCTCGCTTCACAGCAGGCTAAGAAGATTAAGAAAGCAAACCTTATTTCGTCAATAGCTGAATCTCTCAGACCAATTAAACATATTATCGACGCCGACACCCACAATTATGCACTAAACTTCAGCCAGTTCCAAAGCTTTATGGAAAACAGTGTTGGAGTAACAAACATTGTTCCCATAGCTTTGGAATACACTTCAGATCTAGAATCTCTAGTGAACACAATGCAAAAAGTCTATCCCTATTATACAGAGCGTAGTATAAAGACCAGAAGTAGTAAAATTCAAAAAAAAAAAGACTACATGCAATACACATATTTTCACCGCCCTTTGCAATTTCATGTTTATTCCTAAGTATTAAATCATTCAATATCTTGAAAAGTATTTACATATCAAGAAATGGTTTCAAATTAGCGAACTTGGTGCTCACACGCAGTTAATGTGAAAGAACAATTACTAACCATACTTAGCCCTAATAGTGGTTAAACGATAAAGCCCAGAAATGAAAAAAAGTTGTAGAATTTCAACTCATCTTTGAGATATCTCAGTAGTATGGTCGTGTTAAAGGTTTACTAGGATAGTTGATCAGATGAGAATATTTAAAGCACCTACCAGCACGATAGCTCAACCGATAAGAGCATCAGCATGGAGAGCCTAGGCCGTAACGGTCCAACTTTTCAATTTACTATCTGCACACGGCTATATTACATATGCCTTTGATTAATTTCAGAATGTGGATACAGCATTCATCTATTTATATCACAAGCTGGTTATTTTTATCAATAACAAGTTCAAATGAAGGAAGGGAGGAATGAGAAGAAGAAAAATTCAACATATGCAAACAAGAGGGCATCATATTTCAACTAGCTACAATTTAAACATGTTTAAAAACACGTATTTTGAAAATGGCTGAGATAATAGATGATTATACTTAATATGAGTATTAACTCTAATTAGAGTCAAACAATGCTGTTTGCCAGATTTTAACTTCATCAATGGAGAACAAATGAGAACCTAAATAGCATTTTGTAAAATGAATGCTATTATTATATTCCTGAGCATGTAGACTTAATGATGCCACTTATTCACTGTATACATGTTTAAAACGTAATTTATTTGTATAGCATACATTGCGAAGACGAAAAAAGCCACACCACTTTCTCAAGTTACACTCTATATTTATAAATACTCGTTTTATTTTCGCAAATGATTTTGATTAGAACATCACAAGGTAAGGTATCAAAATAAGAGAAAGTACCTGAATAAGAGACGCCAACGACGTGCTGCTATCTGCTGGAAATAGTTGTAACATAATGCTTTTGTTATATAGTACATTGTTGTTTGCGTGGCGCCACTAACACAGGTAATTAATTGCAAGCTGAGGAAACTTCGTTGCACGAGTTGAACATTTTACTGCTATATATAAGTAATTTAAGGCCCTGGAGCTCTATGGAGGCAAGTTCTAAGTACAACTAAATTACTTGTTGGTAATATAGGACCCATAGAAATTGTTATAAATGGATTTAGTTATGCCTATAATAACGTCTTTGAACATATGCAGTCATGACATTACAGTATACCTTGTATCTTAATAAGTGAGAGACACCACGTGATCCCAAGTACGAGACAGTAGCTGATGATGTAAGGATGACTAATGTTTATTCTGCACTGGATTAAATTCTGAGGACGCGTGATGGGAAAAGTGGGCACGATATGTGACATGCTATGAGGAATGAAGAAGAGTCCTTTTATATTCTCTTTTTTTTTTTTTTTTTTTTTCTAAGAACGGGTGCCCAGTCAATATTGTTTAGAGTGAGAAATATTGATTTGTTGTAAAATAATACTTTAAACAATGTATTTGTTCTTTCCTTACGCAATCATCATCCATTAGTGCAGTTTTTGTGTTTATCAATAAAAGTAACAACATTTACGAGGGTATCTCTTATTTGGACCCCTCTTGAAAATCTGCGTTTTTCTTACCTTTCATTTCAAGGGAATCTGTATGAATAGCAGATAGTTATCAGTCATTTACGGTATGAAATCTGAAAATAAATACTTCTAGGAACCCAAAGCACCATCCCGACAAACAAAAGAACATTTACACTGCTAGATCTGATAGCTGAATTTAAAGATGTATAATTTATTTGGGTACTTTATCTTATATTAAAACTGTCAAATATAGATGTATATTATGATTTTTTAGGAACGAGTTTGTGGAGTGTTCTTCATTCTGAATGGTTTTGTATAAATGGTGAACCGTAAGAAATTGACATTTTAGTATATGGAAAATGTAAATCTCGTTAAAGCACGCAATTTATGTACAATAATTTTTTCTGGCATTAACCATTTTCAAGATATTCTTTGCTGTTAGTTTGAATTCTCGAATATGTCGCTATTCGTTTTTTCGTCTTTTTTTTTACAAGTGGCATGAAACTTCAGACATCAGATAGCGATCTGCATTTTAAAAATCTGACTAACAGTTCAACCTACTGCATTCTTCTTATACATACAGAGGAATGTGCGATGAATGTGTATCTCTATTATGTCTGACACAAAATTTAATGGAAGGTGGCAGGAGGGACTAGTCAGCACAAAATCCAATTAGATGCTTATCAGGCCTTGCGGTGTTGTATAGTTCAACATGCTGTGAAATAACATGTAAAGGTGGTGATATAAATAATTTGTGCACAACAGGAAAGAGAATACCAGTGATCAGCTATCAGTCGCCATTAAATGTTGTGTCTGTCACGAAGAATAAGCCTACGTAAGCATAGAATAGAGAAAGTCATGTGAATGCAACACATCCCTCCAGATTGCCAAACAATTTTTAAAAGAGCGAGAAAATACATGGACTCTGATAGATACAGCTAGATAATTTAAAAGAGCTGCTCCCACGTACGTTAAAACATTGTTAACAGTCCCCGGTATCAGATTTTGTCACAGATTCGGTCTATATAGGAGATTAATGTGATTACATAGCCGTCTGTCAGGAAAAGCATTCTGCTTCAAATCCAATAATATTGGAACACCAAATTTCCCACATAAGCATTTCTACCAAACATCACACACATTCCTCTGATACTATTTGGCAACGTACGCTTTTGGCCTTTCGACAATTAAAACATCACCCATGCATTAATATAGCAATTTATATAACTGAAAAAGAGTAGTGTATTCTAACAAAGTGCTGCAACCGAAACATACCAACATTGAGAAAGAACAAATTTAGATTCAGATTTCAAAATTGAAGTTTAAGAATCCATATATATATATATTTGCTAAATTGCTTGGGATTTTTAGTTTCTCTACCAGGTAGTTAGTAGGTATACAAGGTATTCCATTCCACCCAAAAGCATGTCCCCCTCAATCCTCCGTTTTAGAATCCCTTTTAGAAAAAAAGAAAGAAAGAAAGAAGGAACGAAAGAAAGAAAGAACGAAAGAAAGAAAGAACGAAAGAAAGAAAGAAAGAAAGAAAGAAAGAAAGAAAGAAAGAAAGAAAGAAAGAAAGAACGAAAGAAAGAAAGAAAGACGGACAGAAAGACAGAAAGAAAGACAGAAAGAAAGAAAGAAAGAAAGAAAGAAAGAAAGAAAGAAAGAAAGAAAGAAAGAAAGAAAGAAAGAAAGAAAGAAAGAAATGTCCGCGCGCGGGCGAGTGTGTTGTGTGGTGTGTGGTGAAGTGTGGTGTGTATATGGGATGGTATGTGGGGGCTGTGTGTGGGGTGTGTGTGGTGTGTATATGGGGTGGTATGTGGGGGCTGTGTGTGGGGTGTGTGTGGTGTGTATATGGGGTGGTATGTATATGGGGTGGTATGTGTGGGGTGTGTGTGTGGGATGTGTGTGGTGTGGTGTGTATATGGGGTTGTAGGTGGAGGCTGTGTGTGGGATGTGTGTGTGTGGGGGGGTGTATATGGGGTGGTGGTATGTAGGGGCTGTGTGTGAGTGTGTGTGTGTGGTAGGTGGGGGCTGTGTGTGGGATGCGTGTGGGGTGTGTGTATATGGGGTGGTGGTATGTAGGGGCTGTGTGGGGTGTATATGGGGTGGTATGTGGGGTATGTGTTGGGGTGTGTGTATGTGTATGTGTATGTGTGTGTGTGTGTGTCTGTGTGTGTGTGTCACTAGCACAACCCAAAAACGAAAAGACTAAAAAACAAGTTTTCAGTCTTCCAAGTGCGCTATACGAATATATTCATTACATTAGCTACCCTTTAGGTGAAACATTTTGTTTTGAAAATGTTAATTTTCTCAAAGTGGCTCTAACGATTTTCATTAAAATAGAATATATTTGCAATACTTTCATTTCAAATGAAATGATGGACATTTCTGAGAATAACCAATGAACCCTCCTTCATTCTGGATGACGTTTCCATAACTCGTAAACCTTAAGAGCAGCGTTCGAATCAGACTTTCTGACGAGGGAGGGAAACTTCAGTTTGTGTTATACTCGTATTTATGGTAATAAAGTTTATTATGCAGAATGCAGTAGCAGCGGCGCGGCGGCAATGCTATTCACTGAGCTTAAGAGCACCGTGAATTTGTATTTCTGAGCAGTATAGACATAACTCTTCCGAAACTGTTTGATGAAAGTCGGATTTGTATTCCATAGTCCAAACTAGTTTTGTCTATACATTCTCCGATTAGTGTAATGCATTTCCTCTCACTATTTTTGCTAATCATGTTACTTCCAATACTGCAGAACTTATCGGAGAAGCTGTAATATTAATATTACCTGAAGATGAAGCCTGAGATTAGAACTGGAATGCATCATTGTCATTACTTGTCACAAATTTATCAATGCTGACGAACAGTGAGTTCAAGAAACTGAATTGAATACTGCAAGCTCCAATCGTCATTACTGGCGCAGAAATACCGGAGTTGTGACCATGAATGGAACGTACCTAACGAATCTGATAATTTTTTACTGTTTAGCTTACTTGCAATATGATACTTTTGCTTACTCGCAGCTCACATTCGCACTATATACAGTCTGCATCGAAAGTGTCTCCTGTCTTCTTGTATATTCAAAGGGCAGTAATAACAGAGTAAAAAGAAAAAATACTTCTTTGACGAGCCGGGGAAATTATTTAATGAGAGGGGGAAATCCCCTATCCCCCACTAATTCGAACTCTGCTTAAGAGGGACACAAAAACTTATTACACAGAATTGTAATCTCATTAAAGCACACAAGCTTGTACAAGGGACATATATCAACGAATAAACGTTTTCTGGACAGAGATATTTACTGTAGTCTCATGTGTTTTAAATCAGTAATATTTACTATTATACAAATAAACTGTTATGATACAATTTCTTGCATCACAAAAAAGGTTCCGAGTTCAGGAATACAACGATTATCCTGTAGGGAGCAGATAGATTAATCAAATAATCAGTGAAAGGTTAGACCTTTTAGAGATAAATGCAGTTACAGCAAATTAATTCAGCTATATTCAGTCACTCTTCGTTACCATTATTCCAGTTGGTTGGCAAAAATTCCAATCACTTATGAATCAGTTTCATTATTTCCCCTAGAGCGCCCACAATCATAATCACAGAGACTACACTCCACATTTGATCCAATGTTTGACGCCAAAGAGCCATAGTACTTCATTGAAAATCTTCCCGTATAAACATCTCTTATCTAGTTAAACTTAGAGGCTGAAGATTCAACATTAGCCACGCAATACAAATGCAACAGTGAACACTTTTAGAAAATGGAATAAAAGTTACTTTTAAAAATGTAAATAATTTTATTGTTTTTCAAAATAGTCCCCTTTAACATCAATGAAGCTTTGTATTCGATAAAATTAGTCGTTAAACTAATGATCACTGTTCAGCGCTTCACAAATCAGGTTTTTATAATGTTTCACTGCCTCATCTGATGAAAAAGTAATTCTACACATTTTATCTTTAATTTTTGGAAACAAAAAGAGATCACAGTGCACTACGTTAGCGTGTATGGTCACTGGTGCTGACTTTTAATATATCCAGGACACTTAAACACCTCCGTCTTTAGGCAATATGATCATTTAAGTTAAAGACCGGATATAAATGTAAGACTTGTTTTTAGAAACATGGTAGGCTAACATTTTCAGTGTTCTCCTAGAATAGGAAAACATTAATAGGATTCACCAAAATGGGTCAGATTCGATCCCAGGCAACCGCATGTGGGATTTGTGTGCTGGACGAAGCGGCGCTTGAACTATCTCATTCCACCAGTGCGGCATCTTCATTCCATGTATCATCAGTGTCAACGCCTGCGGTGCCGCATGTAGTAAAAGCGGACGTTAAATCCTACAAAACATGCTACACCGAGAAATAATGAGCTACAACTTGAAAATGATAAAATATAGCAAATTATCCATGCTTCACTTGATTAAAATTAATATTTTCTTTAAGGTTTGTAAGATTACAACAAACATTTTAGTACGTAAAGTTGCATATGGAAGGTGTTACTGGATAAAATGAGAAGGAAATGTGCAGATGGGTTTCATTGTAAGATACTATTTGCAAATACGGACCCGTTTAAATGTCGGTTTAATTTAATTATTATCCCACATGAGTTTACATTTCGAGACATCTATGATAATCAGCATGCGAGCGAATCCCTTTTGTATTAAATTCTAAAATTACATTACCTAAAGTGCACCACTATATTCAATTTGCCGCAATTTATAACTGAGGCCGTTTAGCATAAATCGATTTATATGCGGAGATAGCTACAAGTCCAATGCAAGCTATTACGTAAATATTTCAAAGCATGAAATGTATTTATTTGGAAGTTGATATATGCATTTAATTGAATATTGGTGTTTAAGAATGCTGTCCTCGCTGGTCTAGGGGTAACATGCTTACCCGACCTCGTGGATTCAGACACGACGGTGAGCAATGTATGTTTTAGGGCGTGGAAAACCCTTAGCATGACTTACTGCGGATGGGAAGCTAAGCTGGTCATAGATATACGACACGTGAAACAACCTCAAGCATGTTTAGAGGCGTCTGAAACAAATTAAGCGGTCTTTCACGTCCTATAACGAATGGCACAGTGAGAAACATATCAGCTAAAAAACATCCATAAATAAAAATTCGATTTTATTGGCGTTTAAAATTATTTATTTTATATTATAAGAAGTGTTCACAACTCTCATTTATAAACATTACCTATTTGAGCAGTACACTTAAGATATATTATTTTAAAAAAAGAGGTTTTCAACGGTCAAAATTGGATCTAAAGGGCTACTCTACTTAAAAGCGTTCTTGCCTCACTCCACCGGCCATCCCTCCCCTACACTGCTGCCCAGCTTTACCTTTGTTTCCGACACACCGCATTCAGCGACAAGCACGATTTCGTCGGGATGTCCGTTTTATGAAGATAGGCAGAGAGAATTTTTTATAAGTTACAAAACAGGAAAGTCTGCTATTTAATATGCGGATTTCAATTTGCAAACATAAAGTGTTACAATATCAAACGTCACTATGACCAGAAGCATAAAGCGAACTTTGGTAATCTTAGTTATTTATTTGCAATTTCAAAAGGTACTTTCTGAGTACTCGTATTTTTAAATATATAAAACGAACTATATGATTCTACTTTTTAGGGATTTAGTTCTTATTAGTTTAAGATTATGTATAAACTTGAAGATTATGTAATTTGCCTAACCACAGTGAGCGGCTGTAATAATTACAATACAATAATTATTGTATGCAAAATGGGTTAATATAAACAAAATAGTTAATAACAGTAGCATAGAAAGTATTACTAACGCGCAAGTGAAACGAAGCCACCACTGCGCTTGTTGTATCAAAACAACCTTCGTCACTTGGCATGAGAATGTAAGGTAAGGCAAGTTCAACCACTATTTCTCTTGTCTCCATGCCTGGCCTACAGCATTATTTCAAAACTGTGATACGAGACTGTTAAATACACAGTTCTCTATTTTAAAATAAATGCAACATGCTCATGACGGACTGTCGACAGGCACTCTAGTTTTGCAAGCTACTTCATTATTACTCACTTTTCAGTTATGCAAATAACTACACACGAGCTCCTTTAAGCCAATATACCGAAGCAGTGGTGTATTATTGAATAATCAGCATTCAACTAACAGCTTCAAAACTGCTGAAGACCATCAACTAATAGTTTCAAAACATGATCAAAAAAGAGTCACTGATAGTTCTTTTCTCCTACATTCATTCTTTCTTTATTCATGTGATCTCGGTTTCGATTCGACTAAGGATCTACAAAATCTATTCATATGCATTTTCCCGTTCATGTTGGTGTTTTATATAAACCAGGGCCTCTCAGCGTGCATGCACAGGTGCATTGCACTGTTCAAAATGCGACTACGAAAAGTTGACCTCGGTGCAAACATCCACTCGCTCTCTCCTTACGCTTGTCTCGCTCGCTTTGCCGTCTCCCTCCTCCTCACTTCCAGCGCTGCTTCTTCCTCACTCCTAGTGTTTACGTGTGGAGCGCAATGTTAAACTGGTTAATTTGTTTTTTTATGACCAAATCTGGCATTTTGTTTTAATGATCTAAAAGGCAATCGTAGAAACCTCATTTTTGATAAAACATGCACTTTTGCAAGATGTAGCAACTTGCTTAATTGCTCCTCTATATCGTCCTCCATGATGTAATTTCACCATATGTTTCTCTATACCCTATGGCGTCTTTCAAAATATGATTTTATTATACATGTAGTTATTGTACTGTAGATCAGGCTCTATAGTCACAACTTTAAAAAAAAATAAGAATCTTCCCACTCTGATTTAAATGGACTTTCCACATACTTTTGAGCAGGTCGCTCCACTAATAGGTAGTATTACGGTATATAGTTCGCTGATAAGCAAGCCGTCCATCAACATACGCTTCCGGGCTTCTTCGCTTTGCAGCTCGAGAGTTGAGCCGAGCTTAACCGAGTCGCCACGATGCACTGTGCAAGGAAGCTCTGCACGTTGGTTTCTACCCGGTGTGATTTTAAGCTTTGAGAGGACCTGGTATAAGGTGTACATATGGTGGGATATAGTTATCTGCGAATTCAAAATACAAAAGAAGCGGACAATATATCATATAATAGAAGATGAAACAAGTAGACCACTTCCTGATTATACGAGTATCTACTAAAAGTAACAACCTGTCATCGTTCTCGCATTGTAATCCCTTCAGTGATTAAAGGCAGCCCCCATAAAAAAGCTTCTTTCTGGCATTGTAATTAAATTACGGAATCCTCCTCTTGCTTATTATTACTTTCTCTACTGGTAAGTAGGGGAAGTATTGTATTCCACTCAAAAATTCGATGTCGAGATTTCACCAGAAATATGTTTTGAGGCCCCCTGAATCCAAAAAAAGTATTTTTAGAAAAAGGTCCGTGTGTGTGTCTGTGTGTCAGTCTGTCAGTCTGTGGACTGCATAACTCAAAAACGAAAAGTCGGTTAAAAACCAAATTTGGTATTTAAGTTTAATGTCTTTCAAGGATGCGACACGAAGATTTTGAAGAAAATAGTCCCTCCCTAAACTACCCTTTACATGGAAAATGTTTCGAAAATTTTTATTTTCTTGAAAATGTCATATGTTTGAGATATTTTGATGACAAATGAAATGTATATCTTGAATTTTCTGGCTATAGCCCCTGTAGTCGTATTTACTCTGAACGACTTTTGCATAACTGGTAAACCGTTAGAGATAGATCAAATCGTACTATACAAAAATGTGGATCTTGTTAAAATACAAAATTTATGTCTAAATAAATTTTCTTGTAGGATGAACCATTTCGGAGATATTCCTTGTTATGTGTGTGATTTTCGGAAAACTTAGAACTTACGTGAAATGGATCATCGTTGTTCATTTTTTATATGTTAAGTGTGCAAAGACAACAGAATCTCAAAGATTACAACATCTGACTCGTACAAAACCTGCTGTATTCTAACATTCCCCTTGCACCTACAAGGAAATAAGCAATAAGAGAAGTTGCACAAATGTTTATGTTAACTAACACGAAGAAGATATAGGAATAAGAATTTGTACAAATAGTTTGTACAAGAGTAGAGAAAGTCATGTGACTGCAACACATCAGATTTTTTTTCTTAGTTAATGTGACTGAGCTTTGAAACCCACGCTTGATGTCCCTACACATATAATACGAGTCTAAGGGGCGAATTCACAATTGTCGCCTATTTACGAAGGCAATAAGTATTTTCTTTTGATAAAGAAATGCTTATTGCAATTTGTTACACAGTCGGTACTTAAGTTATATAAGTTTAACGCTAATCGTGGTATCAGGATCTTGAACAATGGCGAACCTGTTTGTAAAGCTTACGTTGTTTAGCAGAAATTGGAGTATTTACAACGGTACCCTTAGTAAAACGATGTTGGTTCTTAAATTCAGCACAACTGTACGTTTCAAGTGGATCCTGCAAACCTCGCAATTACCGCTTATTACTGCGCACCACAATTTCGTTATAAAATCCCATCTGCTCCACGAAATCGTTATCATCGTTAGCCTCTATTGTGGGTAAATGATGCAAGATGGGATCGGCTCTCCTAACTGCATGTAAGCGGAGGACGAAGCTTTCCTTATTCACCTGAAAGAATGATGTCTATGAATTGGAAACTGCTGCTTAAGGATCTCCTTGAAATAAATGACGACTTGAATTCGATCCAGAAAGTTGAGAAATAATTGTCACAGAATCATGCATTTGTTAACCTCAATAAAATTAAAGTACCGAAATACTATCAACCCCCGTTTTATTACTCAAGTGCTCGAACCCGTCAGAAAGTTTGGAGACTATGAAATTACAATATATTTCTCAAATAAGTTAAATTTCATGATGATGAAGAATGTGCATCACCTTTGATGTCGGTTTGGGTGTCTCAGTTGGTTAGGTGCTGGTCTACTAAACCCAAAATCACGGGTTCAAATCCGGACCTGACCAATGGCATTGTGCTTAAAAGCGACAGCCCCATTTTAGTAGATCTGTTGGCATAAAAGAATTCCCGCAGGACAAAATTCCTACACACGGCGACATTGATATGATCCTGGCAATTGACAGCTTCGTTAACAAATAAAATATTTATTAAACATTTTAGTCACCTTTGACGCCTACTCCAATTCCATTCTCCAAAAAATCTGCAGCCAAATGCTCCAGTGCTAAGCTATGAGATACTTTTCTGAGTAAGATCAGGTGAATGAGAATGGACAACCCAGTTAAGTTAGCTTATACATTTAATGTTTTAAGTAAGTGGCCAGTGTTAGAGTTTTCAGGGATTTCAGAATCCTATCACTCGAAATAGTAATAGTGAATTATATCTGCTAACATCAGTGATGTTAATACTTTACAGTTTGAAAATAACTCTTTCGTAATAATAATAATAATAATAATAATAATAATAATAATAATAATAATAATAATAATAATAATAATAATAATAATAATAATAATAATAATAATAATAATAATAATAATAATAATAATAATAATAATAATAATAATAATAATAATAATAATAGGTAATAATAATAATAATAGTAATAATAATAATAATAATAGTAATAATAATAATAATAATAATAATAATAATAATAATAATAATAATAATAATAATAAAATGGTTATGATAATAATGTGTAACCCAAGTTGCTGTGATTCGCGCAAAAGTAACGCGGTCTTTGGGCGCTACTTACTTCCGATAATCGGTCACAGTAAACATGTTTGTATCGCTGTTAAACACGGCGGGAAAGACGTGAATTTTATGAACTTAAGTCCCGCATAGGAAACATCGCACCCTACCAACACTCCTACATATATTGCCAACTTTTAAACTGTTAATTGGTACCTCAAATGCAACTGTTACTATGTTACCTCCTTAGATTCCAAGGATTTCGTTTTCCATATTACTTTTCAGAATCCTAACCTACGTGCCTTGGCAACAGCCTACTCTTTAACATAACTGACTTTCCAAGAATCTGACGTTTGAACTAATGCTTTTCAGGTGGACTGGAACCCAAATTACCTGAGCTACACTGAGAAACTTGCTAATGACTCCCTTCAATTCTCTGACCAAATATTATCCTGGTTTCTTCAGATTATGCATTAATTTTAACACACGGAAATTATTTATTACAATCATTTGTCTATCTTGCTATCATTTCTTTGTAAACCAATTGATCTTACTTGTCAATAACTCCAGTATCAAATTCATACCTTAAATATTGGTTGGCTAACCCTGTCTGAAAACAGGTATTAACGGTTTCATTAGCGTTTCTGCTACCTCTAAGTGTTCTTGTTTACCTTATTACCGTGCAGTAAACAAATTAATAACGCGAGTGAAAATAAAGAATAGGTCCTTAAGCACCGTAGAATCGCGCGAGCAGATCAACGTTCTGAGAACAGTGCACGATGTTAAAATAACGTCGACAGGACAGATGCCAAGTTACTCCTATCTTTAGTCGCTGCGCAAGCGTCGCAGTTGGCTGATACGTTCGGTCACTCACACAGCTGCTATCGACAGCATCTGGATCTTTATGCTCACAAATTTTGGCACAAATGTGGAACATAAGAGAAGCCACGTGTTGGGATTCTCCCTTGTTACTGCCAACAAGACTAGCGTAATGGGCAACATCTCTGCGTGATAATTCGGTTGGTGAGAGCTGGTTAGGATTTCTACTATTTGTTAATTTTATCTATTACGGACCTGTATCATAATTCGCCATCGGTAGAGAACTTAAAGATTATCATGGGCATTAACACTATGATGACAATAATAACGATAACAATAACAACAACGCTTGTCATCAATATCCCTGAACCTATTAATCGGTTATACCTAAATTTAATGAATTATGTGTCGTAATATTCTGAAGATAGCATGAAAGTGCTGTAAAAATCACTTTCTTAATTACCAATTCATAATTTGAACAGTGTAAACCAGTTGCGGACAAAACACGAAAATATACACTCGTAGTTGCCTACCAGCGCTATTTACCGGATATCCTAGGTGCGTATCTCTTTCTTTCAAATCCTTGGGATATTGACCTCAGCGCTGTCCATCAGTAAATTTTTACTCCGAGGATTTCTAGTATTAATTCAAATTTCAAGACAAGACTATTTCCTTTTGAATATCTTCCTAGTACACACCCATAAAGTATGTTTTTGTACCCGTAAAGCTGTATTCATTACTTCCCTAACCCAAATGACCTCGTTGTCGACGGGCCCTCAAACTTAACACTTTTCCTCTCAAAAGAAGGGCACTTGCCCGAACAGTGGTTGTGATGGCGCCCGCGCCTTCATAAGTGAGTTGAAAGTTGGACAGCACTGTTGTAAATCATACCTTTAGCTCGTGTTTATCAGAAGTAGTGACACACTATTTGCAATTGGCAAAGCAATATTGCACAATCAACGAGGGAAAACATGCCAGCAACACGTAAAAAGAATAAGCGCGCAGGGTCTGGTTGACCTTTGCGACACGTAACGGCCGATTATTCATTCATGGAGCTAAAGAAATAGATAAGGTTGTTGCCGCAGCAAACAATCGAATATCGTGTAATGTTACATGTTCTAGTCAGACAATCACAGGTGCTCGTTCGCAAACTGTAACGTTTAAATAAACCTAGGAGACTCTCAGGTCTCAACGGAGGAATACAGAATTAATTTGCTAGAGAAAGAAATCTCTGTTTTCTTATCCGATGTAAAAATGCAGTCCTAGTGCATAGGAAAAGTTATAAACTGCACATATGAGAACGTGGCTGCTTCAGTAGCTTATGTCAAGTGCTACTGAATGTCCTTAGAATAATAAAATTAAGTGATTCGACCACTAGAGCTTCTTGGTGTCCAACATTTTTTAAATCTAAGTATTAGTTATTTTTCTACTAGGAGCAGGAGAAATCTGCAACTGCACTTCACCCATTGAATGTCATATTGATTATTATTCGTTATAAATACAACAGGTATTCATACATTACTTTGTCGACATTTTATCACACAACCGTTATGTCCAGTTACAAAACAATAGCATCGTGTGTCTATTGCTAGTGAAGCAAGGCTACAACAAACTGAAAGACAAATGCAACGCACATTGATATGCACAATTGAATTCCTTTGGACTGCACTTAAAAAGCAAACTACTTGCGAAACTCTACTTGCATCGCCCTTATGTTTTAAATTTAATATAAACGTAATATTGTCAAGTATGATGAGCTTCAATTATTTTTGAAAGTACAGAATATAATTTCTGAACTACAAGAAATTCACGGGAGCATATTAATATATAAGTGATTTTCCTGCCTTGTTAAGAGCAGTAGAAGGCGTTTAAATAACGAATTGTGCCGTAAAGTACTCGTAGGGAAGAATTTTCGGTCATCTTACCCTTATTTCTTAACTAGAAAATCCAATCGACGAAGAGACTATACATCTCATTGGAACACAGCCTCAGGCAAAAAATCGACAAAGAAAGAAAAAACCGATCCTTTAAGACAGGGCTTGCCAAATTATGGCCCTATGGACGAACCAAGCCTGTCTATTGACTATGCCTGGAATTTCGTACGAATAAATTATCCGCTCAGATTTCGAATTAATAACAATGTAATGAAATAAGGAAGAACAAATAACAGTTAATTTCGTCACGGTGTTATAATGTGGAAAATCGCAACAATTCAGATATGCCAAACGCTCCTTGTATTTGTCCGCTGTAATACAGTAAAGCATATGCACGAAACTCACAATTTTACAGCGAGGGCACTAAACTGAACCTTAAGTAGCAGTTTGCTGTTTTTGGGAACACGTAGAAGGGACATTTGACATGCCTGCATTGAACCATTATATTGAAGTACACCATCGATGGCATGTCTGACCCCATCAGCGAGTCTCTATTCTGCATTACAGATAAGCTTCTTTTGCAAGAGGCTTTCATGAGTTTCCCCTCTTGTCATGCAAAGTTCAACAATTTTAGACACAGCAGAAGTGCCTTCATTTGGGTCATCCTTTTGTTCTTTCCATTTGACGACTGGAAGCATGCTTAAACATTTACACATGTTCAGGATCCCGATCACTGGAAGGATCTCTATTGCTTAGGTACTTAAGGTAGAGAGAATGCTACATCTGACTGCCCACCTTCGTTTTGGATATAGCATATCTCCCTTTCAAACTGGAGGTTTCTAGTTCGAATTTGCGTTGTGGTGATTTATTTGGTTAGGGTTTATCGGGAGTTTACCCTTATCATCATAAGGTGAATGGACCACGAGTTCATTTGGGCATCATCTCACCCAACTCAGTCACGGTCTCTACAGACTTGAGTGGTTAAGAGATACATTAAGCATTCACAAAAACTGCATAAAGCAAAATACCACTAAATTTCGTTATCAATATTTAGCAATAATAATAATAATAATAATAATAATAATAATAATAATAATAATAATAATAATAATAATAATAATAATAATAATAATAATAATAATAATAATAATAAACTCTATTAAAACAATGTCTGTACATGTGTGTCTCTATGAGTGAGAGAGAGGGGAAGGGAGAGAAAACAACTGGTCAAAATGTACAGCCATGGAAAAAGGATGTTTGAGTGCACAGGGAGAGCAGAATACTTCTAAGTACCTCGAGTTGCAGCGCGGTTTACACAAGTCGATATTTCCAACATGCAGTCTGAGTTTATTAATGGTCCCTGTTCTATATATTATCGTCCGTCGGACACACAAATAGGCTACCCCTTGAATCGCCACTCGCATTTATATTTGTTCCCGGAAAATACGCTCTGAACCTTTATACAGCTATCACGAAAAGAGGTGATCACAAGTTATCTGTCACATGGGCAGAGCGTGAAGTTATTTCGCCAGTTTAGTGACAGCACAAAGTACAGTGCCTACAGTGCATAGTGTCCCTCGAATATGTCCACTAGTTCCACACAGTAAAATGCCTACAGTAAGAAAATCGATATATTCACGTATTGCTGAAGTTCTACAATAATTTGGGAGTGAGTATTTTACTGTAAGTGGTGACAGCATTGAATGTAAGCTATACAACAACGTTATCTATAGGTTACGCGTTTCTTCTTGACGAATGACCTTGAACAGAAATCCAGTGAGTAGGCCTACCCTTAATAAACAGGTCAGCAAATGTTTATGCTACGATAACTGACACCTCTGTTTTCCTCTGTCGCGTTTGTGTTTGCAGTCGACCGCAAAAGTTTTGTGCGGTACGGATGTGTGCATGCAACGAAAATAACAGCAATTCAGACGAGGAAGAAGACGAGGGAGAATTGTCGGGAATAGAAGAAATGCAATAAAGTTAAGTGGAAACAGTTATAGAGGTATAGTGTATAATTACGTGTGGCTGATATTACTGGAGGTGCGATAAATTGATTTGTAGTGCTGTATACTACTTCAGTTCAGAAGCATATGCGTCATCTCACAGCAGACTGTACCTCCGCTCTCTTTCGATGCTAACGTTCCCGCAAAAGCTGAGCAGTGACTCGCATCCAACCTTTCATATAAAATTTTCATTCGTCAAGAAGTAACGCGCGACCTGTACAACGTTACTACGTTGAATGTATCTTGGCTCCTCTGTGTTGTGATCATGTGACAGACTGACCCTCTCCTACTTGCTGTAGTCCAAACTCCGCAACTTTTCGTTCTCTGTAGGAACTTCGTTCCCTACTGATAAAGAAAGGGGCGGTGCAGCAAATTGCCTGTTTTATGTATCCGACAAACGATAACATATGGAACAGAGACTATCAATAAACTCAGCTGCATGTTGGAAATATCGACTTGTGTAAAACGTGCTGCAACACGACGTGCGACTTGGAAATATTCTCCTCTCCCAACACTCAAACATTTTTTCCATGGATGAACCAGATTCCTGACTTACGTGTTAAGAACGTAAGCCGACTATTTTCATTAAAACGCCTCCACCCTAAACACCTTTTACACAGAAACTGCTTTTATTTTTAATATTCTCAAAAAGCTTTTATTAAAATGTACGCCATAATCTTAAGCACAGATTTGCATTTTAAAGTTGCCTACTGTTTCTAAAGATACCAAAAAGATATTACGCCATCTGAGATATGACACTAGCCCTCATAATTTATATAACCTGATATCTTTACGAATCTGTACAAACATAGTAATACATTTATACCGATTTCAGAACGCCAATGTACCTTAAATTTTCGGTGAACAACCTTTAAAGCACTCCCAGTTTTTATGTGGTTAACTGCTGAATCTCAAAAGTATTACATTAAACATTTTAAATCTTATTAAGCTATATAGCCCATGTCAAATTACGTTTCTTATAGCATTCCTTTTTAGAAAATAGCCGTTGTCATTTTTTTGATTTTCCCAAATTTTAAGTACTGTAATGTTATGTTAAATCAAGCGTTTACGTTTACGTTTACGTTTCCGAGACCTTACAGTTACAGAACTTGGCCGTTATTTTATTTCTCAGGTAACGCATAGCATACGTGATACCCTGAAAAGCATATACGTATTTATGCCTAGAATTGCATTACTGAGCGTCCTTCTAGCCTAAAAAAATTCTTACTATGAATTACAACATAATGTATGTTCGACTGACGGAATATGGTAACATGTTAGTATCTTCATTCATATGATCCACCAATCAGAAGCCCCCCCCCCCCTGTTAAAACGGTATAGCGTAAGTATGGATCAGGGCTTTGCTTAATATTGATTATTCTGGTACGTGCAACAGCTTCATCAAGGTTCTTGTTTCTGCAAAGAGAGAAAGAGAGAGAGAGAGAGAGAAAGAAAGAAAGAAAGAAAGAAAGAAAGAAAGAAAGAAAGAAAGAAAGAAAGAAAGAAAGAAAGAAAGAAAGAAAGAAAGAAAGAAAGAAAGAAAGAAAGAAAGAAAGAAAGAAAGAAAGAAAGAAAGAAAGAAAGAAAGAAAGAAAGAATAAATACAAATAAGAATCAACGGTGTTGCCCTGCATATTACTACCATTTTGCCATTACATAAATCCACAAAAGATAAACAGAATTATGGCCATAAGACTTGCACGACTCATTCAGGAAGACATTAATGAATACTTGAAAGGTAGACATATGTTCCGACATCAACACCTATATGCAACTTGCCTATAATGGCTGTATGTCGTGGCTCGTGTCGTAAACCTACTCATGTCTTAATTGCACCCTTTATAGGCTCGTAGCATAATACATTATTAAAGCATTTCACGCGATTATTTATAATGATTAAAAGGAAACACATTAAAACTGATTTAGTTTAAACAATTTGTAGAAAAACGTCATGAAAGAACGTATCATATTATACACTCACACATCAAAATTGTGATTTAAATACTGAAAACCTATGGAAAAGCTGACAAACCACGGTGCGTACAGTTTCAGCGAGATGCTTGTCTAGCTGCGAAACAAGATGGTGAATGCCTATGTGCGAAGTATTTGGTTCCATGAAAAATCAAAACAGAGAGTTAGTGCACTTTATAACTGAATTATATTGTTTAAGTACAACTATGTAGTCACCACATTTGCAAGCGTTTGTACACTGTGTGCGCTGTGTAAACAAGAACCTTCTGGGGTACGCCTTTAGGTAATTCACCTCCAGAATATAAGGAGGCTGAGTGGTTAGACCACTCGCCTATCACCTAGGTCCTAGGCGGCCCGGGTTCGATCCCAGGGACCCGCATGTACTATTCGTGGTGGACGAAGCGGCATCTGGGCAGGTTTTCTCCGGGTTATCCGATTTCCCCCGTCATTCATTCCACAAATTGCTCCATTATCACATTTCCAATCATCAATTTCGCCTACATTTCATATCATTCTCTTCCTCACTATCATACCTAGTGCTTGGCTGGCCACCCGCTTCCAGGTCTTCACTCTGTCCGGTCCAGAGGTTCCTCTGCTCCCCGACAGGTATCTGACACTAGGCACAGGCTTGTAAGTCCTACATAAGGGGAGGGTGGTCAGGAAAAAAGAAGAATATAAGGAGATTAGTTGGAGACTATAGTGTTTTAAACTACCCGGTTTGCCTATATCAGAACGCACAGAGTTCAGACATGAAGAAATAATGATAAGTTGTGACAATGTTTGAAAGTATTTATTCCTTATCCGGTGTACACCACTATAAGACAAATCGAGCAAAGGAAACCATAGCTAGAGCGAATCATTTCATTATACTTTGTAAAATTTTAATGCCGATTCTAAAATAATTAGCAGTACTTACCTAGAAAACAGGTAGGCTTATTGAAAACAGTAACACTCACCTGAAACAAAAAAGGCAAATATGAGCGATTTGCTTTAATATGTGATAAGTAGCTAATAATAATAATAATAATAATAATAATAATAATAATAATAATAATAATAATAATAATAATAATAATAATAATAATAATAATAATAATAATAGCAATAATCTAAGGGAGGTTAATTTCATTGCCCCATGCATTGCTACAAATAAGACATCTGCATGCCCTAAGAAGAGTGTTATGTTATAGAGGGGAAAATACTGGTTTTAGAAAAGGAAAACGCCCAGAACTGGACGACACCGTAAGCCTAGGTGCCTCCATGTAAACAAATAGAAAGTCATCGGCCTTCTCAAGGGGTTTAGCTTACTATAGGTAATCTTGAGTTGTAACACAATTCACGTAGTTCACTCTGGACTTTTGCGTTTTGTGATCGCATGAGAAACTTCCTCTCTTCCCCTGCAACAGTTGCTCAGCTTTATACTTTCAGCATTTCAAGAACTTGCCGTCCCCCCATGCTATCTTTCGCTACACCAGCACTGAGTGTCGAAGTAATGCTTAGCACTGTTTGTTACAGTAAATGTAGTAGTGCAAGAATGCAAACATGTAAATAAAACCTGTAAGTAAACTTGCCCCTTTTACATTATACATTAGGAATGTATTGCTGCTAAAATTTTGAACCATCTCATTTGAGTTATGTTTGCATTTACGTTTCCAAATTTTAAGAGGGACCAAATTATACAGAGAACGCAAAAACATCCGAACCACCGCGCGATGTTTTCCACTGCGCACCCGAAAACACGCTAACACAGCTGCTGTACACAAGATCATGCGGTTGGCTAGTTTTCTCTGCTCTGAAAGTGCAGTATTGAGCTGACGCGTGGTTGAGTTATTACCAGAGTGCTTTATTATTTTGTGCTGTACTTAGTCACGCAGTATATTGTGGCTCAGTATTTGCTATCTACTGCACAACGTGCATTTATTTATAATTCGTATGTGTTACCTCAGGCAGCTCGCCAAGTGAAAGTGCGATTTGTAGAAAGATTTACAGATGATCTGCGATTTCTATCTCTGGGGTAACTTAAACCATAAGTGTACAAGACAAACCCACACACCCTGGAAGAATTAAAACTAAATATCCGCCAGGAAATTGTCAGCCTTTCTCAACTGAACTACGGCGAGCGATGGATAGTTTCCTAAAGAGATGCCAAAAGATGTATGGACAACGACGGTGGTCAGTTTCGGCATCTCCTTTAATAGCATTGGTAAGTAAAGCTTTTAAAAGTGGTTTTAAAAATGTTGTTTGGTTTCATCCGCCCTGTTCTATGTTAGCGGGAGTCGGCGACGAGCGTCGAGGACGCGTACAGGTAAAACACAACGCAGCCGGTTCAGTGTTTTGGATCATCCGTTAGAACAGCATTGCGATTTCACAAACGTTAATGCCATCCCCAATATCTTGTTTTGCCGAAAGCCAACATGTCAAACGCCCTTTCTTGCTCTCTCCATTGTGTATAGAACAGGTGAAGCGAAAAGTGTCGTAGAGAGTGAAATTCCAGTGGGACCCATCGATCCGATTGGTATCAAACAAAATATGCGCCAACATGAGTTGTTTAATGACAATGGCAAAGAATCTTATAGAGTCGCGAGGATAAAGGCTTGTATTGTCTCTATTCAAAATACGGCAGCATCTACTAATAATATTCATCAGAAAGCATTTACCATTCCGTAAACATCACCAAAACATACACAAATCAAAGTGAAAAAATCTGATGGCATTCACATGACTTTCTAAACTCATTCTTGTACAGCCATGGAAAAATGATTGAGCGCATTAGGAGAGGAGAATATTTCTAAGTCCCACGTTGTGTTGCAGCGCCGTTTACGCAAGTCGATATTTGCAACATGCAGCCTCGGTTTGTTACGTCTGTTCCACACGTTATCATCTATCTGCTAATCGCCTCCTTCTTTATTAAGAATAAGTACAAATGGGAGTGGTAGGTAATTCACATACAGGCTATTTGTGTGGTGTCCGACAAACAATAATATATGGAACAGACTATCAATATACTGAAGGTGCATGTTGGAAATATCGACTTGTGTACACCGGCTGCTACACGACGCGGGACTTAGGAATATTCTGTTTTGCTAAAGCGCTCACGCTCATCATTTGTCCAGGGCTGTAAAAACTACTGTTCAACAGCTTAGTTTCTATTTATTTCGTGCTAATCAAGATAAACGTATGTAGAAATTCTTTATTACACACTTTCTTATAGGTATACTGGTAACCGGAATATAAAGTAGGCTTAAAGCGACAGCAAACTCCTTTAAGAGCTGGTCGCTATGCAATAACTTTGACATTCCATTCTGTATGCATGGACAGGATACGGAAAAACGATGTGTTGCACTCACATGACTTTCCCTACTCTTGTACAAACTATTCAAACCTTACTCCTCTGCCTGCTTCCTGTTAATGGAGGTAAACATTTGAAAACATTACCTTATTAATACGAGGTATGTAGAGTTATACAGTGAAACACACAATAATATAATTTTAGTCGAACTAACACTCCATGCTCCATTTGTCGCTAGCATTTATCTTAGCTCCGTTCCAAGATCATCAACTGCTGATAAATAGAGCATCGAGTCCGGCACAAAGTGAAGTATCTTATTTTCTTGTAGCTGCAAGAGGAATATGAGAATACAATAGCAACAGCGAAATCTTTTATGACCTGGTCAGCTTACAGCAGCTTTGACATTCAATTCCCTTTGCATGGCCAGAAAAAAGAGGTCTTTCCTGTTTGAGAGGGGTAGAAGTAATTGAAAATTCAAACCAGTAACAAAAAATATCCCGGAAATGCACATCAAAACTGATTTGACATAACTTGTGTGCTATAACGAGATCTATACTTTGTTCAGAGTCCACTGTCTCAAAAGCCTCTGAACAAAGTATACATTTTTTTCTGTAGTAATATTTTGGCTAATTCTTATCCTTTACCAGTTGTACAATAGTTGTGCAGAGCAAAGAGGACTTCAGAGGCTATTTGCACAAAATTCTAGACACAGTGTATTACTATTATTAATTTATTACTACTATTATAATTATTACTACTATTATAATTATGATTGTTATTATAATTATCATTATTATTATTATTATTATTATTATTATTATTATTATTATTATTATTATTATTATTATTATTATCATCATCATCATCATCTTTTTTTAAACGTTTCAACAGAATAACAGTATAGAATTCCCAGTAAAGAAATGCTACGATAATTGTGCTATTCTCGGAATTTCGGCATCGGTGACGAAAAAATGTAATAAATTATTTTGTATCTCTTAATTTTCAAGCACGGGTCCGGCCCGAACCCGTCAACATTTTTCAAATTAGGTCCGAACCCGTTCAGACCTCTAAGATACACAATACACTTGTGATGAAAATATCTAAATATGTGGTAGTTAAATTGTTAACGGCAGTTTTCAGAAAAACAAAGATTTTAGAAACTTTTTCCACGTGTAGGATAGTTTGAGATCGGAGGGGGAGGGGGTTTCTTCGAAAATCTTCATCTCAGGTCCTTCGAAGATGGTGAACCTAAATGCCAAACTTGCATTCAACAGACTTTTCGTTTTTTAGTTATGCTGCTCACAGATACGCGCACAGAAACCCAACACACACAAACCTTATCCTAAACATACTTTTTTTTTTTTTTTTTTTTTTTTTTTTTTTTTTGCGAGGGGGTAGGGGGGAGATGCGGAGAGTAGAGGACATGTATTTTCGCTGAAACTTCGGTATTGAATTTTTGGGTGAAATACGGCACTTCTACTTACTGTGAGTACGTAGCAGAGAACGTAAAATGGCGGATTTGGCGATACGCTGTGAATATCAAAATATAGAAAAAGCGTTACAAGACGTAATGTCACAAAAACACGAAATTAAAAATGTACGCCAATTCAGTGGTCCACATATTTAATGAATTATCGTACCGATAGCCCTGCTGCTTATAATTATTATAATATAAAATAATAAGCCTCGGCATAACAGCCCATGAAGAGTCAAGCCTTACCGCCCAGCCGCTACGTTCCCCACCTCGGCTCACTACAGGCGTCATTGGTGGGGTGCAGTACTGGAGGGTGGTATGTGGTCAGCGTCCCGATCCCTCCTGGCCAGTTATGCGGTCTTCACGACCTGGGGCCGCTACTTTTCCATCTAGTAGCTCCTCAATTGGTCACCCTGGGACTAACGAGGCTGAGTACACTCCGTGCCAGACCTCCCAGAGGTTCATGGTCCATCTTGGTACCGGGGATCGAACCAGGGTCCTCCGCGCCAGAGGCAAGCGCGCTACCAACTGCGCTACGGAGGCGGTCATGCTTATAATTATTACATAACTAAACTGAACTTTCAAACATCGGTTAACCTCAATTAAATTGCCGAAAAATTATCAGCACTCGTGGTATAGATAATACAAGCTTGAGTCTCCAGAACTGAGAATAAAAACCACTTGTTTTAAATATATGCCAGCAAGCACGATCTATCATGGAATATTACATGATAGCTCAATAGTTCCCCCTCCCGGAGAAGTTGCCAACCACAGGCGTCGGTTTATGGGGATACAAGGCATAAATTGAGTCTTGTTCCTGCAAAAGGGGTACGAAATGTCACTTAATTACATTGGGTCACGGCTTCTGCCTCTGTAGCCGCGTTGACATTGGCACAGGTCCAATGTGGAGGTCACAAAAGGAACTCTTCGCGCGTTAAACAGCGAAAACTGTGATTCAATGCACTTTTAGTTTTATCTTGAAAGGGCAAACAGAGCAGTGAGAATGAGGGCCCTGCAGTTTCTAACTATGGAGCAGTTATGGACCTTCTAACACAGAATCAATTAATTGAAGCTGCAAGACAACCTTTGTTCGTTGTACTTTCTGTTCACCAGGTCATAGTCTTAGCGGAATGAAGAGGGGAAGAGAGACATTCCATGTAGTGTAACCCGAATTTTGTAAACTTCCGGGCAAATGTTGTTCTGCTAGTTACGTTTCCAAATTACCTCCAATGTTATTCGCGCTATGTTTAGTCGCTGCTAATTTCTTCTTAATTTGGGCTATAAAATTGTATGAGTCACTAGTTTTATGTCGGAACTAATGCAAAAAGTAGTGTAGAATTAGATAAACCTCCGCCTACAATGCTGTGAAATTTGTTGTGATACTGTGGTTGCAGAACGAGGGTTCAGAGTGACAGTTCTATGTGTAAAACAAATATTTATAGGATAATTGACACAAACAAATCTAAGGAGGTTTTTACAGCGGACACATTTTTTGTTTCATTAGGCCACACTGTCGTTTATTTACCCCCATACATTGCGATCTCAATGCCAGAGAACTAGGTTGGGCGAAGGTAAAATGAATACTTAAAGAAATTTAAGAGGTGAGTTATTTATACAGGAATTGCACAACATAACTCTCGGGGACCGAAACAGACTGGCAGAGTTTTGAAAATATAGAAAAGGTAAAAAATGACCAGTACGAGAAAGACGCAGCAGTTGAAAACATCGCTTACGTTTTATAAGCTAAATATAGTCCATGAACTCAAAAAACCTCGACACCGTAAGGTGCAAGATGATCGACTAAGTAAAGAACTGCAAATAACGTTCAAGTTCCGCCATTTTGAGCGACTTCTTTACTTTTATCTAGCGTGAGTACACATTCCAAGGTTGGCACTGCTATCGTAGGCGTTAATCCAGAGGGTCCTGTCGTAGGCGCGACTAGAAGCACGACTCTAGCTTCAGATGTCGCTGTGTATCTGGAATTGTTTATTGCATTCCTGTCGGGGACCACGAGCTGGTGAACAAGCTGTACTTCAGAGAGGAGTAAAGGCAGGCTTTCGCATGTTTCTGAAAAATAATATAGGATAAATACTGAGTGGAAGGTACTACTTCGGCCATAGGTTAACCATGGATTTTACCTGAGTGTAACAAATATATCCAGTACAATTATTGTCAAAGAATCGTTTCGCAGAAAAAAAAAAAAAATAATAATAATAATTTGTGTCAAATATCTGGAGCCATCTACCTTCTTGACGAATTGATATAAATGGTTTATTATTTCACTAACTGTCGCGCAACATTTTGGGAACAATCTGTAAACCTTTTTTAGCTTCATTCGAATGAATTTAGCCACAATTCAATGTTAAAATGTAATGCAAAGTTTAATTTCTAAGAGAAATCTGGTAACGTTACGTCGCGTGATCTCACATTGTTGGTTGACGGCGTATACCTTCGGAATGGGGGAAGGGGTTGGTTTAAATTAAATTATTTTGTGGTTTAACGACGATGTCAATTGTCAGCATCACATCAGCGTCGCCGGTGTGCCGGAATTTCGACCCAGAGGAGTTCTTTTACATGCCAGTAAATACACTGATATGGAGCTGTCGTTTTTAAGCACACTTACAAACCACCGGTATGGGCCAGATTTGAACCCGCGACCTTGGGATCAGTAGGCCAGCGTCTAAGCAACTGAGCCACCATGACCAAGGGGGGAAGTTATGGGAGGTATCGCCTGGCGTTAGTTAAAGTGAGGGGAATTGGAAGTGCGGACGAAAAATTCATGCACTAGGTATAAGCATTGGTGGGTGGCTAGGCGGCTTCAGCTGTGATTTATGACAAGGGGATCATTAGTTTTATTTAATCTTGGTAGTCTACAAAATAATGCAATTATTTTAGGAAAAGCAAGAGCAAGACCTTTATTTATTTGTGTATTAAAAACAAGTATTCTTTTATCTCGTAATGCATAATAATGTGCATTATTGGGAAAATATGCACCCCTTTATGTCAGCATTGTTTTAACACTAAAGTAGGTGGCTTTGTTTGTTTCATTTTACTGCTTCCTGAATTGAATCATAATTACTTGAATAAATACGTAATTTCAGTAACATTCACATCTCTTAGGGCTAACATTTCGATTCATGTGGATTCGCCCGAAAATGTGACCACTTCAGCTCTACGGTAAATGCAAGGGCGAGTGTTTTGTTTACATCTGAGACAGTGCTGCCTAGAAGCCCACGCCAGTTGCATATAACACAGGCTGCTGTTCATGTGCTGGGATTGTTTACGAGAAACTTCGAGAAAAATCGGTGCTATGTCATTCTCGGCTACAGTCATAAGCGAATGAAATGTTGAGAGAAGGCAGTTTTTAAGTTTTCAACAAATGTTGAGAGAGTTATAAGTCAGCAGTTTAGTGAGTGAATCATCAGAGTTGTTTGAAAAGTCGAATAGTAGTTCCGCTCTAAGAAACACACTTTGGTGTCACTCCGCGCAATACATGTACAGCATAAGCAGTTGATATGCAATAACTGCTCACTTTCTGTAAACTGATTATTTCATTATTTTTTATTTCCAAATAACAGTGAAAAATGCAGTGCATTACAATAAAATCTTAAATGTATTCATTAGTGTATTTCAAAAGTGATGTTATAAAGAAAATATATGATCTATTTTCTACTCATTGTTTACCTCAAGTGTGCTTCTTATTTCGAGAGTAATATCTTAAGGGTGTGTCAAGGTCACCATAGAACAGAACGGCTGCGTGTTGCAAGGTCGCAATAATAAAACAACGAACCGTGTTTCCGTGGTTCAGTTTTGGAAGCGAAATAAAGTGACGGAAAAAGTAACTGAACTTGTCATAAATTTTCGGAAAAAGTTTATATTTAAAAAGTAGTTAGGAGCGGGAAGTTGTGTCGAAAATCTTCGTCTTGCAACCTTGGAAGATGCTGACCGAAGTTTGATATTTAACCAACTTTTTGTTTTTCAGTTACGCTGTTTACACACACGAACGGGCGCGCGCAAACACGCGTATAGAGACACACACACACACACACACGCACACACACACACACACACACACACACACACACACACACAGAACTTTAAATTCATGGGACCTCAAAATGCGTATTGGCAGATTTTAGGTAGAATGCAATATCTTCTCTACCTACTATGTACGTGGTAAAGAACGTAAACATTAAGATAGAGAGAAAGAAAGAAAAAAAGAAATAAAGAGAGAGAGAAAGAGAGAAACAGAGAAACAGAGAAAGAGAGAAAGAGAGAAAGAAAGAGAAAGAGAGAAAGAAAGAAAGAAAAAGAAAGAAAGAAAGAAAGAAAGGAAGGAATAAAGAAAGAAAGAGAAAGAAAGAGGGAGAGAAAGAAAGAAGGAAAGAAAGAAAGAGCAAAAGAAAGAAACAGAGAAAGAAAGAAACAGAGAAAGAAAGAGCAAAAGAAAGAAACAGAGAAAGAAAGAAACAGAGAAAGAAACAGAGAAAGAAAGAAAGAAGGAAAGAAAGAAAGAAAGAAAGAAAGGAATAAAGAAAGAAAGGAATAAAGAAAGAAAGAAGGAAAGAAAGAAAGAAAGAAAGAAAGAAAGAAAGAAAGAGAGAGAGAAAGAAACAGGGAGAGAAAGAAAGAAAGAAAGAAAGAAAGAAAGAAAGAAAGAAAGAAAGAAAGAAAGAAAGAAAGAAAGAAAGAAAGAAAGAAGAGGGAGAGAAAGAAAGTAAGTAAGAAAGAAAGAGAGAAAGAAAGAAACACAGAAAGAAAGAAAGAGAGAAAGAGAGAGAGAAAGAAAGAAAGAATGAAAGAAAGAAAGAGAGAAAGAGAGAAAGAAAGAAAGAAAGAAAGAAAGAAAGAAAGAAAGAAAGAAAGAAAGAAAGAAAGAAAGAAAGAAAGAAAGAAAGTATGAATGAATGAATGGACGAATGAAAAACAAAAACAAAACAGGAACATGATAATGCAAGTTGTAGAGGGGAATGAAGGGCAGAGGGGGCTTGAACTGTGTATCTACTCCGGTAGCAGACCTGTTTACTAGGAAATGAGTGTATGAGAGTGCATATTTCTAGCTATCGGTGTGTTATGTGACAACATTGTGTATTTTAAACGAGCCTAGCATCCTTGTCATACTCGGAAACTTAGCATAAACCCGTGCGGGAAGCACAAAATGATTACGCTACGCATTCCTAAGACTTGCCTTCTTGTCCTGGGCATACAGTACTGTAGGATTGTTACATATTATGGTTCACTACCTTGTGTTTAGTGGGTTTCTCGGAAAGCTGTCACGAGTATTTTGATATGGTGGTTTGCTGGCAGCAGAACTCTCTACGGTAAATATGTAATTCTGAGAAGCTTGCCCACCAAATCACGGCTGGTTTAACGCTCAAGTGTTTATTCAGCTATATAGCAAGGCAGCACGAGCGGAAGCCAAAGTATGGCCGTTGGTACATATAATTACTACCTTGTTTCCTTTCTTTTCCATTTACCTATGATAAGTAAAGAAATCGCGACTTTCCACTCAAAACGTCATAAAGGCCTGTTTTCCTCCATTTTGACAAAATGGCCAGTCGATATCTGACTGTGAAGAGCGTAACCGAAAACGATGTTAGTTCAATACCACGCTTGGTGTTTAAGTTCAATTTCTAACAACAAATTTTATGAAACCGCAATCCTAAACTACCGCTTACATCAGTATTCTTTTATTTTCTAAAAATGACTAAACGATTACGATTAAAACTGCATATTTATAGAATAGATTGTAAAGTCCTCTTCACTCTCCCCCCGCAATCTACGACACGGGACCACCAGCTTTACTTCCCTTCCGAAGGAAGCCATGCTAAGGATTTTTGGAGGAAGCTGTAGGAAATAACGACAGTTTGAACTTAATATACCCATAAAATGTTACTAAAATATGTCACTTATAAAAATGAAGCTCCTTTAGGCTCTCCACATAAATACTTCCGTTATTTAAGCATTTGTCTATATGCCCATGTGGTTTAGCGTTCCTGTGTTGTATTCGGCTGCCCCAGTCCATTAAACCAACACGTGCGGATACAATTTCACGAAGCAAAAAATCAGACATGTTTAGGAAACATTTAAGGCTACCCGATCTTATTGTTCTTTCATTCTCCAAATGGTGAGTGAGGGACATTCGAGTCGAGTCGAGTCGAGTCGAGTCGAGTCGAGTCGAGTCGAGTCATGCAAATTTGTTCGTATATTGGTACACATCTCACACCACATTTACAGTTTTATTTTTCGTTCATTGCACTTTCTTTAGTTGACGCATTTCTGCAGGACACAACTTCATTAAAAAATCCAAGCACCCTCACTTACTGCAAATCTATCATCCTGCAGTTCGTTTTGAACAATCACAGAGTGCACAATTCAACTGAAACTACCGCCACACTGAGAAACGATGTCGAATAATTAGGTTGAGTTGCTATTTATGGATATAGTTCTCAGCGTCCATTCCACCGATTTGCTGTTCATGAGGGTAATTAAAATGGACCAAAATCATTAAAAAGCAATTGTTTTTAATGGACATTAACATTGTTAACATTTTATACAGAATAAGAATTTCCTCAAGGGATTACGAGCACATTTAAGGTATACGTACATCGTTGCAATTTTTGTCTTTGTCAATTTAACCCATACCCCCATATTTTATAACCCTGAGGCGCAACAGGCCTTTCCACGCCAAGACCTACCGTCCGGCCTTTGCGTCCTCCACCTCTGCCCATCACAGGCGCCATGAGTGGGGTGCATACTGGAGGTGGGATGTAGTCAGCGTCGCGTCTCTCGCGGCCGGTTACGCGGTCTTCGCAACGAAGTAGCTCCTCCGGGGTGCACTCAGCCTCGTTAGGTCCCCAGCGGGAGAAAACCCCCACACCGGTACCGAGAATCGAACCCGGGTCTCTCGCTTGGTAAATAGCACCTACTTTTTAAATAAAAAAATAAATATACCTATACATAAAACATGATCAGGGATTTCACAGTATGTTTTAACTCTTTACATGCCAAGATTTTCATAAATCTAAATCATTTCTTCTCCTTATTTAGCTTGTTCGATATTTTTGTATCTTGTAGAATTTGAAAAGTAAAAATTAGAATTGCGCTATTTATTTGACCCAAATGTCAAAATTAAGTTCAGTTATGCACCTATGTTGAAACACATTAGTACAACCGCGAATAATCTAGGTGAATAAGAATGTTGTTTGCACAAAAAATATAACTATGCACAATAATTGGCCAGTAATCGCAATTTCAATGTTTCCTATTGGGTCCCCTAGATATAGTCTCATAGAACATGTGATTGAGCTTTTAAATACATTGAGGGAATAGTGAATATTACGTCAAGTATTACAAGATCAAAGCCAAATATGCAAATGTTTGATATCAGGAAAGCCTGTCACATCAGACAGCCAGTGAGTGATATGGCACCACTAACCTGCTTTTATGACGTTTAAAACCAATGCTTTACCCATAGTAGCAATTCATAACTGATTAATTCACATTCATAAAATAGCTCGCCATGCTGCGTTCTTCCACACTTCTATTCATCACCTACCGCCTTTTAGCAATAAGCAGTGAAATTCCGCGAACACTGATTGTGTAAAATAGGTGCAGAGTCCACATTTGTTTCCGGTTATGAAAATACTTTGGATTAAACTTACAAATTCCCAGAAAAAGCTTCAGCTAAAATTGATACCTTCTCGTTCCACATCTGTAAACAAGTTTCTCGGATTTCTCACAAATACGAATCCCAGAGGTGAAATCTAAAGAGCGTGGGTAGCTCATTCCCAGAATGGCAATCTACAAATATCTTTCTTTCAGATATTTTGAAGCCTACGCTTTTTAAATACCTGCCTTATTAAAAGGACTTTTCAAACTCACATACATGAGTTCGTGCTCGTATAATAAGGGAAGTGTTCTAGCGCTCTATAGCTTATAAATTTGGTAGCAAATTTCGGTTGTTTATGGATCACCATACCCCAAATTATACCATGAAAATACCGTATAAATAAAATAAAAGATAATGCAAAATATTGGTTTAGTTATATGTTTTACACAGAAATAAATACGAGATATGTGTAAGATATGCTTGGAAAGTATTAAACAAACTGTAGCGAAAGTTTCGAAAATGACTAATCCCACTAAAGTTATATTTTACATATCCTATAATTTTAACGTGATATGATGCTCTCTGCAGGGTTTCTTCTTTATCGTCTAGAACAGGCCTGTGCGACTTTCATTTTCTATTCTCTGAACACACAGGTATCAGTCAAGGTCGTGAGCAATCTGCGCTCTCTGAGCATCAACTGTTCAGCCCTGGTCTAGAATTTTTTCTGCTACATAAAAATGACTCGAAAATTAACAGGAATTAACAGGACTTCACAGTCTATTTCAAGAAATAGAAGAAAGAAAGAAAGAAAGAAAGAAAGAAAGAAAGAAAGAAAGAAAGAAAGAAAGAAAGAAGGAAAGAAAGAAAGAAAGAAAGAAGGAAAGAAGGAAAGAAAGAAAGAAAGAAGAAAAGAAAGAAAGGAAGGAAAGAAAGAAAGGAAGAAAGAAAGAAAGAAAGAAAGAAAGAAAGAAAGAAAGAAAGAAAGAAAGAAAGAAAGAAAGAAAGAAAGAAAGAAAAGAAAGAAAGAGGACATTTTATGTAACCCATTATGTCAAAGTTAACAGATTTCTGCGCTGCTCTAAAAGCAAAGAAGGATATTTTACTCAATTTATACCACAGAACTACTCATTTGAATTCTTTTAAACTGTTAAGCTTCGCATTATTCAAAGTTGTGTTTAGCTTTATGCTGGTAATGGAAGTCGAGACTTAACGTTATTGCCTCACACGTGTCCCCGAAGAGTTCTGAACTATGGTTCTTGGTAGAAACTGACTGCGTTTCCTGTGAGTAAATGAATGCAATATTCCAACGACTCATGTGTTTAAAGGAAAACATGCAAAACAGTGACGGAGGGATTAGAGGTACTCGTATAGCATGCAGCGTTAGCCGAGTTGTGAATGAAGTTGATTCAGCTGACGCATTAAATCACATTTCTGCAATAGCCTGGCTTGGTGACTCACTCTCGGCCATTACGTTTACCTACTCCGGTGACCAAAATCTGCAACTACAACAGAAACAAATTGGCACATAAGGTCTGAGATAATATAGAGTACGGAAGTATTTTTTCATTACTTCCATCTGTGAGTTTGTGCCTAGCCAAATTAACGAGTGTAGCTTACAGGTATACGGCTAACTTCCATAAATATTCTGGTTTACAAATGTACATACAACAACGATATTTAAGAAAACGAGTGAAGTGTGGAACTATTTTGAAGTAGACAATACTAATAACAATAGTGTATAAAATTTACAAAAAATCGCGCGGTGGTAAATCACATAACACGATACATTTAAAGTAGCATATTACATTCATACATCGAGTGAAGTTTACAGAATCTCTACTGAAAAAGCAACGTACGAGTTTTCCGTGGCTGACAGAACCTGATGGCACGACATGTGAAAATGATGGGCAAAAATTAAATTGGTTACAAGCATTTATACACCGAAAACTACTAATAAAAACATATTCATTGAACAAGCTATCCCATAACAGGTTTTTATACAGTGTGCATCGAGTTCGATAGCTTGGACGGCGAATTTGATAAATTTCATTAAAAAATAATTTTCCAGCTTGGTACAGCAGTTAATTAAGGGATTAGAGGCAGATACAAAATGCGGAAATTGGCATGAATCGAACCGATGGTTTAAATATATGTCTTCAAAATAAAGTGGGATTCCACATTAGCACCTCTTGATCTATCTTTACTTCTACTCATAGTAGAGTTATTTAACTACCTGCTTCGCTGAAGAAACAAACAGAACACAGGAGCCCCTCACTGATAGAACATTAATAATATAATATTGACGTTAGCACCTCAAACATGAATTAAGTACTTGAAAATTAAACTTAATGACAAGGCATATATCCCACGTGGTTAGTGATAAAAATAAATGACTTAAACTGTATGTTTAAACGAGATCTACATTTGTCGTGGAGTAAGCCTATCTTTCATAGCTCACCAGTTGTACAAACGTTACAAAATTCACAATGAAGATTTTATAGGCTATTCATAGATTCAAATAGTTCTTGTTACAATTCATCTGATTACCCTCCTCGTATGGAGGACTGACACCCCCAAGGACCTGCGGCCTGAGCCTAGGGTCAGATGCCTCTGCGGGAGCAGACCAGCTTAGGGATCGGGTTGAGTCAAGACCTAGAAGCGGGTGGCCAGCCCAGCACTAGGAATGAAAGTAAGCAAGAGAGTGGTAGGAAATTCAGGCGAAATGGATGATTGAAAAGGTGATGATGGAGCAGTGGGTGGAATGAGTGGTGGGAGAAACCGGAGAAACCTAAGAAAACCCACTCAGCCGCTTCGCCCACCATCAAAACCACATGCGGGTCCCTGGAATCGAATCCGGGCTGCCTTGCTGACAAACGAAGGGTCTAACCGTATGGCCACCACGGCGCCGTCCCATTTACACAAAATTCAAGGTGCAAAATTTATTAGATGCCCACATATTTTAAACTCATGGTAATTGAAGCTCCATAGAGCTAATTCAAAATAATTCCATGGTCAGGGCATTTTCAGATGGATGGATGGGGTATTTTCTTGAAAATTTTCATGTCGCACCCTTGGAAGATACTGTTTTTAAATAGTTGTTCCTCCGTTGTTTAGCTTTTTTTAATTATGCTGTTCTCTGTCTCTGTCTGACAGTCTGTCTCTCTGTCCCAAACTCAGACTGCATCTTATTAAACGTCTTTTTTTTATTTTTTATTTTTTTTATTCAGGGTTCTCAGAACACGTACTTCCAAAGAAATCACCATAAAAATGTGTGGTTGAATACAATACTTCCTCTGAGACAGAATATTTGATAAGAATTATTTTGAAATATTGATCATATAGAATATAATACTCGTATAATCCATGCTGTTTGTTTTTGAGATTGGATAAGATGAAAGCAAACCATATGTATACAGAAATCCTTGAAATTACGTATAAGATAAATGTATGACATTTTCTGTAGAATTGATAGAAACGTTTGAATATATGACTTTCAATATTGCTATATAAAAGTAGGAAGCAGTGATTTCATTCAAGAATGAAGGTTATAAGGTTAAATCACTCTAGAAAGCGAAGAGCATTTATGAAAGAAGAGAGGCAGGACAGCTATAAGCAAAGAGAGGAAAAGAATGGTGGGCTTGCCATGGTTTGCCAGTAATAACGTGGGCTCTTCTCCATTCCTCTCAAATTTATGGAACTCCGCTTCGCATTGAATTTCGATGTGGCACTACATGAGACTCAAGTGTGTTGCCAGATGTGACAGCACTTTATTCCCGCTCACACAAAATTACGTTAACAACGTGAGTTGGAAAAGTCGATAGATGCGGTTGGTTCTTCCTCAGGATATTCAGAAGTTGCATGACGTTCAGCCATCCATTTCAATCGCTTTGCAATATACTGTGTTGTAATATAAATATTACATGCTACTCCTTACACGAGTCTGTCGAAGAACGGAAGGCTAAAACGTAGGCGTACTGTTGCATTTAGGACAGCTTTTAAGATTTTATTTTATCAGAAAATATGCAAGCATGATTAGAGCTTTACCACAGAATTATATCAATATCCCAATATAACTCTTTTTAAAATAGACCCAAACAAATATCTACCTGTATTTCAAAGTAACAGAAAGCATAAAAGACTAATCCTTTCTATTCCTTAAAATGTAAAAACTGGAGTCGTAAAATTTTCGGGTAATTTTTTTGATAAGAGAAGTGTAACAATAAACCGAGCTTATCGATGATGATCTTAACTCACACGGTATCGAAAAGAAATTAGTTATATATACTACCACCGAGGTAGTATATATAGGTACCTCTAATGACATCCTATACAATATTAATAATGGTTTCAGCATAGACTCAATTCTAATTTGGTATATATACAGGAAGATATGAAGAATTGAAAATGTAGAAAATAACCAAAGGATAAATTTCAATAGTACATTTTTGCAGATAGACTAGATTTTGTTATAACGTTGTAAGTTGTCACCGAAAGGTGCTATATGTTTATATAAATTATTTTCACATATTTATGTTACCTGATGACGAGATATAACTAAATTCTGTGTGCTCGGAAACTTTTCAGTAGTGCGGGTAAGTAATGGAATTAAGTGTAAACTGACTGATATAAATTTAATTAACAGTAAATACGTCACATGTTTCACTTCTCCGTACATTAATGACAGTGAATTAGTTACACATTGTCTATATTCTGGTCACAAACATACATAGATCAGTCAGGTTAAGTAGCTTTATGGATTCTAACTTCAACAGAGTTAGGATTTTTATATTAAAGAGTTAAAATAACAGTTAAATTTTCACTTAAAATAGTTTTACAAGCAGTTTAAAGTATTTTAGGACTAAACTTTCACAGAAATTTAACAAAGAAAAAGCAGCATACCTGCAGGGGATAAACACAAATGTGAAGTCTATTACGACATATTTATTAGTAAACAGTTCATAACGTTTATTATAAAGCCGTACTTTAGGTGATCATTTTACTCCAATTTTCCTTTACGAGATGATTTGGTCAAAACCCACACTTCAAAGATGGTTATGCGCAAGAAGACTTTGGTTTATTCACAAAAATTAGATCTAAATGCCAGGCTTACAAGTCAAATTGTTCATATCTATTAAAATGCGTAGTGAAATCTAAAGAAAGTACTGTACCTTACGCGTGCAGAAATACTTATTCAGGCATTATATTAAAATATTTTCAATGTCAATATTCATTTATGAAACCTCCAATTTTTAAATGTAACTTTGAGGAAAATAACCGCGCAAGCTGCTAAATCCGAGTCTCCACACAAAATAACATAATCCCTTTCTTCTTACGGTTTTTGTTACTCCAAAAAAACCTGTGATTCGAACTGTGTTCATCTTAGTGCAGTCCCATCAACTGTTTAAATGCTAGTGTTGTGTGCTTTATTTTTCCTTTCTTTCTTTTTTTATAGACTTAAAACGCAACATTTAAATTTTTATTACAAAGAATATTCGAGAACCGTATGTGATGTCTGTTAAGTTAACCAAAAATAAGCATAATTTGGTTCTATTTGACGCTAATATAAATAAACCAATGACAAGATAACGTTGATAAAATAAAATACAAAAAAGAAAAAACAAAACCCATACACTACTTCTGAAGCAGTTTTGTGGGAATGAAATGCTCTCGTTTGAGTGACAGTATTAAACATTAACATAACCTCAACGTTTCATATGCATGGTCAAGACAAACATGATGATTTCAGGGTTTCATTTTTCTCTTACGTTTTCAGGTTAAATGGTGTGTAGAACCTTTGTACCTAGAAGGACGACAACGCAGAGCTTCCGCCCACTGGTTTGTAATGAACTGGCAGCATAAATCATAACTTCGTGTAGAATTTCCTGGAAATACGCCTAAGCGTTGTGCCATTATCACTGAAGGGGCCAGTTCAACAAACAAGAATGAAGGATATAATTCCACAACAGAAGCGGAGGTAATGAGCAACGTCGTAAATGTAACCACAGAGAACGCCTACAAGGTCTGCAACTTCTCCAGCACTACCGCTATGCCAGTCTTTTAGTCATGATTCTGCAGGCGCGAGTGAAACATTCCTCCCATGAGCTTAGTTATTGCAAACATTTAATGCTATTATTTGTGCTGCCTGCTGGAAACCATTAATGTTCTAATTATACTCGTAAAAAATAAAATAACACTGTTTTGCGGGCAAGGAGCGCCTTTATTATCTTATTCATCTCTATTACATCTGAACCGAAACTAATAGATAGGATATTAATATTTTCTTGAAATTCTCTTTGAGTTTCCTCGAATAAAACAATGGAAACCAGCTGGTCTGTCTTTCGTGGGTGTGTGTTTGTGTGTTTGTTTGAATAGCTCACAAATTATAGACCGCACAAATATGATGGCCGTAGCCAATGTCTTTTCTCTTCCACTCGGTTAGTTCAACTTTAGTTCCTTTTAAGTCAATGTTCTCAGTTTGTGGCCAGCACTCTTCACAGCAGCCAAGTTACTCAAAAGTTAGTATAAATGATAATTTGCGTAAATGAACTAATTGCGCCTACTATAATATCTTTAGTACTTATACTTTAAGTTTAGAGGATGCATGGCGAAGAATACTAGTGAATTTCCCTCAATTCAAGTAACTTTTAATTTAGACATTTCATTTTTTTTTTTTTTTTCATTTTCCCTAAACAAGGCCTATAGCGACTTTGATTACAATGTTTTGAGGCTGAGATAATGGTATAATAAATAAAATAATTTCTACAAAGTACTTTTAATTCTTGAAAGCTGAAACCTGGATCTTCTGGTTCTCTTAACATCAGGTGGCTCCAAAACATGTAAACTTTACATATATATAGGGAACGATGTCGAATAAGCATTCCACGATGAACCGGAAGCTGTTTTGCCGGAAGAAACGTTCCTTCCATGATGTTGTTGACGAATACTGACTGTAACAAACAGTAAGCGACTTAGCCGCTTGATGCAGTATAAATATGTTGTGTATTTCATTCTTTATGTACAGTAACCCTTGCAAGCCCATAATTTGCAATTAAAATTAGAATAATAAAAATAATGACTATTAAATATAAACAAATATATCATTAGATTCCAATAATGAACTCAAGTGGCTAGAATGTAGGGCGTTTATTGATGGCTATCGTGTAAACGGGAGACAAATTGACGCATCTGCTCACACCAGAGCTTGAGATTACCTTGTAACATAAGTACTCGACATGTTAGTGCAACTTACCAATAGGGTTACACTCGCTGACATTTTAATACTACGACAATTATCAAATTCAATTATATTCAACTATAATCAGCAGGATTACACGGTCTTGATCTTTTAATACAGTACGATGACGAGTGTCACATTGAACTATATGTGACATTGAATAGGACGCCTATATCAGCTCTGCGCTTAGGAACTTATTCTTTTCTCCGCTAGAGAGTGGCCTTCGAGCCTCACTGTCGAGTCGAGTTTCCCCTGCTCCTCATGAAGCAGAGCCTCTGAGCCACCCTTCTGGGGCTTGGGAAGGTCACCGCGAGCGTCACCCAGCCGAGTGTCAAGCAACTGGCCCTCATAGGCATGCCCACCTCGGGCATTGAGGTTTGTGTACAGTATATATGTGTGACTAACAGAAAACGGCCAGTAAAATAAACGAGGAAACAAGGAAAAAGAGGACCAAATGTAGGGAACTCGAGCGTCACTGCCATCTGTTTGTCCAGTGCTGTAGCCCATACGTCCCCTGCTGTTCCGTTTCTCCTGGGGTATAATGCACAAAATTGGCAACTGGAGGTCGTGCTAGGTTTTTCTTCTGTCTCCAATATACCTTTATATGTGCTGTATCTTGCAATTATGTTGGACCTTTGTTAGCTGCTATTGAGTAAAGGGGAGGAAGTTGAAGGATATATTCACAGATTGTAGGATTAGATCGCGACATTAATATCCGGTCCTAAGTGCACGTGACATCTAACCATAAGAGCTGTAATCGTTTCCCGCTGAAGCACAGGGCTAGAAGAGACCGAGTGTTTATTATGATGAAATATTAACAGGAGTAAGAAAATCTACTACAGCATCATTAGAGAATTCAATTAAGGGGTACATTTTACGTTAAGGTAAAAATACTACTCGCCTGTATACTATTCCAGTGACTTGCACCCTTTTAGAATATCCTATGTTATAGCTCTCTCTGTAACTTCAGAGATGCAGAATGCTGGCATCAGCATGATTTTATCTGGAGTGACAATCTCTGGTGTCATGAATTCGAAGATGGTTCGTTGCCCAGATTTCACTGACAAGTGTTCTGCACAGTAATGCGATCAAAGCAGAAACTGTTGTACATCTGACAACGTGAACCAGTTACAAGAAATTTAATTTTCAATTCCATAACCAACCGAAATTATATATTCAGAAAATTAATCACTTACAAAATATAATTTAAAAATAATAATTAGAATGAACATTTTCAATAAAAATCAAATACAGAAAAGGAACCTAAAAAGCGGCTACACTCGCAAATTGGAAAAGATATATAAGGTTGTAATTTTTTTGGTAGCGTCACTTGTCGGTTTAGTTCATAGGAAACGGCGCTCTTGGCTTGCCTGTGGTAGTAAACATCATAATTATTTGGAGCGTTTAAGTGCGTGGAAACCAACGGACAAACACTTAGGTATATCATAGTAAAGCTCCAAGTGTGTAAATATGAACACACTTTTATTTGACTGGTGAACTGGTTTATAATCTACATTGGTCGGTAACGTCTCAGTGCAGATAGTGAAGATTGGAAACATTTATTAAAAGATCTTACCATCATAATTACCGTGAACCTTTCTAAACAAAACCCAAGCATACCCAGGGAGAGAAATCTCAATACTCTACGACGGCAAAAGGCTGAATCAAAGGAACTTTGATGCATTATTTGACGGCGTGAGGTATTCATACTTCAAACTGTCTTTTCAATATGTGACCTACAAAACGCTAATTTCTCTTCAAAACTGTTGTATCAACGTCTGGCGTAAACGGCTTCAAATGATCTTTCCAACATGTGATTGTATAAGGCTTCAAACACTGCTATTGCAGCTTCAGGCTACACGAAAAAATTAACACAAAAAGAATAAGGATTATATTGCCAATATCAGTAAACATTGATAAAGAAAATATAAATTTTCGGACATTTATCGGTTGAAAAATGCCATACACTATTTCCAACTGTGCAATACACACAGGTAGTTAAGATTAAAGATAGCCAATATATATCTTTAGCATAATTACACTCCATATTGCTAGGCGCTTCTTCCATACCGAGTACTCTGAGATTTTATGTCCATGGTTCTTAGCGCTTGTGTTTCATATTTACAACGAATAATGGGCAATAAGGCTATACTTCTACATTAACGGATCCTTTTCTTTTGCTCTTGATCTTAGAAAACCACTTTGATGAAGTCGTTCCACTGTTCTTAAGCGGGGAATCCCCTGCTCATTTTACTTTACCTGTTATTCTAAACTGTGATTATACAGGCTCATTATAGCCTCATCCTTCACTGGTTCTTCATCTCAACCACCGTCCCGTTCCGTCTGTTACGTATCTTTCTTTCTTATTTCATTTCTTACCTTGTGGCTTTATCGAATTTGCAAGTATTTGACTGCTCATGCACCGTGGTCAAGTGTGAATATACTGGATATTTAGACTGTATGACATTCATTTTACAACTACATTTAGAGTTTCCTTCGGAAAAAAACTGGCGGTGGACATAATCATGGAAGTCACAGAAAGTACAAGAAGATCATCATCTGGGGAATAGTCCATAAGATCCAGGCCATTTGCTCTAAAAAGCATTTATTTTCTATACCTGTGCGTTTGAAAACAAATTGTCAGTACCGAACTTCGATGAAGTAATAACTATGTGAACAAAGTAGTAAAGATACACAATTAGGACTTAGTTAAAAAGAAAATGGCGCGAATCAGTTGCCCCATCTCGTAAGGATACTGCTGATGGTGATGATGAGATAAACCTATGTTTCGAACACAGCGTGGTGAGGTACAAACGACTTAGATTGCTGCCATAATGTATAGTCTACAGGCTCTCTACTACCCAAAGTTGGGAGTAACCTGCTCTCCTGGGCGGCTTCTACCAAAACCTTTACAACTTCGTTAGCGTAATAATGAATGATGGAGAGGGTGACGACCAACAATACTACCTTTCTAAATGGCTTATGTTATGAACTATTTTAAGTTACTATCGTCCATCAATAAAAATATGCTCAACTTGTAAAACATAGCTTCCTTTGACAAAAGGCCGTCCACTTTATAAATGTAACACATTTATAGGTACACATTGAGACGAAGTTCAACAGTTGCATCCATTCATTTGTATCCGCTTGTTGTTCATGTTATTATTATTATTATTATTATTATTATTATTATTATTATTATTATTATTATTATTATTATTATTATTATTATTATTATTATTATTATTATTATTATTATTATTATTATTATTATTATTATTATTATTATTATTATTATTATTATTATTATTATTATTATTATTATTATTATTATTATTATTAGTATTGGTGACAGTGGTGGCAGGATTGTGAATATAATTGCCCAACAGCTGACGATGAAAACTGAAATGGAGCCTTAAACCTCAATAGAATGGTAGGAAAGTGGCGTAACGTTGGAAGGTCTCTTTGTAGTACTTCCCCACATGCTAGAGCCATGGAATAATATTACAGAGAACGAAATGGCTTACTGCACTGGAAGCATGGCAGTCTTCAAGCCACGTGCTGTCGTTAACATTACTCTGTCACATACATTTCATCACAATGTGCCCTCAAGTTTAATATTGCTCTTTTCTAGCAACGCCATAATTTTGCTAAAGAGGTATTCCAGTTAAAACAGTGTTCTTAAATATAAACGGCACGTCATCATCTCATCATGAATTTGGAATTTCTTGTGTTTCCACCCAACCTTCCTTTTCATATACCCAAAGGTCCTCTGACCTTTCTTCTTCCAGTCTCTTGCAATTTATAACACAATGTTTGGTATCGGTTTTGCTCCATTCTTTGAATATGCTGTTAAAATCGCCTTACATTTTGAATTACCGGTCAGTTATATTGTTTTGTCTACTTTTCCTTCCTCTAGCGCAGTGGTGTCCAACCTTCGCTCTTATGAGCTAATAGCCTTATTTTGTCGCCGTACCCTTTACAAGGAAATGTTTCGAAAATTATGATTTTCTCAAAAATGGCTCTCATGATTTTGATTAAAATGGCATATATATTTAAGATATTTTCATGACGAGTGAAACGTATATCTCGAATTTTATGCGGATAGCATCTTAAATCCTCTTCATTCTGTATGACTTTTGCACAAATGGTAAAGAAGAGATAGACAAAATCTTACTACACAAAAATGTAGATTTGTAGCACAAAATTTGTCAAATAAATTTTTTATGGAGTTAACCATTTCTGGAATTTCCAAATATGTACACTTTTCTTAAATGGAAAGTCTTTATTATTAGTTCCCCCTCCCCCCTTTAAGGCGGGTAGAGAAAATGAAATTTGAAAGCCATCACATAGCTACCAGCTCTTAAGAGATTTGACTATCACTTAAGCCTACTTGTTTCCCTATTCCCATTGTACAAAGGAATATGAAGTAAAATTATTTGTATAAATTATTATCTCGATTATCATAAAGTAAAAGAATAAGCGTTTGTACAAATACTTTGTACAAGAATGAGTACACAAAGTCACATCTGTGGAACACATCCGAGTTTTTGTCTCATCCACCATCCACGTCCACCAATTGCTTTCAAGTTTTCATTTTGGCTGTATCGATTCCAAATCTCTTTTCACGATATTCTACGCTTCACACTCATACTTCAATGCCGAAGCAGCGTAATTTTGCAAACATTTCAAGTGTGTTGCTTTTCTTGCATTTCTCTTTACTGTTCTTCTCAGCCGCACAAATGCTGAAGTTTATTTTCTACACTATCGAAATCTTAGTTTGTAATAATTTTATGCAATATTCTAAAGTTAATACACGTTATTGTTTTGCTCTAACACATTATTTAGGAGTATTTTCGTGAGGTGCCATGGTTTTCGTTTTATTTATTCAAATCTCAATGTGTATAATGTTTTTCCTTTTTGTGAATTGCCTCCACGTCTTGTAAATGATTATATCGACATAAAGAAGGATATTCGACCAAAAAGTCTTATTCAATTTTATACCTATTGCTATCTTTTTATTTACTTCTCGAAGGAAATCGTCCATATATTGATGCTACAGATGTGGTTAGGTGCTTGCCTACTGACCCAAAGGTCGCGGGTTCAAACCGGGCCCAAACACATGGTTTATTCGTGTGCTTAAAAGCGACAGCCGCACGTCAGTAGATTTACTGGCATGTAGAAGGACTCTTTTGAACAAAATTCTCCAATATGATTCTGGCAATTGACAGCATCGTTTAAAAACGAAATATTTATTTGTTTATTTATTTGTGGTCCCAAGTCATACAGCTTGATAGTATATTATAGTGATTAAGATGTGTCTTACATTTAAGATATGAGAAAAGGACTAATCTTGATAGCTATTCAATGACGTGGCTATTCAAATCTTTTACTATTCTAGCTCAAAATATTTGATTTTTGGATCGGATCAGTACCCAGCTAGTGCACTGCCCAGGCTGATGGTACATAGGCTATTACAGTATGTTTAATGGACTTGAATTGCATTCAATATGATTATTTTCCACTACCTCCAGATGCAACTTTCTTAGGTCTTGTGTAGGGAAGGTTTCCCCACTGAAAATCTATCTGACCTGGGGTTTAACCACTCAACCACTAAACCTCGGAGACATATTAATCTGGCCGAGGCAGAGTTGCAGCTCAAGCATTTCAACACGAATATTTGAACTTGAGCCGAATTAGGAATATGACTGGCTGAGTTCCTGTTATTCCGGTCGCTGAAACCCCACCTCAGCCACCGCAGGCGTCAGGAACGGGGACCAATGGTGGTGAGTGGGACGTAAGCAGTGCTCCAATCCCTCAAGGCCAGTAAATGAGTTCTCCAGAACCAGAGTTGATCACACAGAGGAACCAAGATGGGTGATCAGCCCGAAGCCTGGTGTGAGAGCGAGGAAGTGGATGATATGAAAACATGGCGTAAGATGACAGGAAAGGTGATGATGGAGCAAATGGTGGAATGATGGTGGGAGAAACCGGAGAACCCGGAAAAAACCGACCCTGCGCCGGTGTGTCCACCACACATCCCACATGCGGACGCCTGGGAGCGAACCAGGGTCGCTTTGTAGAGAATGAAGCGGTCTAACCGCTCTGCCACGGCGCGGTCAATTAAGAATATGATGTTCTTCAAAAGAAACAGCATATTTCGATCTTTCATGCTAAAGAACCTGAACAGTTGGATTTCACAAGGAAATTACATCGTTTTGGTTTGATGGTTGTTGAGGCAGGATGCAGTTAACAGGGAAATCATTAGCTGTATGGTAGTCCATTTCTTCCTATATCCAGGTCAATCAGCTACCAGTGATCAACAGTTTATACCGCACGCAAATTTGATTATGACGAGGCGGCTGATGTTGAATCTACTGGAGAAGTGACCTGTTGCACTCACACAATGAAATGCCAGTAAACTGCAGCACTGCCAGTGATCAATGAAATGTGTTTCATTTTCATGGTTTGTTTGAAACAGAAATTAGAATAATCATCCTTTTTTGACAATCCTGTAGGGGAAAAAAGCAGTGCATCACTAAACGATATTTGCCTATAACGCTCTTCAGAAGCATTGACTGCGACACCTCTAGCAGCGAAAACATCTAATCGGCTGCATTCATATGACTTTCTCTATTCACTTTTGTACCAATTATTCTTTAAAACGCTTAACTACTTCATGTTGATCGAAACAAACATTTTTAGAAATTGTTTTATTGCACGTTCCCTTGGGAAATCGGATAATGGTAGTAGAGTATGTCAGACTTTAAGCAATGGTCACTGCTGAAGAGCGGGTCGCTATGCAATGGCTGTGAAACTCCGATCTCTTTATATGACCAAGAGAAAAAGAAAAGAAGTTCAGATAGATAGACAGACAGACAGACAGACAGACAGACAGACAGACAGACAGACAGACAGACAGACAGATAGATAGATAGATAGATAGATAGATAGATAGATAGATAGATAGATAGATAGATAGATAGATAGATAGATAGATAGATAGATAGATAGATAGATAGATAGATAGATAGATAGAGAGAGAGAGAGAGAGAGAGAGAGAGAGAGAATGTATAATAATTTTTATTTGAGGAAAGTATAAATATTTTAAAATGCACGCAACCGATAACATGGAATACCTATTTCGGAAATAATTAAGTACAAAAATGCATTTAACATAAGTACTATGCTTTAAAGAGGTCTATACTTTTGTGCAATAAGATTGTATCTATCTCTTATGGTTTATCAGTTATGCAAAATCCACTTACAATGGACTCTTCTCCGAAAATTTACGCCATACATTTTCTTATGAAAATATCTTTAATATTTGGTAATTTAACCAACATCGTTTGTGCGATTTTTGAGAAAATTAAAATTTTTCTTGTAAATGTTAGTTTACGGTGGAGGAATTTTCTTCAAAGTCTTTGTGTAGCATCTCTTGGGGATGTTGAATTGAAACACCAAGTTTGGTATTCAACCGAATTTTTGTTGATGAATTATGCTGTTTACAGACACACACACACACACGGGCGCGCGCGCACAAACAAACGCGCGCTAGCGGACCTTTTACTAAAAGAACATTTTGGGATGCGTCAGGGTCTTCAAAACATACACTACTGTTTCTGAAAATTGCAACACCAAGAAAGAAACGAATGACTGAAATGAAGTTTATAACACAGATTAAGAACATAATAAATGAGTAACTTTAGAAATCTGTACATGACCTTCAAGCCTGAATATTTAGTGTTTGTTGTACCCTCCACGCGCTTCAATTACAGGCGTTAAACGCCGTGGCACGGAATTCAAAAGGTTCTGACACTGGTTACTGGCGGATCGTAACGAACCAGCCATATCCCAAACATGCCCGATAGGCGATATCCGGCGAATGTGGAAGCCAGCGAGGGAATGGTATCCTTCGCAACCGAAGAATGTTTTCCGATGGACGAGAGGGTGTAGGGGAAGGAGACAAAGAATTTTCTTATGAATTTGGGGCTGGTTCGCCTGTCCCAGCGATGCCTTCACCAGTTATTTACTTTTGTGTGCTCCTCTGATATGTGGTCAAACAAGAAGAGGAGCAAACAAGAAGCTAAGTAATCAATTTTATTCTATCCAAAAAAATCAGCACATTCTTTACTGCACGTATTTACACAAGAAACATTGCTTTTCTGTGGTAGCATTAATGGCGTTTAAGAAATATGTTTAAACAGCTAAGATAATGCATATGTTGTATTTCTCCTTAATAATAACAATAATAATGTCAACAACACTAATAATAATAAAAAAAAAAAAAAATAATAATAATAATAATAATAATAATAATAATAATAATAATAATAATAATAATAATAATAATAATGATAATGATGATAATAATGATAATGATAATGATAACGATAACGATAACGATAATGATAATAATAATAACAATAGATAAACCGGTTCAGATTTAAAGGCTGATAGACTAGAAAACTGAGGGAGAAGCTACATCGTAACCTATCGAGATTTATGTATCATAGTTCAACATGCTCATCTGCGATTTGCAGTAGTTCTATTACTTGAGTTACGCTTAACTTCCATTTTCCTTTGAACGTCTGTTTTCCTACTATTTACGACAAACGCCATTCAATGTTTTAAACTTCGATGTGAAATTTCACGATTTCATGTTCGCTGAATTAAAAAAAAAAATGGAAATTTTACAGCGCGCATGCGTGTGTCTCCATGAATAGCTTAAATAACAAACGTATTACATTAAAATTATTTGTCATCATCGACATCAAGTTAGGCCAAGCTGGCCTGTTTCGGCTTAGAGATCATCTTTCCAGCGACGTTTAGGTCTTTCAACACTACGGTTTCCTGCAGATTTATATCTTACAACCATTATTTGACATCAGTGTTACGTGATTTGACCAATTTTGTTTGTATATAGATATTTTACTATTTAAGCCATATAGTTTTAGTTTATCTCTGATTGTGTCATTCCTCATGTGATCCAAACGGGTATAGCCAGCAATCATTTAAAGGTTTTAAATTTAATTTCATTATAGAGTGATATGACGCTTCTAATGCCGAATATTTAGTTTCCATCCTCGCTGCGAGTTCATTCTGGATTTATAACATTAATGTTGTTTTCTTCACACTGAGATTGCTTGTTTACGACTGAGTCTAAGAGAAATGTTGGAATGGTATTTTCTTTGGATTTAAAAAGACATTACGCCCCTCATTCTTGTAGACAGGTATGAGCTGGCGAGTGGACCTTTGAGACCACTTGCCATAACCTACCGATAAGCTATCTTGCCTTCCCAGCGCGGCTAGGAACACGTGGCTCGGAAAACATTTGCAGCCGGCTGTATGTTAGTCGCAAAATGAAGTTGGTCACCCTCCTGTTGAAATGTGGCATGTGGTGATGCCTGAAGCAGGGAGAGTACCTCCCTCATGTACCGATTGCTCTTCAGATTGCCCTCAATTCACTCACCACGTTTGGATTCATCCGGGGAATTATTTCTTGGTGTTGCAATTTTCATAAGCAGTAGTGTATTGCTGATGAAGTCTCGACATCGACTTTTTAAACGCAGTCGAGAAGGTATTAGTTTGTGGACAGTACATAGAGTATAACTGCGCGTTGGGGTTATCCCATAAGCAACAGTGAGTGCATGAGAGCGACAAATATAAAGTAATTCACAGTAGCAATAGGAACCATGTATTCTTGAGAAGCTGAGACGAGACGAAGACTGAGCATAGTTATATTACTGCACGTTCTCTTGATTATTACTCTGTGGCTAACACAGGTGCAAACCTCTCTGTGGGTGGAGTAAGCAAACAGCCTTTGCATTTCGTTGATGAAGATAGATGTCACAGTGAAAGCGAATACCTTCAGCGCTGATCATTTGCAGATTAAGCAGCGTTTCAGGAAACTGCCTCTCTACTTGAATTATGGATGAGACATGAGCAGTGTTACGGACGACAAGTGGATATACGTATAAAGCTTCCATATTCGCAGAATATTCCATTTAGCTGTTCGCTCGAGCCATTCTCTGCCTCGCTATTAAAAATTCATAAGATATCCAGCTAGCAGCGCACTACCGGTACTACTATTGAAGAATATAATGTACCCTGTATTAACCTTAATAATTATTTTTTCGAGCTGGTGTTCGCGCAGCTAACAAATATAATTAAAACTTAACGAATACGAGTGCAAATACATGCTTTTTCCAACCAGCATGAGAATTGCTTTACAGCGATGAACGAAAGATGCCCTTTATTTTAAATCTACTGCCAAAGTGAACGACTCCTACTTTTTGTCTTTTGCCTACTTTTAATAAACTGCTGTAGCAGCGCAGGGATTTTGGAAATAATTATGGCAAGAATAACATTATTTTAATCAACAAGCAACAACAGTGCGTTGATTACTGTCATGGATTGTTAAATGCTGGGAGGTACACATATGTTGTAGGAAGTGGCTATATACGAGGAACGTGGTAAAATAATGCTTATTTGGACATAGCTTCATATTAGTGCCGTCCAAAATACTTCACAGTGTGTAAATCTGCACAGATGTAGACTGCACTATGAAATAGTCAGCAGTGGAGGGGAAACACAGTGAGGGAGAAAGTGTTGGTGCGAGCAAGGTAGACCGCTCCAGCGATCGAGGAGAAAGTGCACGTGCATTAGTAATGGATTTAGACTGCAAAGGATTTTATGAGAACTTTCCACATCATGAATGAGGCCTTCACCAAGAGGCCTCAAACTAAGTGTATTCGGTTCTACATATGTATGTGAACATTTTTATCAGCATTAAAATAAACTAACCAAAATGAGAAGACGCTCCGTCCTGCTCAAATGCAGCTGTGAACACATCATTGCGTTTTAGCTTTGGTTCCAAAATACACAGGTATTTGTCATTCAAAGGTAAAGGGCGGTGACTCCGTAAACCGAATGTGAGTTATTTTTATTAACTTTACCACAACCGTTCGCCTATCACCAAGGCAGCTCGGGTTCAATTCCAGGACCCGCATGTGGTATTCGTGGTGGGCGAAGGGCATCTGGGCAGGTTTTCTCCGGGTTCTCCGGTTTCGCCGCCCCTCATTCCACCAACTGTTCCATCATCACCTTTCATCCACTTTCGCCTGCATTTCATATCATCCTCTTCCTCACTATCACACCTGGTGTTAGACTGACCACCCACTTCTAGGGCTTCACTCGTCCGGTCCATAGGTTCGTCTGCTCCCCGGCTGACATCTGACCCTAGGCACAGGCTTGTGAGTCATAGGGGGTGTCAGTGCTCCGTACGGAGAGGGTAATCAGATAAAAAAGAACTTCACAACAAATTTAGAATGTGGTCTCTTCAGTAAGAGGTTTTCATTGTATACAACTTCATAACAAGCTACCATTCGAGCTGCATATCTTTGTCTTGCAGTTTGTGCAACACACCATTGCGATTAACTCCCTTAATTAATGCGTTGATTTTGATGGGGAGCCATTTTATGCGGAATCCAACAATAACAAAGTTTTCTAACGTCTAACTCTTGGTGTAAAATCTTTTACACTTGACTCATATTAATGCCCAATGTCCGTCGATCTTCTTTAAGCATTGCTCCAACAAAAGCATTATTTTCATTTATAACAGCAGTTTTTAGGCATCCTTTACTAAATGTATCACTAAGAAAAAGACCAATTTGCTTTGAGCTCTCTGTATCAAATATATTGTTGCCTTAGATAGGGTTTCTTCGCTAAATGTATTTCTAACTTGATCTTCTAATTACTTAGGCGTTAATGACGATTTAAAATAGTAAAAAAAGCATAGCCCAGTAATGTTCCCTGCCCAACTCATTTTTGAGTGAACAGAAATGATGATTATTTATAAAATTATTACACTAAATTGAACAAACTAGACGGCAAACAGCTACATATTATTAGAAAGTATTGAGAAATGTAAACAAAATTCATTTGCTTTTAGAAACGTGGCATTCTTAATATTCTAAGTGTCGCTCTCGTAATCATCACAATAATATTCTTCAATTGGTTATGTTTTACAACTATTGAGAGTTTAGTTCAATTTAGAAATACTACTAATCATTAGACCACATGGAGACACCTGGTTTTCTTCATGCATACGACCTCTTTTCCACCTCACATGAGAAAAGTAAAATGCCATAGTATAAGCCCAAATAGTACCTATACTAAATTGTAGAAAGAAGTATCTTCCGGGCTGTTATGCCGTGGTCTGCTGGAGCTCTGTCTTCCAGACGTTTCGTCTACAACTGCGGTAGACATCCTCAGACTGAGGATAACAGCCCGGAAGATACTTCTTTCTACAATTTAGACGCCGGCCGTGAAAGCCTACGTAGTTTTAGTACCTATACTAATTTATTTTCCTGTACTTACTCGGATGGTAAAAAGGATGAATTTTATTTAGTACTGCAGAGCCTTTTATGTACATGTTTTTAACAGCACAGTAAATGTGATTGAAATTCTATGGCATTCCAGTATTTTATACATTTTCCTTGAACATTTTGAATATTAAAATATAATTACTTTGGGCACAGCACATAACCAACCTGCGTCGCTGATTTAAACCGGAATCACCTGTTCCAATGTTGTCATGCATTGCTCGCTACCAAATGCTATTCCCCTGTTTCTCTTCTCTGGCAGTTGTCGCGGAGGTGAAAAGCGAGGAAAGCCAACTAATCCTGAACTTCCCTACCTTGGGGACCACCGCTAACTAACTCTACGGGCTGTGGCCCATCTGCTCTCCACTTGCATTACAATCCGCTTTTCATGCCGACTCAGATAAGCTAGTCCCAGACATCCCTTTCATGTGCAGCATAAGAGAAAACTAAACGCAAAAACCACATATTGGAGCAAATCTTCCACCCACGCTGAGAGACAGTGTGTCCCTAAGGCCAAACAAAATGTATTATCAACATATATAGTTTTATAATACCTCATGATAACTTAGGTAACATATAAATATTTAACCAACGCATAGCTTAAGATTTGACATCACCAGAATCTTTTTGTATTATAGTAATAACAAGTAACTGCCCAGAATCAAGAGTTTTGGAAGCTAAAAGTGAACCTTCTAGAACCGATAAATGGTTTTACGACACCGCTTGACTGCTGAGCCATTTGACGTATTCTGAAACAATTCGCGTGACGGAAAAGAGCCAGACAGAAAATCTTCGCGATATATGTCGGGAAAGTCCCAATTTTGGGCCAAAAATTAACCAGTGGGGATTTGTCTCACCCAATAGAAACGAAAACATTCGCATCGAATTCCAAATTTCTTTCACGGTGTGTGTAAGCCGAGCAATGGAAATTCGCCAAGACGGGGAGGTAGAATCCGTTATATCAGGAGGTTCACCTGTTCCTTATTATTTTTGGAGATAGGCAACACTTCATACTGTGAAAACAACAAGGTCGGAATTACTGTACTTGTCGGCTATTTGGTAGCTATGCAAATATAATGGACCTTCGACCTCAGCAGCAGTCCACTCCAAAACGTGCTGTACTAAGGTATATTTTCCCTTGACGAGCAAGCTAGATTTGCATGGCTACCAAATACAGGCGAGAATGTCAAATCGGAGGAGTTTTTCAAAAATCTGTGACTAGTGTGTATTGCAGTGAAAGTATGCCACAAGTTAGGGACTCCGCGTAATATGCGAGCGGCAAAATTATGAACACGGGCAGTATTTCAAGATGAAAGTGTTTATATACATATATGTCCAACTTTAAACTCCAATCAAGGATACGTTATTTCTAGGTCCCACAATCGCCCCGTGAGATCGACGATTCCTTTACCGAAGAATGAGTCTTCAGCACGTTTAAGTCCCAGGAACGCCAGCTACCAGTGTAGACGAGAAGAAGCCGCAGCATCGAACCCGGGATGCCAGAAACGACTGCCAGATGAGCAAATACTTCGCATCAGCTGTTTCCCCTAAGCATCTCAGCCTACGAAAAATAACTTAAGTTTTTCTTCTTCGCCTTTCCCTTCTGCATTTCGACATCGGGCTTTGTGCTTTTCCTGTTTACTAATCAAACATTTTTAGCCTGATTAGCCCCTGTTTCTACCCACGATAGCTTCAAAATATGTAACTCTTCGTTCTATTAGCATGCTAGTACCAGAGCGCTAGTACTATTATGTTACGCCATTTTATTGGCTCCAACGAAAATGTGACAAACGGGCTCTGTCCGCTCTACAGATGTGTTCTAAATCTTTCATATTCAGTTATAAACCTCCTAGTTCTTATAAGTTAAAGGCTTCTTTAAACTATTAAGTGAGTTAAGTTGATTTTCCACAAGGCTTGATAGCTAGCTATTTGATAGCTAGCAATTATTTCTGTTTCGCGTTCCTCTTTGAACCCAATGTTTTGCTGCTTTTTTTTTCCTTTCTTATTTTTCTTAAAGTACTTATTTTGCGCTCTGATCCTATAAAGGGGAGAGGTGCTCCTTTCTTTGCTAGAGTACCAGCTTCTTTATTTACGCGATACATTAATTCTACGCTATTACGTGCGTCGTGGCATAATACATGCAAAGCAAGACACTATGATATAAAGAAGAATGGGAACAATTTTTTTGTTACGCCTCAAGGAGAATGGATTTCCCGTTTTCCTTTTGGTGCAGAGATAATCTAAAATTCTGACACCTTGAAATTCTAAACACAAAATTTAAAAAAGTGTACCATGCTTTTATTATATATACGAATGGATGACGAATATGGTGCCCATGCGCGTATTACGAAGTCCAAGAACTAACCTAATTGAAATGCGTATTCTCCAAAGAAAGTGGCCCATTGTTGACCTAGGGGATGAGGAACAAGAAGCAATATTTTATACCATGAATATTCCACAGGTGCAAGAGGTGCCAAACTATTATACGATAACTTTGTGGATAATCTCATTGAGATAAGCCAATATTAATTTACGAATGCTGTATTCATATTACCTTGAAAAACGTTTTCAGGATTCGTGATTCTAAAAAAACATTAGATGTTTGAGTTTATATATTTCCAATAAGATTACTTACATTTAGTATCAAAATAACACTCCAAACGTGTGGAATACATAGAATACTATTATAAAATAACGTGCGAATGAGCATAAACATTTCCAGTTGAAAATGAAACATTGATGTTATTAAGGCAGTGTTGCCACCGTAGTGAAATTCTGCTAGGCGTAGCGAAATTTGAGCCTTCCGCAGACGCTACGGCGAAAAATATAAAAACCCGGGATAGAGCAGCTATTTTTGTCAACGATAGCTTTAAAGAATAAATTTAATGATTATTACCAAAATAAGGCTGTAAAAGGTTTCGATTAATGTTCTACAAAATAAACTTAGTCCTTTCATATTTTGAAGCGAAGTATGTCTTCTAAACTAGTTCAAAAATACTAGCTAAACTATTGATAAATGGTGACATCTCCACACACTGATATGCAAAGAGTACTTTCCCTGAAGGTGGACATACATTAAGCAGAAAAAAATATATATATATATATATATATATATATAAAATGATATAATGTTATATGATAACTATGTGTGGCGACGCCGTGGCCGAGCGGTTTAAGCGTTCGCCTACCACTTGGTGGCCCGGGTTCGATCCCAGGGACCCGCATGTGGTATTCGTGTTGGACGAAGCGGCGTCATGGGGGATTTCTCCGGGCTCTCCGGTTTCCGCCGCCACTCATTCCACAATTGCTCCATTATCACCTTTCCAATAATCGATTTCACCTGCATTTCATCAGTATCATCCCCTTCCTCACTGTCATACCTGGTGCTTGGCTGATACCCGCTTCCAGGTCTTCCATAGATTGCTCTGCTCCCCAACAGGCGTCTGACCCTAGGCACTGGCTTGTAAGTCTTAAGGGGTGTCAGTCCTGCATAAGGGTAGGGTAATCGGGTAAAGAAAAAAAAAGTATTACGTTAATATTTTGGTAGCAGGATGTAGCGGAATTTCCGTGTAGCGAATGTTTTGTTTGGCAACACTGTATTAAAGATACACTTCGAAATCTCTGAAACTATTCAAATATTCCCACGTGCGTAAATTTATGTCTCTGCAACATAATATTTTACAGGATATCTGATTTAGAAACTATTTAAATAATCGCAGCTTTAAGCCCTGACGACCTCTCCAGCGTATATACATGCAAACATTTTTTGTGGGGGGAGAGTGGGGTGTGTGGCAGTGCTTTTGCTTGATATGGCAAAAGCCTGGTAACCGCAGGATCGGTGGTTTGATTTTCGCCTTGTGCAGAAAACATTTTAGTTTGTTTGCTCTGTGTGTTTGTGTTACCTAACAGGCTTCGCTAACCGCAGTATACATGGAGTCCAGGGCTGTCAGCACCTATTGCGGTTCTGTTGATTCGGCAGAGCTAGTAGTATGCCACAGGCCTAATATCTCTGGGGTGATACAGCAAATGTTCTATCATGGTGCCTTAGATATTTATAGTCCCTTGGCTTGGTGGAGAGAATCTGAGGTTAAATTCAGTCAGGCCTTGCCTATGTAAACCCACTGCCGTCTCACGACTGGAACAGCTTTGTTGCGTGCATTTTCGCGAACACCCTAAATCCATTAAACCTATTTATAACTGTAAATATTATTTTAAAAATTGCATTACATATTTATTATAATTTAAAATAATGCTAGCTGAAACCAAATGTGTGTTGCCAGAACTAAGTGTAATGAGCACTGTTACATAAAAATAGATTTTCTAGAGAACACAATGTCCCGATCTTGTAGCAATATACCGTATATGTTCTATTATATATGTAGAGGCTAACATTAAAATCCCACAGAAGACCTCTAACCTTTCTTGTGAAGAAAGTTTATAAACTGTAGTTCAGCCGTAAGGTTGGTGATGAGTTGATGACAATGAAGTGTAGGTTCCGAAAACCATTGTTGTGTTTGTACAAGGGCACTGACTGAATAGTTAAAAGGTACTAAAATCAATACATTTGGCTGTTATTAATATGGCGGGAACCTCGTGACCATGCAACTTATTTTTATTTTTGCTTAAAAGATGTCACTACTTTCTTGGCTTAATTTCTACTGGACACAAATACAAGAGACACCACTCATTCTGTATAAGAAAAAGAGGACAACAAAATAAATGTTACAAGGTGTTGTTTTATCTATAAATAATGTGTTTCCGGCCTTATATTGTGATTTTAATGAAGAAAGTCCGCGCTCAATTTAATTGTTCTGACTGCTCACATTTTAAAAATCCTGAAATTTCTACCCCCACCTCCAAGGGATGAATTTAGAAAAACTCCCTCCTTTATAGCTGTCTACTTTGTTAAAGGAATTTACTTCTATAGTTGGAAGTTTTTAGACCTAGCAGTTTGGGTTGTACTTTGAGTCATCAAATAGCATCAACATAATAGTTGGACTTCTTAGAATCTCAACTCCCAAAAATGGTGGATGATGGAAAAATTCTGCTCTTTACCTATTATTCAGAATGACTATCTACACGAAAAAGCATAATTTTATTTAAGGACTAAGACTGTTTTAAGGCCAATGTACTTACTCCAAGAATGTACGTCGAACGAGTTCATTCCTATGAACTACTTGACTCACTGGCAGTCTCTGTTATGAAGTGCAGTTAGTTCATTAAGTACCGAAAGTATAGTAGGCACAGCTTATCGAGATACCCCAAAAAACAACCTTGATATTTTCCCGCCATTATGGTGCAGCCTGGTTATATTTGGTGATATTCCATCCGTTAGGTTGCATTAGTGCCACCAACTGTTCGTAACATATAACCATGGTAAAGCTACGGCCATAGTTGGTGTTATTGAGTCTGTTATGTTGCCACAGAAGCCCTTGTTTGTGAACGCGTTGCAGAGAGGCCAACCGATAGATTTTAAAACAAGATTCCGTTTAGACGCCGTATTAATTAATTATCAATCTGTGGACCTACTGCTCGTGTTTGTGTGGTTTTGTCTTGAATTCTTTTAGAACAATATATGCAGTCATAGTTATATTTACTGTTGTTATTTTTGCGTTCGCTACACAGTAGTGCATTAAATATATATTACGATATTTAGCGTTCGGAAATGGTTTTATCCAAAAGTGTTATTGCAGAACAAATTTTGCCGAAGATGAGTAGGTTCATCTTGTGTTGTGTGGTAAAGATGTTCAAGCATTATCATCGTTAGAAAGTATGTTAGTTTAACCTTGTGATATTTGAGGTTAGAAATGCCTTTATTATGTACGCTGGCAGGACTGCTTTTTGCGATTCTTTCGTCAGCTGTTTAGTTCATTTTGATCTCTTGTGAACTGCCGATAAACTGTGTCCACTATAACTAAGTGTTGAATACCATACTCAGCAGCAATTTCAGCCTTATATCTCACCAATAATGCCTCATATTATTAATGATATTTTAAAAAGACTGGATTAACATTTGTACATACAAGTTAGTAGATGATAGAAGTGTTGTTTTCCTATAACGTAGCAGCTAAGGGGAAGACTGAATGAAACTTTAACAACGAGTACATTATGCGGAGATTAATAATGTTATGAAATGTGAAACCTGTGGAAGACGAATGAACTGTAAATGTTATGAAGTTTGAGAACGTTATTAGTCAACCAAGTGTCCGTGGCTTGGCCTTGTCGATCAGAATGACAAATGACGTTACAAAACGTTTTCACAAGCGAGTACAGACAGTGTAAAGACATATTAACCGTTTGCATTCACGAATCCGCGGAATCACACAGCTAGTATGAACCATACGTAAGGAGTGACGTAACATGACCGGGAACATCAAGCTTTGGTCAATTTATATGAAGTGTGAGACCTGTGAAGTGTTTGAAATACAAGCTTAGCTCACACCCCTTAGGGAAAGAGCGTTCATCCTGAACACTCAATTAAAATTACTCATGTTCCTGCATATCTGAGAATATATTTTAAGATACTGTGTCTAAAGCTTCCCACCGAGAAAGAACTCATTTATCAGTGATGAAAAGATTTTTGAGAAATATGAGTGGCATTCTAAAAATTCTCTATCTGACTCAGAGATGTTTCAAAACTACTATGACAGTTATTAAGTATATCATCCTTAAGATGGCGTGCTGTGAAGTTCCAGGCGCATAAACGTACTCTCTGCCTTTACCTTTTATGTATCTAGGTTTACCGTGTTCATTACATAAAAAAGATACTAGCCAAAAAGCATATGAAACATGGTTTAGATAAAACCCATTCACACATTTCTCTTGGTCGACCTATATTTCTTCTGCCACCTTATGTATATTTCAATATATTTTTTGATAATTTCTTCGTTGTATTTGTGCGTATTCCATTATTTGTATTTACACTGTCCTCACATATCACTTTCAATTCTGTCAGCTCCAACTCAACATCAGCGTTTTTTTTTTTTTTTTTTTTTTTTTTTGTTTTTGTTTTTTTGTTTGTGTATGTCATTTTACCTGTGATTCCTTTCTTACTTTGCCTTTACCACTGTGTTGAAGGTAGCTGTCTATCTATGTAGACAGTTGTTACCTCGCAGCCTGGAAAATTGAAGCGTGTTGACCGTTAAATTATGAATAATGCAAGATGTGTTGACTATACATTTTGTAAATAATACCTAATACTAGTTGTACCTTTCACATGACTCCAACGAGATTCATTAATCCGCATAGTATCTTCAAGAAAGGGGGAAAAAAACTGTTTTCTCCCTCGTCTTAGGCTATGGCGAATTGCTGAATTAGAAATTCCCTTGTTACAACATGAATTCAGCAGGATAATTAACAAGTACAGGCAAAAGAAATAATCACCGACTCCCATTTATCGAAACAAAGATACCGGAGTGCACATCTTTTCATGTGGCGTCCTTTGAAGTCTGTTTGAAAAGGTCAGCCCTTTGAACCTGCCAGATCCAAAAAAGGTCAAATTCTTTTGCTCGATAGCGTGCCATTACACACGGCTTGCTTTATCTTGGTGATGGGAGACCGTATTTCGGATGAAACTCCCGAAATAAATACAAGCAAACCAGCAATTTCCCTTCTCAGGTCTGCTGCTGCAGTGAACATAGCATTTCTCATTCAGAAGTTAAACAATAAGAAACTGCAAACCGTACTCCAGCTCCCTTGCGTCCCATCTCGCCTTAAGCCTCTTTGCCGTAGTTCAGTCCAATATTTATCAAAAACTATTGTAAGACATTTTCTTCTAATGGATTATGGGTTTATAGACCTCGTAGGCTTCTTTCCGTTTAACTTTTAGGTTCCCCCTTGCTTTCATCAGATATTATCTATTATCTATTACCAAGAAGTTCAATTATAAAAAGTTTATAGGAGACAAGAATCTTGGTAAAAATATAAAACTTGACAAGTGGCGCAGTATTAATAAGTCAAGGTGCACAGGAAGGATTGCCGTTGTCTTCAACATTGGTTAACATACATATTGACAAAACCATAAAAGAATGGTAACATATGTCAACGGGTATAAATAAAGGTAAAATTTTATTGCTCCTTGCTGGCGATCAAATGTTGATGGCAGAATCAGAAGATTCAAGCCTACCATCTTCAGTTAGTAACGGATAGATACAACTTAAAATGTTCATCTAATAAAACGAAAATAATGGGGTTTAAAGGATTGAAACACATATAATGCAAAACAGTTTTAAATCAGGCTATTATTAAACATAATTTCGGCTGTAGGACATCATACCTAAAACAAGAGATCACTACTAAATTGGGTAGATTTTAACAGGTATGTAGGACAGTAAGAACTTTAGAAAAAACAAAGCACAGCAGTCAAGACAACTAAAATTGTACAAACATTTAGTTATCCCGTATTGACGTATTGTACTGAAAATTAATTACTCAAATCATCACCTAAAAGGAAAATATAAACTAATGAAATAAGTTTCTTCAAAGTGTTCATCTTAAGCCGTTATATTATAAACAAAAACAAACACCAATTAAGAAGGTCAACCTTACCGAAAGAAAACTATAGCAGAAACAAGGCTCGTGCCATCGTATTAGAAGAATAGTGATCGGATAACCAAACACATTTTCTTAATATCAACCACGAGGACAATATGGATAAACGACACAGAATTTGAAGACGGAACGGGGCAATACACCCAATACCCAAGTAGACGAAAAAGAAGCCTGCGTTTAGTTCGTCCTCCTTCGTTTACATGGAAATACGCAATAGGCAAATCTTTGTTACCTGAGGAATTTCAAACCCTACTGTTTGTAAACTTCCTGGCTATTGCACATGTCTTCATCTTGCTTGAATTTAGACCATTTCCTGGTGTTTTTGGTAAGATAATATGCAGCATTCGTGTAATTGTTATTTATGTGATGTGGAAGCGCAATGAATATGCAGATTGACCGAGATCGATATATCACAGTAATAGGAATAAAATACTTCGGTCACGTTTGATTATTCATGTAGTTAATTACGAATTCAGTTGAAAAACTATCTCCGCGTTCGTTAGGACGGGTGTTCTTGTGTGACCAGTCAAGGCGCAGTTCCATTCAGTGAATATAATTTCTATAAAGAAATTCTCTTACAATTACTTATCAGTTGCAACACCTTTTTTTCTCGTTCGTTTCCTTCTACTCAGAACATATTTAACTGACCGAAATTTTAACACTTCATTCTTTGAACCTGCAGAAGAAAATGAGAAGTTGTTAGACTGAATTCTTTCTCAATTGTTATAAAATTATTGTTGGTTATTTTGGTTTTATTGGACCACACTGGCGTTTACTTGCCCCCATAGGACTAGTTTGGGCCAAGGTAAAATGAATACTTAAAGAAATGCAACAGCTGACTTGCTCTTACAGGAATTGGACTGCTTGAAGATATATCACGTAAGACCGAAACAGATTGGCAGGGTATTAAAATATAGAAAAGGCAGGAAATGATCAGTGGGAAAAAGACGGAGTAGCTGAAAACATTGCTTAGGCTTTATAAGCTAAATATACTGCATGAACTGAAAATAACATTTAAATTGTGCCATTTTGAGCGATTTCTTTGCTTTAATTTGGCATGAATGCGCATTCCAAGTTTGGCAACATTATCGTAAACGCGATTAGAAGCAGAACTACTGCTCGCGATATCATTGTTTATCGGCAATTGTTTACTGATGTAGTGGCGGGCTGCATTCCTGCCAGGGAGCTTCAGCTGGTGAACAAACTGTATATGACTGTAACAGTCGAGACGACGGAAAAAAAGGGGCTTTCGGGAACATTTTTGAGATTTCTGAGTCATTTCTAGTGCGTGTGTGTGTAGAATTCGTGAAAGTTCCGGTGTGACGTCATCCCCAATATATGAGGCCAGTTGGAATGACTTTTTTTAAAGTTGAGTTACGGACATGAGTTGGTCAGTGATTGTGAGACATCTGTGCATGTGTGAGTCGTGTGTTAGTACGTCGTAAGAAGATTCAACGAGATTGGGAGTGATTGTAACGTCGTAATTAGGGTATGAGACATAGAGCAACCAAAGAAAGGCGCTAAAAGGACTGAGTAAGGTTATGAGAAGTAAAAATTGGGAGTTGTGAAAGCCCGAAAGACTGCAGACCATGACAGCGACGAGAAGAAAATTGAATTTGTGGCAATAAAGTGATAGAAAAGTAACCGGAGTGATTTTGTCAGTTTGTCCCACTGATAGGGATTCATCGAACTGCCGTTTTGTTACAATATCAAAGATAACAACAAGCTATGGATTAGGGAAAGACATTCCATTGGACATGGTAAAGAAAGCGTAGGAACAGAGCGACGAGTACAAAAAGAGCAGATATAGTTCAGCTTTTTTTCTGCTTCTAAGTTTGTATCGTGACGGTAGTGAAGACATGCTATGGGGTAGTTCTTTGCGATCACTTCAATGTCCTTAGGATGTACTGAGGTTGAAGTATCCATTCCATGAATAGCATCCAAAAGCATGATCGTGAACTATGAGATGGATGCTTTAAACAAAAAAATATATATCACAATACCAGAAAATAAATTTACATCTGACAACATAGGATTAAATGTCATGTGGAAAGGTTGACGTTTGCAGTAAATCTAGTAGCCACACAGCCCTCCTTTAGGCCGGATACCAATTACTGACCCAGGCGGCTAGGCACTCAGTTGTGCATGCTTGTGAATGGGATAATGGCATTACATGCTTGTTACAGCGGTTCGATCCCCGGGTGGTGGAGTGTGGGTCTGACCCAGATAATGCCTGCACTCATCCGCCGTTTCACATCCCACATCGCGTTGCAGATCCTATAAGCTTGACACTTAAGTTCCGGTCGAGCGCACCGCAGTACAATACAGCGAATGTTCCGTGCAGGTGTCTTGCTTCTCACAGGATCTCGCATGTTGCTGCGGTCTCCAACATCCGATACACTTAAGCACCTAATTATTCACGCTGATAACTACTCTCACTAGAATTTTGAAACCTCCCTAAAACTGGAAATATAGCTTCATATTCAAGTTCGATATTACTGTGATATCCTGACACAAGAGACCAGGTAACATCTAATGTGGACAAAGCAGTAGGTATCCGCTTTTTACAGAATAACTAAAAATCTCATGTGTTGCACTCACATGACTTTCTCTTCTCTTGCACAAACTATTCTTGCAAACACTTATTCCTCTATCTGCTTCATGTTAATGAAGATAAGAATTTGTAGAAATCATCTTATTGCTAATTTTCTGGTAGCTGCAAGGGGAACACAGTAGGATTTAGGGGACAGTCTAATGTTTTAAGGTGGTCGTTATGTGGTGACTTTGAAATTTCGTTCTCCTTGCATCATCAGGAGATAAGAAAATGAATAACGACCTCTCATTTGAGAAGGATATATAAGCATTGCAAAATTCTGACAAATAACAAGGAATGCCTCCCAAATGGTTCACTTCACAAAACAAAGATCATTTTGAGATAAATTGTGTTTTAACGAGATCTACAATTTCTGTATAGTAAGATTCCGAAGGGACGGGAGAGGAACCGCGCTAAGCCAGCCTCCTCCGGTGTGCTTCTAACTGGGAAAATGTAGGGACCCTGCCCTCTGCTCTGTGGTGGCAACTTCAGGCTACCCTTCGGATCCATTCGTCTCATCCATCCTCCCGAAGAGTGCCCAGTTATGCACAAAGGCAATGCCCCAAAAGATCGCCTTTCTGCCACTGAATCAAAGAGGACTACATAGGCTATAGCCAGAAAATTCAAAACATGTATTTCATTTGCTATAACAATATCTTAAACATAAGGCATTTTAAATAAAATCGTTAGCCATTTTTTGAGAAAATCAAATTTTCCAAATTGTTCCACGTAAAGGATAAATTAGGGTAGAGGAATTTTCTTCAAAATCTTCGAGGGACATCCTTGAAACATATTAAACTTTAATAACATCTTTGATTTCTAACCGAGATTTCGTTTTTGAGTTGTGCTGTTCACACACACACGCACCCACCCATGGACGCACCCACACACACGCTCACGCATGCACGCACCAACACCCACACAGCTTAACCCCTTAACTCTTATACACGTTTTAGAGAACATGAAAATGGCAATAATTCGTGGTATCTTAGTTATGTATTCAGAACATCAAAGAGCTTATTAATGTTTCCTTGTATTGTTGTTCAGGTGTTGCAGTAGGCTGCCAACACATTCCCATAACATTTTACACTTTATCTCTTCTCCATTTGAGCTGTATCGTAATGAAATCTTTCCCCATGTTCATCTGAAACTGCGCCGAGTATGGATTGTAGGAAATGAAGCTCTAGCGACGTATTGCATTCCAAGGCGTTACACGAGGACAATACTTCTTCCGCAATTTCCAGATAGTTTTTGGACTTGTATTTTCCTAGGAAAATACGTTTTCAACAACATCCCAGCCCTACTCTCGTCACATTCAATTTATTTTTAAAACAGCTCAACTAGTTATCTGGAGGTCGACCAAGGTAATTTGTTTTATCATGATTTCATTAAGGCGTTGAAAATTGTGTTTTAAATAAACAAATCCTTGGCCATATTTATCCATTTCTTTTATAAACTGTTTTATCAAACCTTGTATGGCATATTACGCCCGCGGTCAGTTGGGAGGCAAACTGCGCCTCGATGATTTCAGATAACAGGAAACAAGTAGTGCAAGTTCACCCTGCTAAAATTTTATGCAGGATCGCCATGACAATAACAAAATTAAATATTATGGTGATAGCTACGTGTTATATATTATATACAGGGCGTCCCAAAAACACAAACGCTTAGTGTGTTGCACGGGACGGCAAACTGATCGGTTTTCAAATAGCAACCCCTGCCGGGAGATGCATCACAAACGCGCTTCGAACTGTGTACTTTGTACATAAATGTAGAGCTTACGTCGGCGGTGGTGAGCCTCATGCACATGACATAACACGTACACTTGTCTTTGAAGACTTTCAATCACTCGGTGGACTCGAGCCATTAGGTCCTCCGCTGATGTTATAGGAGTGCTATACGCCATACTCTTCATAGCACTCCTGAGAAAATAGTCGAGAAGTGTCAGATCTGGTGGTCATGGAACTTATTCACCGCTACCAATCCATCGATTGGAATATGTGACATTGAGGTGATTCTGCACATTTACATCAAACTGTGCTCAAGTTGGCCATTTCAGCAGTTGTGTACTAGTACTGGAAGGTGTCGCACTGCTGTTAAGAAACGTTACTGTACTGGAAACTGCACAAGCGACGCAGTACGATGCGGAGGATTCTATGGAGCAATTAACGCATGCGCAGGAATGTTATTATGTTCATCCCGGTACACAGATGGCTAAAGGGTTGCATTACTTCCATATTAAGATACCAAAACGAATCGTATCTGAGTGTTCTGGGGAAGGCCGCGTCTTCTTTATAATGAATGTCGACGTTTTGCTCCCCCCCCCCCTCCTATGTTGGGCTTCTTCAGGTTTCACTCCATGACGGCGCCTACAAAATTGTGCTGACCAGAGAGAAAAACAAATGTTAACAAATTGTCACAACCGTTCGTTTTCAAACTTCGAAGCTTCCCAGCGTCCAAACCATGCATTTCCGGACAGGGTTTCTATTTCAAAATCGACCAGTTTGCCATGCCGCACAACATACTAAGCGTTGTCTGAGCTTTTTTGGGACACCCAGTATATACATACATATATAATTATCATTTCCGAATTTTTCCATGGTCTTGTTTAAGAAGTTGAGCCTTTCACGATGTTTTATTATTGCATTTCTTCTTTATATTTATACTATTCACAAGAATTTATGTTTTGGTTTGTACATCTCTATACTGGAAGGCTGGGATGTTCTTGGTAGGACGACTTATTATAGCTAAGTGTGGAGTGATTCGCATGCATTTGTAGTTAACTCTTTGATGCCAAGTTACATGTCCATATCTGAGGTGGGAACCTGTTATCTAGTGCAATATGTTTCCAACAAGTAATCGCTATAGGCATCTATTTGTTCATTCACTGGCTTATCACTCATCTAGTCTTCAACAAAGCAACTTTCCACTTCATGCGGAGGCAGAAACATCAAGCCGAACGTGTGTTTCAACCATGTATCTACAAAATGAGCTTTTTCGTCTATAAATAATTACAATTGGGTGGTTTCCTTTATATAGCTGTAGTTGTATTTGAGTAGGGTTTAAGGGCCCGTCGACAGCTAGGTCATTAGAGGTATGGGATTTAGAAGTATGAGCGAATATCTTAGCGCAACAGCCCATGAAGGGCCAAGGCCTGCCGCCCAGCCACTGCGTCCCCACCTCTTCCCACTACAAGCGTCATTGATGGGGTGCAGTACTGGAGAGTGGGACGTGGTCAGTGCCCCGAGCTCCCCCGGCCAGTTATACGGCCTTCTCGACTTGGGGTCGCTACTTCTCCATCAAGTAGCTCCTCAATTGGTCCCCTCGGGACCTAACGAGGCTGAGTGCACCCCGTGCCAGACCTCCCAGAGGGGCTAAAACCCCATGCTGGTACCGGGGATCGAACCTGGGTCCTCCGCACCAGAGGCAAGCGTGCTACCAACTGCGCTACGGAGGCGGTCGAATATCTTATGCAGGCCTTGCCAAATGAGGGCGTGTTATAAACATAAATGCCCTGTAAACTAGCCTAAAATCTACCAAAATGAAAAAGGTTATACTTCAGAATTCGATATATATCAAAGAATAAAAATAACATAAAAACTCATTTTGACATTTGTTGACCAAATTGCCTGTACTTACTCACCTTAAGCAGTATTTTTACCGCAACAAGTACTCCAACATAAAATGCACTACGTACCAAACTCTCCCATATGTTAATTCCTAGTTGTGTATGGCAAAGGGCCTTGACAAAACGTCGTCAAAACTACGTACACTCTCATGCTCCTTGTTTAAATTTCTCATTCATTTATCCCTTACTTTTCATACAGAATCGCCCATATTATCAATGTCCCCTATACTCACGTATGCCAACATACTGCTACTGCTCTGTGTGATAACTTACACCACTTTTCATACCAGACAGTATCGCAGTTTTACTATTTCACACTATTAAACAATGGGATGTGCCATCTATGTAATTTCCCCCACAAAATACATCTTTCCTCAACGTTTTTCCTTAATCCTTTAAGGAATAATGCCCTATGGCATCCAGGCAAGACCTCTTCTTTCAAATTGATCACAGTTATCTATATATTTCTCCTGTCCTGTATTTCGTTTTACTATTTTATAGAGATACAAAGAACTTTTGTTCTGAAGGCTTATCCAAATCTGCTTCTGTGTATCTTGTTCTCTCTGTCTTATTTCTTTTCAAACTCCACTGACATTGCTTCCCCCTGTCGCCAAACATCCCCCCGCCCCTCCAATCTCCTCTAGCAATCTTCCCGCTTCCCAATACCGACTCCGTTTTCTCACTCCGTCTCTTTGATACATCGGCTTTTATTATATTGATGCCATCTAATTTTAGCATCTGAGCCAATATTTCAAACATATTTCCTACACTTCCTAGTTCTACAAAACTCACTCCTTTTGGCGAACAGTCAGCGCACATGCTTCAGTGGTAGTCTTCATAATTTATTTTCTCCAACAGATTTTGAAGATTGCACAGGGTCCGTTCATATGAACTTCTTGAAGGACTGAATAAGCTTGTTCCAATTACATAAAACAGCCTTCAAACTAGACTTCAAAAAGTTGCTACACATCTCAATTTTTCCGTTATTCCGTAACAATTGTTGTCGTTGGCCAGATCGTCATTTATTGAAACATACTTCTACAACTTCATCTGTCTCTTCCTTAAAAGAAACAGTAACACTTCTGCTTTAATGCTAATATGTAAACTAACTTGTATAAAAGTTGTCCATTCCCCTAGTTCGCAATAGTGTTTTTTCCCCTCTGTAAGGCTTCTACTTCTGACTCCACCCAGCCCGTATCAGCTCTCAATGTGAATGCCAGAGAAAGCTATTCAGACACACACAAAAAAGATAAAGAACCAATAAACAATTTTATAATCGACGTGAAAGTTAAAAATGCCTCGGATACCGTTTCTGTCAAAGAATTCTGCTAGTATTTATTTGTACACAAGAAAAGGCTAAATCAATACAACATACTTCCGGCCATCTAGTCATCACCGTCAAACATGTAAACGAAGGCCAAACTTATAAGGCATCGAACGGCTATAAGAAAACCGGCAGTAATAAAAAGATAGTTCTGTATGAAAATAGAAGGTATAAGAGGTATTAAAGGGAAAAAAAGAAACAAAAAAGAAGACATTTTTTATTAATAAGAGCTTCTCGGTTTACCAGCCGTGCGATGTTGATAAAATTTGCTCAAGCTTTCGACCATATTTATTCTATGGCCTGAAGCAGCTCTTATTAATAATCATCACCGTGAGAACTTCAAAACTTACCTCAAGACTTTAACTTTCGTATATATTTCTGCGTTTTAATTGTATTACCTTTTATTTTAGTGCCAAAATTCACAAAGCATTGTTTAACGGTGCTTCGCTAGTGAGAACAAAAGGCAACTAAATTGTAATGTCATCCTTCGGAAGTTTGTCTACATTTCAGGGAAGACAAATACGCTGCCAATCCAGTGGCTAGAATAATACGTTCGAGGAACAGAGGAGGTCGCACCGGCAGGACTAGATTTGTCAGTACCATAAAAAAACAGATGCGTTCCATTACTAGGCACGTCAGTAAACAATCGTTACTAGTGATGCTCAGGCACTAGAATAGCACGTCTGAATTCCAAACAGAAAGTTGTCTAAGATTAAAGGTTACTCTGATACAACTTTAAGAAACAGGGCCAAAATGACGCATTAATATGCGTACATGCACAGAACTAGACGCACGGAGAGGATTACCTGTACATCTAGCATGTGGTCAGCTTTTCACTAACAGTGTTTATTATGCCTGAGTCGGCATAGATTATGGTCTTTGATGACAGTCTGGATGTACCTCCATTCATCCCAATTGGGAGAACTAGGTTGACGGGACAGTAATTTAGTTAGGGGGTTGGGTGTCTAAGGCACGACAATAACTCACCATCATGCTCCTCAAGTTATCCTATTAATGGTTGGGCTTACAGTAGGAGTTTCGGAGATACAGGTATACGACATAAATATATCAAGCAGCCGCAACCCTCTTACTTAATAAGAAGAAAATATTACCCTCGTGGCAGTTCCGAATTTAATTTGACATACTGGTAGGTATAACGCCTGCTCCAGTTTGCTGTTTAACACATTCTACTGTCATCTCTCTCCAGATGTAGTTATACATTTTAATCGGCTGGTTTATAGCATAACAAAATGCTGAGACACAGGTAATGATAATAAATTATTCTCAGTTAACTTAAACATCCTATGTTCATAGCCTGACATTTGAAATCTTTATCTAACGAATAATATACTAGGACCATATTACATCAATCTGATAATATAAGAACAATAAAGCTGTTCGCAATTAAACCAATCGCAATGTGCTACTAAAGCTAGACACAGTTGTCGCATTCACGATCAGCGCGTCGCAGCAACTTTGAATAACATGATTCAATATCATTTTTTATTTTTGACAAGATTATTTCAAACGAATTTCTGATTGCATTATATGCATGGAAAAGGAAACAAACAATGTTTTCTAAAAGGGATAACCTGCCAATATGGTCAGAAATTTCTAAGCTCTTGACCTCGAAAGTACGGGTAGAAAAGCGAAGTCAACGTTGCGTAAGAGGGGAGGCTGGATTTACTTTCTTCCACTTCGTACAGATTGTGTCACAGATGTGCATTGAATTGCAGTGGCGGGATAGTTATATGTATGTACTTTACGATTGATTTATGAAACCACTTCAAATCTAATGTGCTAAACATTTGTTCATTAGTGACTTCTTTGGCAATGCTTATTTTTAAGAAGTCAATCAATATTTGGCGAAAAAGTCGAACAGCGCATAGCCTTATAACATCCACCAAGTTATCGTCGCGTAACATATTGCGATACCGACTTTTAATATAGTTCAATTTGGACAAACTCAGTTCGCAAATATATATAACTCTTATACACACTAATCTTGAAACTGCTTATTTCTCTACCTATTACATTTTAATTCACATTAGTATTTTCAGAAATTACCTTACTGATTGAGAGGTAGAACTGGAACTTAAAAATTCAATGCCACAACTGGGATCTGCACCACAGATAAATAATAATTACCATCTGAAGGTTATTTAATCCTGGGACATAAAGTACTTACAATAGTAAGTCACCATTGGGGTAATTTGTCTCTGATGTGAGACTGCCTTTGTGGTTTACCAGGAGAAATACGAACTGGTTTGAGAATTTAATGTCATTCTGGCAGTTTGTCACAATAGCTCAATGGTTAGAGCAGCAGCCTGGTAAGCGGAAGGTCTGTGGTTCAAATCCCAGTTGTGGCACTGAATTTTTAAGTTCCAGTTCTACCTCTCAAACTTTGCCCACACACGGCTTGTGTGTTTAAAAACACCAACAGTAAATTTGTTGGCATAAATAAATACCAATACCAACCTTACTGATATTTTCGTTGTAGAACAAGGAGAATATGAGAATACGGTCGAATTTAAGCCATAGTGAAATGTCTTAAGAGCTGATTGCTATGCGATGGCTTTGAAATTCCATTCTCTTTGTAAGGCTAAGAGATAAAAAAAAACGAATAACATATTCCTATTTGAAAAAGTATAAGCATTGGCAAATTCAAACAAATAATAAATAATACCTCGAAAATGATTCACTCAAAAGGAAAACGAAGTATCTGACATAACTTGTGTATTTTAACTAGATCCACATTTTTATTTAGTAAGCTTTCGTCTGTCTCATTGTTCACCAAGTATGCAAAAATCATCCAGAATGAAGAGGTCTTCTTAGGACATTCTCAGAAAATGCAAGGTATAACTTGGAAACTGCGATGGAATCGTCTGTTTTTGTCCGTCACTGGATACTCATTGACTGTCCCTCTGATTGACGAAAATGAGTGGGCAATAGCCGCTCATTTCGTAAGCGTCTCAAAAGTGACAAGGTTGGACATCCCTGGGGTAGAACACGAGGCTGCAAATGTAAGCTTTCATTCATGTTCGTTTCTTCCTCTTCTATAGTGGGCATACAGCTCCAGAGATGGTAGACACTGATGAATATACATAAAATGAAATAAGTAGAAAAGGAGGTGGGGTTCCAAGAGCAAGCGTAGAATACCTCCTTCGCCTGCGGAAAATCTGACACAACTTCAATCAGGGAGAATTGTCCTGGTGGAGGTTTTATAAATACGTATCTTTCGTTCAGTATTTGCCATGGTGATCATGGAATGGAATTACTCAAAGTAACACATCGCTTGCTTTCCTGTACTATCGTGAAAGCCAAAGAATTGGCTAATGAGGTCATGCGTTTTAGAAACATTAATTACCAATGGGACTTTGCACATAACTTGGGCTCTTTGTTTATAACCTGTGTAGAGGTAAAACCTAAATGTTAATAATTCGGCATCATTAATGTATTATAACTCTGCTCTGACATTGGCTATGCTATCTTTCTCAAAACAAATTTGATGTAGAAGAGAATTAAATAAAATATATTAATAAGTAAAATAACAAAAGAATAAAAATGAAATGATACTTCAGTATTCAGTTAAACACACGTATACAGCAGGTTATTTTAAAGTTAAGTTCCCATCTTGAAATAGCTGTGTGCTCTTTAAATTTTAGTAGTTTGGTTTCATATTGGTATCACATCTCTTCAGAAGATTTGTTTGTTTGTTTTCGTTGCTATAGTAACTGCGTCATGTTTATAAAAACACAAGATTACGAGTTCGAATTGGCCTCCTTCAGTGCTAATAAGAGTGAAATAGACAATATGCACATGTAGCGAGAAAATATCGAACATTAAATGGATTGAGAAGAGGACCCTACTCATCTCGCAAAATGATGAACAAATCTGAGGAAACTGGTTCACTTATCGACCGAAAGCGATTAGTGGACCAACATTAATGCAAAACGAGGTGTGTGCTGCTCTAGTTTTACGAAAAGTTCAGAAAATCAGTGAAAATTCAAATACCTATAATGTTTGTAGCGCTCGTAAGTTATTCGACAGTGTGGCGAATTCAGAAGAGACAGCTTTGGCTGTATACTTACAAAATGAAAATGCGTTTTGAAATCAAAGAACAACATAAGCTGATTCGTGTTACCTTCGCATTACAAATATTAGTACAAATTCAGATGAACTTTGAATGTTTAGACAATATCTTGTGGATGGATGAGGCACATTTTGAATTAAACGGAGGTGTTAGCACACATAATTGCAGGATATGGGCAGAACATAGTTCAAACAGTTATACAGCAAGTATTACATGATACCAACGCTACTGAGTGGTCTGGTTTTACGTTACATTTCGTTAGAAGACCATATTTCAATGAAGAAATTGAAAATGGACAAACAAAAAAGGCAGCGATATCTGAAAATGTTACAAGACTTTACAATACCAGCGTTACAAAATCATGAACTTGAAAACATTGTTTTCATGCAAGACGGTGCTCCTCCCTAAATACAATTAGTGTAAAAACATTATTGCGCAACTCACTTGCTGATCGTGTAATTAGCCGACATTTTCAGAACAGTTGGCGTTCTAGGTCCCCGGAAATAAATCCAGCTGACTACTGGTTATGGGGTTATCTAAAAGAAAAGGTATTTCTTATCGGGCCCACTACACCTGAAGAATGAAGTCAATATCTGATGCCACTGAGAACATTCCTAGGAATGCGTTTCCCAATGCAGTTTATACCATAGAAGAAAAACTATTGGTTAGGTATTGAAAAACACGGTGGTTGTCATATTTAATTTTATCTTCTTTTAATAAAATCCCATTTCTTTACGAAACACTTGGTGTTTTTATTCTGATAGAACATAAAACTGTCACAAATTTATTACCATTTTATACTGGGAACTAACTCCAGAATAACCGTATATATTTCACTGATTGTATTCTGTTTTAATGCTAACATAGTATGTGAAGTGTCTGAAGATTTCATTGAAGCATGAATATCAGAAAAAGTAGCACATAATGTTTAAGTATTCTGGAGCTGTTTTAAATACATTTTACTTACTTCGTTTTACTGACTCAAATAAGCACTACTTTTAAGGGCATTCGTTGAGAAGCGTAAAAGACCGCAGATGCGTAAAGGGCTTAATCCGACAAATTACAAGAAATGCTCCACAACATAATAACCAAACGTCCAACTGCGAGACCGAATTCGTCCCCGGAATGTCTGTTATTGGGTAGATTCCTAACAGTAGTTAATCAAAATAGATTGTAGATTCCCACATATTGATGTTCTCCCATGCATACTACATACAACAGAAAGCAAGTACCTAGAGCATCATGTTGACTAAGGATCGCTCACTGGATATCCCAAGGGTTAATGTTAGGCTTTCAGTTCAATGGCTAGAAGCAGGATTTCTAATAATGTCCAATCGCTTGGTTCAGTGAATGCAAACTGCAGGACGTCTAAACATCACAGTGTTCACTTATGAGGGTCGAAACTGACAGTTCACCAATGAGATCTGCACTTGTCCTAAGTCTCCGTGTATGGCCGTAATAAAGAAAAGTTTGTGCACAGTTTCTAAGCAAAGCGATTGCTAAAATTTAATACAGTAGAGGATATTAAAGGTGGCAGCAACGGAGGGGAATGCAAAAGAAACAAAACTAATTGGAGTGATTCTGTGATCAAGTGGTCAGCGTTATAGCTTGTCCACTCAAATGTACCGGATTCGATTCCTGGCTGCAATCGACACGTTGAAAAGGAAGAGGACGAATAATTAGTTACGTCATAGGATTTGTTATGAAGTAAACAACTTTGCTAGGCATGAACACATAAATACAAGCGACTACTGTCATAGTAATGCCACTGGTCGAGCTGGAATTGTTTTAATGCAAGTAGATCGAAAAAAAAGTTGTATTTATTAAAACACACTAGCAATTGCAGGATCATCGTACCGCCAGTATGTTGGAATTTTGTTTCATAGGAAGTGTTTCACATGATAGTTAATCTGCTGACATGTGACCATCGCTTTTAAACACACCTAAAACCAATCGGAGTGGGCGGAATTGAACTCGCGAATTGGGACCATTAGGCCGGCGCCTAACCAAATGAACCAACAGACCAACGAAAATACTAGAAAAATCGAAAATAAAAATACCCTACCCGTATCTCGGCTTTCTTTCCCAAAAACCCAAGATTGAGAAGAAAAAAAATAAGAATTTACAAATTAGAAGGATTCGCTAATAATATACAAGTACCTGGGTGACCGAGCTTCGCTCGGCGATTTTCACCTCTGTTTTTGAGAAATCTTGTTTTTTATGGAAGAAGATACTTATTTAGATAAACCTGAATGTTAACTATATAAAACTTTTTGTCACAATTGTTAAAAAAGTCATTTCCGAGATACAAGAGATATAGAAATTCATATAAATATTTCATAAACACCATCATTTCTACTGCTGAACGCAAGCCTACCCCAGATATCCACCTAGTTAGAGGTTTTCGTCGAGTATTTTTTCCATTATGGAGTTATTTTCCATTATTGTTTATAGAAGAGTGAGTACAGAAAGAGATGTGAAAGATGTGAATGTGTTACCTAAAAGTGAGAAGAGAAAACAGTATGAATATAATATGTAGCATTTCTATTTCAAACATACAGAAAATTGTATGACTTATTTTAAACGTGGGGATAAAAATGTTTTGTTTTTTTGTGTGTAAAATCACGTTTTTTATGGAAAATTGTTTATAGAAGAGTGAGTAGAGAAAGCGATGTGAACGTGTTACCTAAAAGTAAGTAGAGAAACCACTACCTATGAATGTAATGTGCAGCATCTCTAATTCAAACATACAGAAAATTGTATGACTTCTTTTTAGAAGAGTGGGTAGAAAAAGAGATGTGAATGTGTTACCTAAAAGTAAGTAGAGAAACCACTGTGAATGTAATATGTAGCATGTCTACTTCAAATATACAGAAAGTTGTATGATTTCTTTGTAGAAGTGTGAGTAGAGAAACCACTGTGAATTGTATTACTTAAAAGTGAGAGGAGAAAGCAGTGTGACTGTATCAGTATTTCTATTTCAAACACACAGAACATGGTATGACTTATTATAAAAGTGGAGATAAAAATGTTTTTTGGTGTAAAATCACGTTTTTTGTGGAAAATTCTTTATAGAGGAGTGAGTAGAGAAAGAGATGTGAATGTGTTACCTAAAAGTGAGTAGAGAAAACATACAAAACTTTAAACAAACCTTTAGAGCCGTTTCTGAAATACCGGGAATATATATATACCTACAAGAATTGCTCTGTAAAAGCGGTATAAAAATGTTATTTTTTTTATGTAAAATCGCGTTTTTTCGGGAATTACACCTATATAGATGAACTTAAAAACCAAAACTCTATCTGAATACAAAATTTGATCGAAATTGTTAGAGCCGTTTCCAAGTTGCGCGGAATATAAGAATTGCTCGTTTAAATATATAAGATCAGTTGCATACATGGATTTTAAAAAGTAGGTATTAACGAGAGAACTTACAATAATGTGCATTTTTGAGGCACGCATCACTGGGAAAAAATGAAATAACTATGGCCGATTTTCTCTTCGCTGCATGCACTCTTGGCTGTGAATTATCTTTAGAGCTGTTTTGCACAGAAGTGCTTCAATGGGGGAAATCTCAAAATGAGAGACAGCACACTCGAAAAGAACAACAAGGATGTTGAGATCTGTTGTTAAGCTATCGGCTAAGCCCAACACGTTTACTATTCCTTTCTAACAATAACACTATTACGGAAGACAAGGGAAAGGCACTTATCCTTATATTAGCATTGGATTAAATAAAACTAATATATTAACTGGTTAGGAGAAAAAAAAAAAAAAAAAACTTAGAAGCTAATAAAAAGGTAGCATGTCCACTATTTCATGTCCACTGTTAAATCAAGGAATAATTTGCTGTGGCAAATACCATTGAGGGATTAAGGAATTTATTGCTGGGCTAGTCTTAACTTGTTACACTCATCTAAGATTAAGAAAACTTATGACATTAATAAAGCAATCGCAGAATGATTATATCGTTCGATTAGAGCGTTTAGTAGTGCACTAAATTGGGAATTCCATTAACCTTAGTATGCAGACTTTTCAGCCAGAATAAGGCAGGCGAAAGGGACCACATTTGAGGAACCGAGCGGGATGCAGCAGGCATTTGGGAAAACATGGGTTCGAGTCCGGTGGCCGATCTTCCTGACCCTGGGTTTCTCGGGGATTCCCCGGATCGCTAGGTGAATGCTGGAAAGAGGCACATCCCGCGAATTTCCTGTTCCCCATTTCACTTCACTTTTCATCCTGGTTGGCGGGTTTTCGGCATGCATGACAAGGAATTTGCTCTCTGTAAATCTTCGTCCTCTGGATCGGGGAAATGTCCACTTCACGGGTTCCCCTCGGGGACGTGTAAGCCCTCACTGAGGGAAGATGGTTGTACGAGCCACCACCGGGGAGTTTCAATCTGTAGCGGTTAGGGGCCCTGCCCACTGCTGTCATGTCCTCAGATTCGGCCATCCTTAGTATCCTCTCACCTACCCCTCCTTTCCGGCAGGTCCCAGTCAAGGGCATAGGCACAGGAGATCTTGCACAGGTCCAGATGCTAAGTCCCCCCTACGAACCTTGTCACAGAGTCATACGTTTGAGGGTATCAAACCTTTCAGCATATGCTATAAAACGGCTGATATACACAATGTGACTCACTCGTTCAAACTGAAATTTCTCCACACATGACACATATTTGCTACATATTCTGTTTTATAACTATTATGCAACCAGACGAACGCGAACAAAAAGAAATTAGCGATTCTCTGTTCCACACCAGTTCACAATCGAAGTTTTTGTAATATGACTGATAAAAAATAGACTGTGAATTAAACAGATGAACGTTGTCTCCACATGCTTCATGTAAACCAGTACATGGTTTAAAAACATGTCTAGGTAAATGTGTATTATTTTTAACGTAGCATGAATAACAATTCGAGGTTTCTATATGAATTGTATCTATTGCATACCTGTGAGCTGATAGTGGGTAAAAATATCGTATGACTACTACGCATTACGTTTTCCCAAACTTTCTTTGCACTGCATTGCAATAATATAAAGATGCAAGGTGGAAATCGCAACATGAAATAATAAATGTGGGGCTTACAGCGATCAACTGATTTTGCTCGTTACCTGTAAATAGTTGTTCTAGGCCCAGAATGGATCCTCATAATATAAACAATACATATAGCACCACTCCGCGCTTGTCATCTCGTGAACTTATGGAGGAACTTCGTCTTATCCCCCAGCTTAAGTAATTGTCACCATTGCCTTCCAATTTTATATTAACCACGTACTATCTGTCACTCCTCCAGCATTTAGTGTTTAAAAACAGTAGGCACCTATATTTGATTAAGAAACCAAATGTACTAATTCAAGAATAGCGTTAGCACATTTCATTTTCGTAGCAGGTTATGAATGTGAGTTGATTAAAATGACAATGAAGAGGTTCCATACGATCATTCACAATATTACTGAATAACAGTATAACGCTTTAAACTATTGTTGCTGTTTTACCTTTCTCGATATCCTCCACATGCTACTATCCATAGACTAGGAAAACTCTGAAAGGACCATGCCTGGCAATAAATCAGATTTCTTATTAACAAAATGGAAATGATGTAATGTCATCTTACCCACCCCCTCCTCCCAATTGTTCCATTTATATCCCGCCTTTAACTGCAGAGGTTATATCGGCGGTCTTGCCTATTGGCAAATAGTGTTACTCGTTTAACAGTGGGTTTTTCGGTCCTAGGGGTTTTTATACGTTGACTTCACACACATTCACGCTTTCATTCAGACTTCCAGACCTCCAGACCCAGGGAAGGATGAATAATCTTGGCCGGAGAAAACTTCCTACCCCCTGCCGGGGATCGAACCCGGGACCCCTAGCACAGCAGGCAGGTGCCCTACCAACTGCGCCACAATAATAATAAAAATAAAAATAAATATACCATGAACAAAACAATACAAGCAATGCCTCTTGGCATACAAACTGAGAAACAAAAACTTAATTACTCTACCTGCATAAAAGCATATATAGCATTCATCACAGAATATAAAGTCTCACAATATAAGACATCGGACCTAACCCATAAATTCTCTCCAGCGGAGCGAGAGAATTTATCTGGGAAGGCCAAACTGTTGAATGATATTCGTCTGGACATTTCGAAATAAAATATGAATTTAAATACTATATCGCAAGGATTTGATCGGAAAATGTTAACATTCTATGAAAATAGGATTGCCAACTGAGGAAAACTAAACCCAAGAATTACTGTGTTTCGATCTTCTTGTTATAACAGAAAGTCAGTTTATAATCGCAAACAATTCTCACTATATTTTTAACATTAGCAGATAATCTTTCTTCTGAAAAAATACATTAATTATTAAAACATTTGTTAAAACACAGCTGTTAATCGATTGTGATGTCTAATAAATTCCTTTTCAATTATTTATGGGATACAGTTGGGGACACTGACTAAACAAAAGAATTACCAGGTGACAATCCGTAGATGATAATTTAACGCCTCTATGTATGAAATGGTCCCCATTAGGGTTGCCAGGTTTTGCTTACGAAAAAAGGAAGATTTTCCTTTTTTTATATAGGAAGAAAAGGGAGATTTTAACGGGCACAACTAAACGCCAAAGTAGAATTTTTGACTCAGTTTGGTCGTGAGCATATTTGTTGGTGTCTATTTTCATATTTTGCTTCTTTTTTTTAAACAACTTTGTATCACATTTTGCAATTTAAAAAAAGAATATTGTTTGCATGAATATGGAAAGCTTACAACCAGCTGTAATTCAGATTCAATCAATTACTTAGTGCATTTGTTTCTAACATCAGTGAAAATGCATTCACTTCGCAATTTTTAAACGACTGAAATGAAAATCGAAATATAAAATTAATCCGCTTTGATAAAATTATGTATTCGCAAATATTTAATAATTTAAGTACCCACTACAACACTTCTATTCTAAAACTATTCTATACTTATTACCTTTGCCTTTCATATATTAGAAATGTAGTTTTGTTCTTTAGTTAAGGGTTTACTTGGTTCTTCGGTCTACACTTTAAATAAACACGACCACTTTGCAGCTATATCAAACAGATATAAGAACGAGAATATAACAATGAACCATGATGCTACATATGCGTTCTCGCGGTACAGAATAGCTAACTGTATTTTATTGCTGTTACCAACGTTCTTATATGGTTACACAGTAGTGAACTAGTAGAACATTGCTAATTGCGTTTTGCGGACCCAAATTCATTTCCCTCCCCGAAAAGTAGAAAAACGGAAGAAACCGTCTTACGGGAGGGGAAAAAACATAAAATGTAAGACTAAAAAACGTACAACTTAGGGGAAAAACGTGAGACCTGGCAACCCTAGTCCCATACACTGTATGTCCACGGCGATCCTGTTCCTGAAAATGGTTACAAATTAAAACATGCTATGTATATTACCCCAGTTCCACATCACGGATGCAGATTAGAAACAAGAACCGCGCAGCTGCACACAATGCGTACGCCCCGTCACCAATGAAGAAAACATTTTTATTATTTACAAACAGAATGTTGAAGTTTTCTAGTTTGCAGCAGGTGCTGCTGTGCCCAAACACACGTTGGTTCACGTGTTGCCGCTTTTGTCGTAGGTTATTCTGCAGTTCACCCCGAGTATTCTAGTTATAGACTTGGTCTTTTAAACTACCCCATAAATAACCCAGGAAAGCCTTCTTAAAATTCTCCTCGACATTAAACATATTCTTCTTTGTTTTATAATTTCCTTTCGGCTTTTTAAGTTTGCCGGTCTTTGTCCGCCTCCAGCAACAAAAACAAGCAAAGAAATGAAGGTCAACGCAGCATACACAACACTTCTACAATCCGGGGATTAGGCTCTTTCGTCCTTACTGCATCATTCCCACGTCTACCTTGGGCGACCAATATCTCTTAATCCTTAGGGTTTGTAACCCCGCACAATCTTGGGCATTACATCCTCGTTCATTCTTTCCAGGTGTTCCTTCCAATTATTATGATTGTCTTCAATCTTCTCATTTAAATCATATATTTCTAATTCTTTAGGTATTTCTACATTTTTATTAGGTCTCTTCTTGTACAGCCTTTGACACTCCGCATAAACCTCACTACAGCACCGTGTCTTACTTCTATACCTCTGCTTTAGGATCCAATATTCAACTGCAGATAATAACATTGGTACAGCCATTTGCCTTATAAAATTTCAGTATTTTTTGTCCTTTTCTTGACTTATCTTTCAGAGTTTTGTTTATTGTTCCACAAATTTGTTGGAATTTATTAATTTCATATTCTACATCATTATCTCTTTCTGCACATACGTCTCAGCCTTAATTTAAAATAGGAAACCTGTGCCCGAGCTTTTCGTCCTGTACTTATCTTTAAACGGACAAACATATCCCTTGGAGTGCCATTATTTCAGTTTTTTCTTTAATATTTTTAAATGACATTCTTTACTTATTGTATCCAATTAAGATACCGCCCTTTGTAGATTTCCGTCACCATTCTTGTATAGCCGCAACATTATTCGCATAAAGTAAAACATTTATAAATTTTGTTTTCCCTATTTCTATTCCAACATTTACTGCATATATCCGCTGTGGCTACCACGCCCATGGAGTGAAGGAGGCTATAGCTACAGACAGACAGGACACAGAAGCGCGCGGAAGTTCCTCACAGTCAACTCGAAGACCTGTACCACTGTTGGAGTTATCTTGAACGACCCGTCGACCAAGCAGCCCTGTAGTGTCCACAGGGAGTACTTTTTTTCTAAGCAAGCACCTACGCCACCTGTACACCACGAAACCTAGAAGTACACCTGAAAAATGAGAAAGAAACGGAATCAAAGGGAAATGATGGAAAGATACTCGTGGTATATGAGAAACCACCCCAGCATTTGCCTCCAAACCCGGGAAAGCCAGGAAAAACCCTAGGACAGAGTGTGCCGTCGACGGGAATCGACCCCGGGACCTCTCGAGTGTAAGCCTCACACATTACTGCGGAGCCTTCGCTCGATCCGAACAAATTAACCACGAAACAGCTATGCTGATAAGGTATTGCTGAACACGGATCCGAGGGAAGATAAAAAGTATGCAACTTACCAATATATTGATGACCTTCACTCTCGCGTTTGTAATTTTCAGCTTCAAAACAAAATAATAACCAAAGAGAGAAGTGCCGCTCACATGCACCTTTTTTGTTTTGTTTAATGCAACAAACTCTGTAACGTTGTGTGTATTCTTTTGTCAGTTTCACATGTGAGGTTATTTCTGGCACAAAAATCATCAAAACAAGAGTATTAACCAGGTAAACAGCGGGGGGAGGGGGAATGGAAAAACCTTTAGTGTTAAAATAGATGTTAAAAGGCAAATATTTGGTTCACAGTTTTGGAACTCTGTTTAAGAAGCATAATAATATAAGAATTATTTGTTGCTGTACAAACTGAAGGCCGATACCTCAAGCTCAAAGTCGTGCACCAATCAGTGCCTTTCATTAAAATTGATGAACTGATGCATGTTTTATCAATATTTTACCGTTTTCGATAAAGTGAATAGTTACCCGTAAGTTATGACTATATAATACATGTCTTTTAAATTTTTTACTTCTTACGTTGGGCATTTTTAATATCGCTTTGGAAATCTTTGGATGCCAAGCTTCATTTTGCAATGAAAACAGTATCTTTATTGGTATATTCATCTCTTAGTTTATTTTCATTTCCTTGTTTTGTCCATCACTGACTCAACATTAAACTTGAAAAATGGCCTTTAGCGAAACCCTTCTGAGTAATAAAGTATATACTAACGTATTGTTGTTATAAACCCCTGTTTATTCACGTGGATCATTTGAAAATAAGTTTTGTACAATAGACGTGTAACTGTTAGGAACTTCCGTGCGAGTCTGGACTTCGCTGGCTCCGCTCTCTGACAAGCCTACGGTCTCACTTCACCTCATCCTTTTCCCCTGGGGGTGGTAGCATGCAATAGATCCATGTTGAGGTCGCGGTAGGTTGAGGTGTCCCCTCTCCACACACACACACACACACACGCACGCACGCACGCACGCACGCACGCACGCACACACACACACACACACACACACACACACACACACACACACACACACACACACACACACTAAATTGAGTTTGGAATAGAGAAGATTACATTGAACAGTGACACAAAGCAGTAAGAGAAGGCTTTGCATGAGCTGGGTTATGAAACTGACAGGGTAGTTACAAAAATGTCCAGTTTGCAATTTAATTGGCATATACTGGTAGAATACGAAGAAACTAAAATTATTAGAGAGGATCCAGAAGTGAAGCAGTGGTACAATTTACCAAACAAATTATGGGGCAAAAGATGATGAAAGATATTGAGAAAATAAGAAATTATTTAGGTAAAATTAGAACCAAATGGGCCAGGAACATTTGTAAAAAAAGATGAAGGAAATATATATTATTTGAACCTAATTTTAAAGACAAAGCAGGACCCAATAGCACATAACCTATGTGTTGTGAGTCCTGGGCTCCCATTAGGAAGGATATTAGGAATATTAGGAATGAAGTAAAATAAATTCAACTCAATTCACACACATGTAGGAAAATGTATACAGCCGTTCGATTAAACTCTATGTCAACCAACGCATGAAGCCACCTACAACTCAACTAGACTTTGACTTCCATATTGTGGTTCGTCAACTCCATAGTATTGATGAACGTTTTCCCTCCCCATACGAAATGCACGCGCCCACCTAATCACAGTAGGATTTGGTAAAGCCCTTCTGCCGCGAGCTTCCTGTGTTGACATTGTGGAGCATTGTTGCCACTTCCAGCCTGAATTTTAATAAGCGTCCCTGCTTACATTTACTAAACATGTTTTTAGGTAATTACTGATAACAGCCTCGTTGTTCACAGGTGGCACACACCACACTTTATCATCCAACATTTTATGGCCCAACATAAACATTGCTGCCACTAATTTTCTATTCCCCATGTATTCGGAGATAATTTATAACCTTTTAATGTTACAGATGGTACATTAACCTGAAGATTGCACGTTTAAAACCATAATTAAATTTCTTGTCGCTCAGGATTATATCAATATTTATTACAGTTGTAATAAATTTGAGTTTAAACTGGTTTAATACGATTCAATACAATTTCAGTCATCGGTTGGCAGGGAACATTTTTAGATTCCGCCATTTTAAAGCTCTAGCGCAGGTTTCAAATGTCATGTGGGCTACATCTAAACGCTACTTTTCTACCTAAATTTTCGGCAGTATTTGAACAAAGTATGGGTCAAAATGGCTCAAACGAAACACAATTTAGCGGAAAGAAGTGATTAAGCTATGAATCTGAGGAGAGAGACATCTAGACAAAAGGGAAGGTGTGACAAGAGGTAACCTGACTCATGATCATGTAGAAAAATTGATTCGACTTTACATTTTGTAATACACTGTTTGCTCCATGTGCATTAAATTTCGTGCTATGCTCATAGAAGTTTTCTAGCATGTGCTCCGTTTATGTGACTTCAACTTCAGTCCTTGGTTTCAGAATCTGAACAGTTGTTTAGCTTTAAAAAATTAAATACGCAAAAAAGTTTAAGAAAATATATTTTCAATACCTATCAAAGCAAAGAAATTAATTACCTTAAAGCCAATTATGTCTTCTTCCTGTCAAAGATTGAATGTGTTTGTTGGGCAATCTACATTTACCTAACTATACTTACCTATAATACTATAGGAAGCACCCAAAAATACCATACCAAGATTTCATCGAAAATAACCTTCCGAGACTCTCTGATTCAAAATAAAGATTTTAGAAGAAAAAAGGCCGCTTGTAGGGGTTTGGTTTTGAACATAACTCTAAAACAAATGCTTAATTAAATACAACCCTTCAATTAACATTTAAGTTCTACGTCTCTCAAGGATGTGACACGAATATATTCAAGAAAATCATCCCACCCTAAATATCTGTATATGGAAACATTTCCAAAAATTTTGATTTTCCTAATATAGCTTTAATGAACCTGATTACAACAGTGTATGTGTTTCGATTATTTCTATGGCACAATTAAACTCAAACCTTGATGTTTCTGGGAATAGCATCTGAAGTCCTCTTCATTCGGGATTAATGTTTTATATCTTGCAAATCCTAAGAGATACACAAACACTTACTACACAAGCAATTTGTATCTCGCTGAATTAAATTATATGGGTCAAATAAAGTGATTGCGGCACTAACCATTACCGAGTTATTGTTTATTACTGCTTTGAATTGTCAAATACTTTTTCAGCTTTTTGCTGCTCCCTTGTTTCTTTTCTTTTCGTAGTCATGCTAAGAGGACAATTTCAAACCCCTCACATAGCAACCTGTTTTTTCAAAACATTAACCTCTCACTTAGAATGGCCTGAATTTTAAATTAAAGTACCTTTCTTCATTACGTTTTATTCGCCTTTAGCCACACCCTTTCCCAAGGACGATTATTTTGTGGATGAGATGCCATCTGCATAGCGTTATTTCGCAGCTATAATCCGCTTCAATCAGCCCCTCTGCGTGGGACAACACATGCTGTTACCATGACTACCTTCGTAGCTATAGCAACCTTCCCGTGATGTAAGCACCGTCTGGGGTCTGGGCTGGCACATGCGTTTTGCAATATGCTTCAGCTAGTATTTGTTTAATGCTTCCATCAAACAGAACAAATGGTATATTTATAAATAATGTTTATTTTATAATTATATTTCAAAAGCAATCTTTAGTTGGGTCTCTGAAAGCCCATTTCTAACAAAGCTTTAGTCGCCATTTTAACTACTCGTGACTTTTTAACTCATTCAACAATACTTTATTTTGTTTTAACTATTTTTTCACACGTTTGTCTATGTTCATTACGTTGCTGGTTTCACATATATTGATATGAAGTTCTTTTTACGGTGACGTGACGTGATATTCTGCATAAGATGAATTTTCTCCTATTAGTAACCATAACAGTAAGCACGCGCGCGCGTGTGTATGTAAAAGCAATCAATGATTCTTTAAGAACTGAAAATCACTGTTGTTCCGGAAGGACATAGGCTATAAAATTATTTCATAACTTCAAAACTAAAGTTTGGGTGTGTTTATATTCATGTCATTCCATTGCAATGCAGTTCCGTTGATTATGAACACCACAGGACTTTTTTAGCACTTTATTGCGAACATGGTTGATCTTAAATGAATTCTAGCCCAAATACAAGTAGATAAACTTAAATTTTAGATATTCCGTATTTTACAGTGCTCATATCACCAATGTTTTCCTCTGATTTTGCTGGAATTTATTATCGAGGAGTATTTTGACAAGGTTTTGATAAAACACGGTAGGGTACTTTTCTATTAAAATATTGTGAAATAGTGGTTATGACCCAAGTTTCGGAGGGTCGACACCAGGCAATCGAAGGGATAAACATAGATAAGTAGCGCTTTCGCTCAACATTATAACAGAACCGGCATCGTCAGATAACCAGAATGTTCTAGAAGTTTCCCTTCCCCCACCTCCAGAACATCTTATAATATTCTGTAGAAACTTTCAGCGGCTATATAAGCCAACGTGTTCGCGAGTGGAGGCAGAGTTAGTGAGTTGGTAAGCGCTTTTGGTGCGACAAAAGGTGCTTGCTGTTCTACGATGAAAGTCTTCCGCAGGATTGATGGTAAAGGAAGGAAAGAGCAGCGTGACTGCTGCCTCGTATTGTACATCGCAACCAGAAAGCATGCATACCCATTACAAAACTAATAAGTAATATTATGCAATAAAATAAAAACTGGTATTAAAATTGTCACTGTTGACGTGCAGAAAGAACAAAATTTATCACAGTTTGGGTATTCTGGCGCTTTTAATTTTTTCTCCCATTTTGTTACTTTTATAACTATTTTAATACTTGCGGTCATTTTTCATAGTTTTCATATGAAGTGCTCATAAATTATTTTACATGCATTTAGTAAAACAGTGTTTTATTATAGTAAAAGCTTAGAAGCTGACAAATCTCAGGAGAAACATTAATTCCTCACATTGACAGTTCTTTTTTCTTTCTTGGCCAGACCCTCATTTTCACAATGCCAGAAATTATGCCAAAACATTGTTTTCTATGTGCATTGTAACATTTTGTAAACACTAAGTATATAAAAGTTGAAAAATTGATACAATTAAAACAATTAAATTAACAACTCCAAGAAATCTAAAAATGCCACAAAACATAAGTCGCTATGTCCTCTGTTCTTTCTGCATATTAAAATAAGAATGTTTCTGCATTAATCTGGTTACTGGAAATGTTTTAACTCCTCCTGGAGTCCTGTTTCTCAGCTGATCGCTTTCACAAATATGAAATTGTTTGACAACAGTGCATATATTGTCACGACTTCTTTTAAAACTCTCATGTAAGCCTATGCGAGCTGAAATAAAACTATTTCTAGCTATAGTTATTGCAATGGAACATGGTTTACAACTTATGGAAGTCATCTAGAATGCAGAGAACTTTTCCCATTAAGTTCAAGATATACCTTTCATTTGTCATGAAAGTATCTTAAAAATGTAGTATTTTAGTCAAAATCGTTAGAGCCATTTTTGATAAAATAAGAAATTTCGTAAAATGTTCCAATATAAATTGTAGTCTGAGGTGGGATGATTTTCTTTAAAATCTTCCTCTCGCTTCCTTGAAAGATGGTGAACTTAAATACCAAATTTAGCATTTAGCAGCATCTATGCTGTTCACTAACACATGGGCGGATCCTTTTCTATTTATATTTTACGCAGGGACCTAAAAAAGTTTTTTGCCTTCGACATTTCGGCATCTAATTTTTGTGTGGCATGCAATACCTTCTCTACCTACTATGTACGTACTAGAGAAACCAAAAGTACACAAACGGATACCTGTGAAACAGCAATAGTTAAAAAAAAAAGTCATTAAAGTTACATTTTGTAGCCTTAGGGAACCAAAATTTGAAGACTTCAATCTATAACATTATATATCTTCTTTCTGTGTCGCAACAGAGCATTTGGCGCTAACAGTTAAAACGTCGTATATGCAATAAACCAATCGACATGAACACCAGTAAACGAAGCAATAATTTTATTACATATATTCAAGCCCATCCTCTTCATCTCCCAGAAGCACCGACTATATGGGCAACAGAGACCACTTCACTGAGATATTGCCGTCCACCCGAACAAGTAACTGCCTGGGATTATATACAGTTAGTTGTTAAGTTCACTTAAATGCTGTAATTCTTGGAATGGACAAAAACTGCCCTGAGTATCACTTTATTCCAAACCCATTTCAATTTCTGGAGTGCGCATGCTATATGCTAACTTCTGTTGAAGCCCAGTTTCGAACAAGTGGAGTGGTCTAGTGCCCAGATTATAGATTGTGGGAAATTGTGTTCCCTGTAATATGTTGGCTGCTGTGTCCGAAAACAACTAACCTTATAAAAGGGCCAATATCACATTAGTGATGATTTTATTTTATTTTATTTAACCTGTTACTCCAATGCATAAATAGGGGTTAGATGCAACTAAGAGTCCAACCAGCCTACAATTATATTGCAATAAAACGGCCTACAAACTGCATGACGGAATATCAAGATTCCTTTCAACCAACTGAAACGTCAAGAACAAGTGACTATAACCAGGCTAAGAATTGACCATTGCAGAAACACGCATTCACACATCATATCCATGGATCCAGTTCCCATATGTGATATGTGTCAGAGTGCTTTAACCACTGTACATCTCATCACTAAATGTTCCAGATACACAAAATGGCGGACAAAGAGCAAGCTTCCAGCTGACGATCCTAGTGTACTTAGCGATCCTAACATGATCACCACGATATTACAGTTCCTAAAAGACATTTCAGTATATTAATTGTTGTAATATCAGTAGGGCTCGGAAGTTCATGCCCTAAAAAACACTGAAATATGCATGCAAATATGCTCTTAAAAACTTGAAAATATGCCGAGAAATATGCAGTATTTAATTAAAACAATTAATGTCCCTTTGCAGTAGACAAGACGAGTTAGTATAAATAATAAATTAAGTTACCTTATTCCATAGAGTTTGAAGCAGAAGTGGTCCCGCTGCTATTATTAAATGCTATATTGCAGTTCACAACCAACACTTTGCACAAATGTTCAACTGTAAAGCATTGTCTGTTGTCTCGTCACTTTTGTAACGTGAAAAACTTCTCTCCACGTCACAAAATGTTATCGGGGAGTATTTAAATTATGTTAACTGCTTCACAGAGAAAGTCAGGTCCCTTGGTGTGACAGATGGTTTTCTTTCGAAGGTGTCTGAAATATCGCACATCTGTTTATAACCAGAATTTTTTGAAATTACATAATTCACTTTCTCTTTCACTTTTTGTCATATGCAACCAGGAACCGAACTTAGATCACATATGTTTTTTCAAAGACAGTAAGTGATTCATGCAAAGGAGATCTACAGCTTCCAATCCCGTTATGGCTATTGGTAAGACAGAAAAATGGGCAGATATGAAACTAAGATCCTCTTTTAACCCAGTGTCTGACAGAATATTTTGCACAGTTTCTATTGAAGCATCTTTCGAGCCCAATGAATTAACAACCTCTTCGATTATTTCTATGTGCTCAGCATAATATAAAACTGCACCGACCCATATTCCCCATCGAGTTAACAGGAGCGAGTCGGATATTAGATGCTGTTGATTTAAACAACTTAACTCTTTTAGAGGATTTAACAAACATTCTCTTTGTACTGGACACAAATCTCTATTTCTACCAGTGGGAAGGAATCGCGTATTGTCTTAGAAATGCGATGAAGAGCGTGTGCCAAACAAGTTATATGAATTAAGTTAGGAAAAATACCTTTCAGAGTTTGTCCTGATTTTGGCATATAAGGACCTGCATCAGTAACAAATAAAAGTAACCGGTCGTATTTGATTCCACATGGCAATTTCAAAGAGTCCATCAGAAACTGGGTCACAGTTAAATTGCCAGTGCCCGACAATTCGCCCACAATAAGAGGATAAGGTACAGTCTTTTGTTCATTATTTAAAGCACCCACGATATTAGCACTAGAACGGCGCTCAGAATCAGGAGTTTCATCAACAGACAACCACACAAACTGATCCGCTAAGTCATTTTGTATATTTGACAAGACGTTATTGTAACAATGTCCTACATAAATGCAGTGTAGTTTCTTCAGGCACATGTTGTCGAGTGTTCTTTGCAAGAAAGTTTTTAAATGTCGGATTATTAACTTTGAACAAGGGAATATCAGCAGCTAAAAATGCTTGGCACAAATCGTAGGAAAATTTAGTAACCCTACTTCCTAAACACTCTACTAGCTGTTTTTGAACAGGTTCTTTGTTTGCGAGTTTTCTGATTAAATTCTCCTTGTGTTTTGCTGTGTTCATGTGATGAACTATTTGAAATCTTTTCTCACTTCCTACATTTTTCTCACACGCTCCATAAAACAGTACGCTATTATCTGTAGATATTAAGTCACCCGAAAACTCTTTCTGTAAATTAATTAACCTATCACTCGAAGTTGGTTTTATTTTCGGCATTCGAAGAGCTCTTTAACATTTTATATGCCTAATTTAATCTAATTTAATTTGGTGGGAACCAGTTCACAACACTGTTACGTTTGAAGATCACAACATAACTACTGGGCAAGCGTTGCTATAATCGTGCTGCTCAAAACGTTGACCTGCACTTTATATTTGTTAATATAAACCTCTCAGATAACGCACTGATTATTCTCTATGCACACACATACAATGAAAGGGTGGAAACGGGATTCACTGCATGACAGCATGACTCAACATTAGTTCTCGCCACCTCGCGCATTGCATGATCATGTGCAATACTACCAATATGAAAAATATTATACAGATTAGAAAAAATAATAATAATAATAATAATAATAATAATAATAATAATAATAATAATAATAATAATAAAATAATAAAAAAAAACCATAAAAATCATTAAAATATGCGATATATAATATTGAAATCTTCGTGATTTGCATCATCATGTGCAATACTACCAATATGAAAAATACTATCCAGAAAAAAATAATAAAAAACCGTAAAAATCATTAAAATATGCAATATAGGGGCTATAATACCGAAATAATATGCATTTATCAAAATGAAGAAAATATGCAGTTATATGCATCATAAAATCATGTCCAAATAACTGAAAATTCCATAACTCGTGCACATAATTTAAAAGCATACATTTTTAACCCCTATTAAAAAACATGCAAAAGCATGAACTTCCTAGCCCTAAATATCAGTATAGCACTATTGTTTTTAAGACAGTTGTTTTGTTAATATTCCACGGTACTGTAAACTTGCCAACCAATATTATAAATATTTAGCTTTTAAGAGTTAACGAACATTGTAATTGAATAAATCATTGTATTAACAGTCATTTTGTAAATACTTTGTGCACAGTCGCAATAGGACCATGTAGTTAGGCGACTATAAACAAGTTTGAAATAAAAAAAGTCCATATTGCCTATCTCAGCACTGATATATTCTTCTATATGTCGACGTGACATAACAAAAATCCAAGGAACTCTTTCTGGGATTCACTCATTGGGAATTTTGCGGTCGCAGAATTTTTGTGAGACATGTTTAAATGTAGGTACCTGAAGTATGTCTCAAGGTATGTTACATGCAAACATCGCCATGCACATTTATTTGTAAAGTTGCCTATTAGATCATGTAGGCTGCCCCTGCAGTTGTTTAAACAATCATTTTTCTTTGAGAAAACCTGTTGTTTATTCCCAATGTAGGTTGTTTGGTAGATGTTGAGATTTCATCGCATACCCTACACGTTGTTCATACATTTGGCAGAGGTCTATTTCACCATGTTGTGAAAGCCCTATCAACAGAAGTCCATTTTTTCCACTATGATGACAAGGAAGATACCACTGGTGCAATGGCTAGTTAAAAGATAACTCACTGTTACAAATTGTGACGCCTTTTCAGGAAAAGTTTAGGAGTCTTTGTTATCCGCACCGAACTGTGCAATTTAGCTTTGAATGTAATAGAAATGAACGGGATTCACGACAATGTATGAGTACCACAATAATAAAGCATAGCGCAAAATAACCGACAAAAATATAACAATTCTGCAATAATGTTAAAATATATGAAATTAACGTAGCATTCTGTGAAATATGTAATGTACAGAGAGACCCAAAAAACATGTGAACCGCTAGGCTATTTTTCCACTGCGTACGCGAAAAGACCATAACAGCAGCTGATATACACAAGGTCACGATCATCACTTGTTTTTCTCTGCTCTGCTCACAATCAGTATTGAGCTGACGTGATATCCTGCGGGTGCATTATTACCAGTGTGCTTTATTATTTAGTAATGTACTTAGTCAGAAAGTGTATCATGAATCAGCATTTGTTTTCTGTTGCCCAGCGTGTATTTATTTATGATTCGTAAGTGTTAACTCAGTCAGCTCGCCAAGGTGCAGTACGATTTGCATAAAGAGTTCTATTTAATATTTTTCATGGACGTGTGTACACAAAATAATCATTATTGGACCTCTGAGAAACCTAATATTATTCATGAAATATCCCTTCGTGACGAAAAAATTGATGTATGATGCGCCATTACTGGAGAAGGTGTTATAGGCCCAATTTCTTTCGAGTCAACAGTTGACGCCCGTACATACTTGAATACAATATTGCGCCCTCTTTTTTAGAGAATTAACCGACAAGGTGCTGATTTTCCCTTTTTTCAACAACACTGCAACAGCTCATACAGCCAATCTTTCGATGAGAACAATTGAAAGTGTGTTTTAGGACAGAATTATCAGTAGAAATTTGGGGCCCCCTCGGTCCCGAGACCGGATCCCATGCGATTTATATCTCTGGGGTAACTTAAAGGACAAAGTGTACAAGACAAACCTACACACCCTGGAAATATTAAAACAAAATATTCGTCAGGAAATTGCCGGCATTTCTCAACGTGAACTACGGCGAGTGATGGATAATTTCCTAAAGAGATGCCGAAAATGTATGGACAACGAAGCGAGAGTTCCGTTAAACAGAAAACACTTATAGACTGCGCTAAGAACTAACTTTTTACTTTCTCTACTGGTAAGTAGGGGAAGTATTGTATTCCACCCAAAAATTCGATGTCGAGATTTCATCGGAAATATATGTTTTGAGGCCCCTGAATCCAAAAAAAAAAAAGCATTTTAGAAAAAGGTCCGTGTGTGTGTCTGTGTGTCAGTCTGTCAGTCTGTGGACAGCATAACTCAAAAACGAAAAGTCGGTTAAAAACCAAACTTGGTATTTAAGTTTAATGTCTTTCAAGGATGTGACAGGAAGAATTTGAAGAAAATAGCCCCACCCTAAACTACCCTTTATATGGAAAATGTTTCGAAAATTTTGATTTTCTTGAAAATGGCTAACGATTTTGATTAAAATCGTCATATGTTTGAGATATTTTTATGACAAATGAAATGTATATCTTGAATTTTCTAGCTATAGCCCCTGTAGTCGTATTTACTCTGGACGAGTTTTGCATAACTGGTAAACCGTTAGAGATAGACCAAATCATAATATACAAAAAATGTAGATCTTGCTAAAATACACAATTTATGTCTAAATAGATGTTCTTGTAGGGTGAACCATTTCGGAGATATTCCTTGTTATGTGTGTGAGTTTCGGAAAACTTAGAACTTTCCTGAAAAGGATCATCGTTGTTCATTTTTTTTATATATTAAGTGGGCAAAGGCAACAGAATCCCAAAGCTTTAAAACATTGGACTATCGCACAAAGCCTACTGTATTCTAATATTCCCCTTGTACCTACAAGGAAATAAGCAATAAGATAAGTTATACAAATGTTTATCTTAACTAACACGAAGAAGATATAGGAATAAGAGTTTGTAAGAATGGTTAGTACAAGAGTAGAGAAAGTCATGCGAGTGCAACACATCAGATTTTTTTGTTTAAACTGGAACAAGTACAAACTGTATGTATACACTGTAAGTCCCGTTTTCACTTCATTTCATTTTGTATTTTTTATTTTTATTTGTATGTACGTCCTTTTTTCATTTGATAATACAGTAGATCCTTTTTTTTTCACATCTTAGATCAAGTTTTCATTCACTTCACCAGTTCCCTCTGGCTTTTTGACAGAGTCCGTGTTGTCCGAGTTTCGATTATTCGAAGTATTGTCGGTCTTCCTTACCTCGGGTAATCGAGACTCGACTGTATATGTTAAATGATTTTCGCTACACTATTAACATTATCAGATACGATATTATGCCATATGCTTTCACGTATAATGTTAAGGGTTATGGTCCCTAAAGGGATATTCGACTCTCGAAGCTCACATGAAACAAAACTATTTCGTGTACAGGAGACGACGACGACGACGACATACTGGCAGGCTGTGGTTCAGCCCGACGATATTTTTCTGCGTACCTACCCTCAACAGGGTTTAACCGCAGGTAGAATTTTTGGTAAAGGGTGGTTAAGGGTGTTGTTTTTAAATTTAGATTATGGCTTATATAATAAGGAGGCTATTTTGCCCCTTAGCTGATGACTCACAGAACTCAGCAATGTTCGCATTCTGTGGAGGTAAAAGAGTTTTAAACAAGTTATAGATCTTTCGATCTTTTTAAATTTTGAATTTAGTTGGTGGGTTGAATTTTGAACCGAATAGCTCTTTGTTGGGATTATTTGTAGTTTAGCTTTTGCTGCTGATGGGTAAACTACTTTGTTATGGGATATACCCGCAAGCCATACGGGGAACCCTGTACGACCTGAAGCGGCGTGTTGTGGGGTCATAATCACCTAGAGATCTAACCAGGACGCTTTGGTGGTTGGGTAATTTGGCGTACAATTTTGCTGCCCGGCGCCTAATTTCATCCTCCACGTATGGAAGAGATGAGGCTTCGTGAAGTAGTCTCACGGGGAAGGTTAAAGGGACAGAGTAGATGGACCGAAGTCCTCTGTTCTGCGCCCTCTGGAGCCACAGAAGCCAACTACCCGCTGCCATGCCCCACACTTCACAGGCGTAAAGCATGAGGGGGATAATCAGGGCTCTGAATAGGTGTAGTTTCAGGCGGACTGGCATCTCGGATTTCAGCATAGGGTACAGTGAGGCAATAGCCCCCTGCGACCGCACTGATAGGTCTCTGATATGACCTCGAAATGTTAGACTTTTGTCTAATTTAACTCCCAAATAGGTGATGGAGTCTCTCCACTGGATCCTTTGACCCCGAAGTTGGAAGGTGGGGCAGTCTGCAGGTGTGGGACGTCTCGTGAACAGGATGGCATGGCTCTTGTCTGGATTAACAGACATTCTCCATCGTCGGCACCAGTCTTGGACTAGGCGGAGGTGTCTTTGAATAGGGTTGAAGGCTCTGTGGATGTTTCTGTTGGTGCAGTATAGTAGTACGTCATCTGCATATTGCGCAAGATTGACCTGTGGTTCGGTTGGGAAGTCTGCCATGTAGACACTGAAGAGGGTAGGGGACAAAACAGAGCCCTCGGGGACTCCGCCTCTTATTGGCCTAATTGTGGATTTTCGTCCAGCAACTGTGACTATGAGGGTCCGGTGTCGGAGGAAACTGTGTAGGATGTGAATGAGTTGTGTGGGTAGCCCCAGGTGAATCAGCTTATGAAGTAGCCCTGTGTGCCAGGTGGTTGAGAAGGCCTTTTCCACATCCAAAGATACCGCAGCGGTGAATGCGCGTTCCTGAAAACCCAGGGCAGCAGCCTCCACCACACGCAGCAGTTGCTGAGGTGTAGAGTGCCCAGGTCGAAAGCCGAACTGATGTTCTGGGATGGCTTGTATGTTTGTCAGTAGAGGGGATAATCGGGTTAGGATCATCCTCTCTAGAACTTTCGAGAGGATGGACAGAAGGCTTATGGATCTGTAGTTGGAGGGGTGTACCGGGTCTTTCCCAGGTTTCAAGATGCATATCACCCGAGCCTCTCTCCACTCGCGTGGAAAGTGACCCAGGGTAAGGCACATATTGAAAACTCTAGTTAGGAAGAGCACGGCGTTGAAGGGAAGGTGACGAAGCATGAGGGGAGTTAGTCCGTCAGGTCCCGCCGCCTTTTTGATTTTGAGGCGTTTTAGTGCGCCATGGGTTTCGCTGGGACGTATCACCGGTAGTGGTTCCGCATCCTCCGGCGGACGTCATAAGAATCGACGTACTTCTTGGCGGGTACGTTCTGAGAATCTATAATCCTGGGGGTCGTCTCTGGGACACATGGTCCGCTCTAGATAGTCAGCGAACACGTTGGCTTTGGCTTCAGGCTCGTATGCCAGGCCTCGGGTGCCCTGAATTGGCGAGTTGTATTGGCCACGACGGTTTCGAAGGCATCTGGCGATCTTCCACACGTCCCCACTTCCAGTGTCCAGGCTGGCCATCTTGCTCTCCCACGCTTGCACTCGGTGCTCACGCAGTCTAGCCCCGACCAGTCGGCGCAATCGCCGTAATAGGGCTCTGTTGTGGGGTGTGCGATGCCTTTGATAGAGTCTTCGTGCCGCCCAGGACCGACGGATAAGTAGGATTATGTCAAGTGGGAGGACGTCTGGATGTAAGGGAGCTGGAGCTCGGATTGTCAGGTTTTGGGCAGTTCTTGTCACAATGGATGTGAATGAAGAAACTGCCGCTTCAAGAGTTGGGATGTCGTTGATTCTGGGGTTAGGTGGGATGGAGGTACGAAGGCAGTTACGGACACCTTCCCAGTCCGTTTCCCGAGTGTAATTTGAGCTGTCGTGACTGGCAATCCGGGTATTGATTTCTGCCAGTACTGGGTTGTGGTCTGATTGGAGAGCATTTATTGATGTCAGTGTGAGATGAAATGGGAAATGCTTTATGATCGCAAAGTCTATGACAGAGGGTAGTCCTAGACCATGCGGGTGATGTGTGGGTTGCCACGGGCCCTCCACCCTTAGTTCGGGGTCCGCGTCGATGAGGCGGATGATGGAATTGCCTCGGGCATCCGCCCTTCGACCACAGTGCCAGCGTTGGTGTTTGGCGTTGAAGTCCCCAGCTAGGATGACGTTGGGATAAAGGGCTAGGATGGAATGGTAGTCATTAGGGACAAACTGCCTTCGTGGAGGGTGATATATTGAGACTATCAGTATCTCTGTGCCGTCAAGGTTCAGAGTGATAGCCGTGGCCTCTAGTGTTTGAAGGGGTGGGAGCTGGATTGGGCGATGGACTACGTTTTGCCTTACGAACACCGCCGTTCCGCCTCCAGGACGACCTTGACGATCAGTTCTGTGGCAAACGTAGCCCGGTAAACGGAAGCGAGCATTTGGGCGTAGGTGGGTTTCGCTAACTAGAATAGCGTCTAGGGCATAAGTGCGGGCAAAGTGGGATAACTCCCCCGCCTGGCCAGCCAATCCGCACGCGTTCCAAAACGCGAACCGAAATGAGGTGCTTGGCCTAGTTTGTCTGGCCATTTTCGGTGTTTTGAAGTACGGAGGTTAGGAGGGCGAGCCCCTCCATTACAATGAGCGTCTTGGCTGTTGAGTCGCTCGCAGAGCTATATCTCACGATGAGATCGCAAATCCTTTGCCCATGGGTCTGCAAGACTAGCTGCGCCCATTTGAGCAGGTCATTGAGCTGAAAGGAAGAGGATGAGGGGGTGTTGTTTGTGGAAGGAGGGGGTGCTGGTGTCTCCTCGGTTCTAGCCTCCTCGGCTCTAGCCTCCTCCTGATGTTGTCGGATGGTGGAAACATCCCTCGCTTCGACCACTCTGGGTGCTCGTTTGGGCTTCCGGGGTTTTCTCTCCCTCTGCGGCCTTGGGATTGTTTGTGGGGGAGGTTTATTTTGGGGCTGATGTTGTGTGTTGTGTGATGGTTGCTGGTGTTGTTCTCGAGTCCATGGATTACCCGAGGGGCGCTGGTTCGTTTGAGCCTGCGAAACTCTAGGGGTGTTGGCTAGTTGGGGTTGAGGGGCCTGGTAATTTGAGGTGGAAGGTCTCACTTGGTCTCCTCTGACGGGAGTTTGACCTTGAGGTATCTGTGGTCTCCTGGAGGCGATCACTCTCTTCCTCGCAGGGCAACCTCCATAGCAGGCCACATGTTTGCCCTTGCAGTTTGCGCAGGTGGGATCATCTGTGATCTGTCTAGGGCAGGATTCTTTGTGGTGCGCATCACCACAGCGAAGACATCTAAGGTTTCTGCGGCAGAAATGGCTCGAATGGTTGAAGCCAAGACACCGGTAGCATTGTGGGGGCCCAAAAGAACTCCTCACAGCTTCCACCTTCACCCTGAGGTAGCAGAGAGACGTGACTCCGTCGATTTTCATCTCCGGATCACACGCCCTCTCCACCACAACCAGGAAAAGAGGAATAGGTCTCTTGGCTTCCCCGTTCTCGCCCGGTTTGGTAAGTTGCCTTACCAGTCGAGGGGTGATGCCTTTGCGTCTAAGCTCTTCTTCGATATCGCCCACGGGCGTATCTAATGGAAGACCTCTGATGACGCGGCGGATGTCTCGAGTTTTGTCGAGACCAAACGTAAAGTAAGGGAGATTTTTCTTGTCAAGGACAGATAGGAGGGTGTTATAGTCCCTCACATGGTTCGTCTGAAAGACATAGCGGCTTTTCCTCCTCGTCACCGAGCACGACCCCGAAAGTGTTGGCATGACTTCTTTTAAGAAGCCCACCATACCCCTGAAATCGTCTACAATGATAGGCGGAATATGCCGCTTGTCTGATTTTTCAGTTGGTTCACCAGTTGGTTCTCCAGTTTGCTCGTCAGTCGAGATAGTTGATGTGTTCTGTTGGCGCTTCTTCCGACGGTTGACCACCTCTCGAAATTGTGCCTCGTCCACCTCAGTAGAGATGTCAGAGGAGCTTGCCTCGTCTTCGTCCATCCTGGACGTTTCAGACTGGACGACGGTCTCGTCAGTATTGGATTCCGCATCTGAATCCTCGCGGGAGCTGTCAGAGTTTACCTCTGAGGTTCGGCCTAAACGTGAATTTGGTTCGCGTTTAGCGCCTTGGTTGGACGTATATCCGGTTAATGCCAAACGTTTGGCGTTGCCATTTCCACCTTGTATAGGCTTTCGGCGTCGCCGGTTGACTGTCTCCTGAGGTGAGCTTGCGGAGACGTTATTGTTTGCGCCAGATGTGCTGGGCATTGCTGAGTCCTCGTTGTCGAGTCTGGTTTTGCTGTTTTTAGCAGTGGGATTTGGTTTTGTAGACATAATATTGTCGGGCTGACCACTTACCTTCAGCAGCGGTTGCTAAGAAGCGCTGCCAACAGAGGACCGAACACCCAAAAAGGATGCGCCTATATCCACCCGAAGGTGTTGGCTCTAGCCTTGTTGACAAACCGCTACTGCTTGTTAGTCGGGACCTTGCTCGCTGTATATTGGAGACCAATACCGATGCTTGATACAAGCACCAATCAGGCACTCCAATGCAAAGTCCAATCTCGATAGATGTTGCCGCTCCGGGAAAGCAGTCTTCGGTAAGCTCTAAAGTTTGCTTTCCAAACCTCTTATAGAGCCACCCTACGATGACTTTGGCTAATGTATTAGCCCGAAGTACGAAGCCTGTGCACCACCGGCATGCGCACTCCACCTTCTTGCGGGATCTCCTGCTCCGTGGGGGATGGCTGAAAATTCCGTCCTTTCCACCAGTGACAAGCAAAACACGTCCGCTCTGGTCGAACGACGACGTGAGAATGTGTACAGGAGATATACCACGATGTACATTAAGTACTCATAACATCAGTGCAGATGTGAAATTCAAATAGTCTGTGGCCGAACTAATGAGATCAACTCAATATAGTTTATATTGAGGGTCTGGAGTACTGAGCAAACATGCGTTTCGTTTAAGGCATTAAATACAACCAATAAGAACAGAAAAGCCAATGCAGAGTGTGCAGTTTCCAAATAATATTCTTCATTTTTTGGGAAGGGGCAAGGGAACGAACAGAGGAACGCACTGCGCGATATGGAATATTGAAACAGGGTTCTCTGTGCAAGAGAATACAATGGCCAGTACACATAGTCATATTGATTATATGATTAAGATATATGGGGAAACGCTGAAAGCTATTCTAAAGTCATGGCAACAGACACGCCCTCGGGTCGTTAATACCACAATGCTTCCTTTGCAGATGCCGCAGCCACTATCCCGGGTTTCTAAAAAAATTATGCACAGCAGAACTCTCCACCAAGAAAATATGTATTTGCTAGAAAGCTTACAAGTCTTATATATTAAATGGAGGATAGTCACACTTAAGCAATAGGAGATCCAAAGTCGAAGAAAATAAAGACACAATGACACTATCTTTCAAGGGACAATTAAAAAGCATTTTCTTCTAATTATGGAACCAATAAAATATCCAAGCTAGAACATTTTATCCTTGTATAGAGCATTATCAATACAGAGCGAGAAAACTCTGACGTAACATATGAGGCTCGCATTTGGGAGGTCCGAGGCTCAAATCCTCCCACACAGTAACGCGTGAATGAGGTTTCTTATAGGGTTTCCTCAGTCATCACAACTGGCAAATGCCTAATACTTTTGTAGGCTACAGGTGGCCTCAAAACATATATAGTACTTCCGTTGAATTCTCGACATCGGATTTTTGTATGTATACAATACATCCCCTACTAAGTATATGTATTAGAGAAGGTAAAAGTTATTATACATCTTGCGTTGTTTAAAAATCACAATCTATTACCTGGGCACTAGAGCACTCCACTTGTTCGAAACTAGGATGTCGCTTGGGCTTCAACATAAGTTAGCATATAGCATGCGCACTTCGTTTGGATAGGGATTATTAGCAACAATTTACCAGGTAGGTGATCTTCATCAACAGTGATCTGACATAAATACTGTACTTTTTTTATGCAATTATTTAGATCACATCACCAATTTCGTCCTCTGTAAACGCACTTTTCTCAAAATACTGGCATCAAAAAAGCGCACAAGCCATACATAATCATCTACGTAACGTATTGAACCATTTATGCTCGTTACATCTTCAACATTGATCCGACCCTCTTTATCTTGGGCGCCCTAGATATGTAATTCCAACTGGTTTGTGTTTAATTATTATGCTTTGATGCTCTGCTTCTATTCATCTAACGTAGATGGGTCGACCATCATTTCTTCTCATTATTATGTCATTTATATTCCCCGTTTATAAGTAATTTATTATATTTTAATTTTTAATACGTTCTAATGTTTTTATACCTTCTCCATTTGCTAAATATCTCACTACTTCTGGTTGGAGTCACCTTTCATCTGCATGCTTTAGCTGTGTAAACACTGAAGCGAGAGAAGAGTTTTCTATAGTTTTAATCTAGTTTCTTTCTTTGCTTTATTTTTAAATGTCATTTAATTATTCCATGAATATGATACATCTGGTTGTTTTTTATTAACACCATTATCCAAATTATTGCTAATTACAATTCTGCTTCTTCTTATCGCAGACACCCAAAAGGATGTAGGTAATTATTGTTTTTTGAAGGGATATTTGTAAATGATAGAATGATGTGATTCTCTGCTTTAGTTATTATACCTGATCGCCCGCAAGTACATCGATTATTAAAAACACATTTGATAAAACTTAATTTTAAGTTTCCATTGTCTTAAAACTTCGTCTGTGCGAAAGTCAAAAAGTAGAGCATTCCTGTTTCACCCCTTTGTTTACAAGTATGCATTTAGCAATTATTGTATCTTCAACTTTATTTTAATTTTATTTTCTTTGTATAGAGTTTAAATTACGTGTATTAGAAATTATGTTACTCCTCTTTTATGCACAATTTCCAGATTTATCTATGACTACGTAATCAAAGGCCTTCATAAAATCTATAAATAATACAGTTGTTTATTTGTTAAACTCTTTATGTTTTCTAATATGCGGTTAGTATTACCTGTACAACTCCTTCATTTTCGGAATCAGGTTTGTTCTTGTAATAAAATATTTTCTCTTGTTTTCGGCAGTATTTAGCAATAATTTTTGTGTAGATTTTATAAACGCTACAAAGAAGACTAACACAATGATCGAATTCTCTCTAATTTCCTTCTTTTAATATAGGTACAACGAGTGCAATGTACAATGTACCATTTGTTCGACGAATCTCGGTTCTGTTGCGCAGTGGATACAATCCGCGAATGGATTAGCATACATATGTTATAATGACTCTATAACAAGAAATTGTCAGTGAGTTGGTAGCCTGATTGTCTCCATTCCGTTGTCGTCAATGCGTCCGTGGAGTAGAATTTCATCTATATTAGATCTTTTTCCGTCTTAGTTGGTCTATTGTGGTGTTGTATGCGTCTGTGAACTGCAGTTGCAGATCTTTCCGTAACTCTTCAATGTAGAAGCGTTCCCTTGCTAGTTCATATCCTAGGCGTGACAATGTGTACTTCGACAGGCATAGGGCCTTTTTAAGGTACATGGCTTTCACCTTCTCTATCTGTAGGAGGTCTCTCTTTGTTAAATGTGTCCACATGGTGTCTAATCCATATGCGACGATCGGTGTGATCTTCGCTTTAAGGAGCGCCAGCCCTGTGTCCAGGGAGTCTGTGTATGAGGTTGGTGTCATTCATAGCTAATATTACTGCTGCTGCTGCTCTGACTGTGATGTGTTTGCTGAAAACCGTTCCTCGTGTCTGAAAGATGTCCCCTAGATACGAGAATGGCAACACATAGGTTCCATAATAAAATTTACAATACCAATAGACACCATGAACCATATCCCCAGTGTATTTGTGAGCTGAGCGCGAAATTCTGCGGCCGTGTCATAATGTGTCAGAAGAGAACAGTATCCTGAACAGCTTACTTAAAAAATAACTGAACAATGACTCAGTGAAGTTAACTTTACATTATGCACATTGTGCGCTTTTCCTACTATTAAAGAATTAAAAGAATTAATGAGAAATTGTAAATCTGGAGCGCTTATGTGAAAGTCCGGTGATTTATTTTCCTCTGTCAGATCAAAACAAGATTTTCCTTGACATCAGATATTACGAAAATGAAATTGCTCCACTAAATAAATATTCACAAACTTAACAGACAAAAAAGCTGAAAAGTTGTTGGAAAATTTAAAGAAGGTAAAATTCGTAAAAAGAAACATTGAAAAGTACCAGAAAGCGGAAACTATAGTATGGTTTTCTCTTTTCACACATTTAAAATGAGAATTTTCGTTCCGTTAATTTGGCTACCAGGCTAGAGTGTATTAAATTGGAGATTCATATTTTTTGTAGCAATAGAAATGTTTAAATATTTTAAGGCAGCAGAATCAAGACACATCCAGCTCTGTTATTCAGTGTTTCCCAAACGTCTATGCTTTCCATCACATCGTTTACATTTACTCTGTCCTCGATAATGTTTTTCCTTCAACGCATTTGCAGAAAGCTCTGTAACATTATCGACTGTTCCTACGAACTCAAATACAATTTTAGTTAATGTTCAGAGTCTTGACTCACCACCTTGAATTTGTTTTCGTATACTTTAGAACAGCGATGTCGAATCCTGTCTCTTTGGAGACGCTTATGTAATGAACGGCTATCCCCACTCCACTCCTTCTGTCGGAGAGTATCCAGTGACGGACACAAACAGGCAATTCCATGGCGATTTTTAAGTCATGCCTTTAATTCTGGTAATGTCGTCAGAACACCTCTTCATTCTGGATGATTTTTGCATAAATGGGAAACGGTAAGGGACAGACAAAAACTTACTAAATAAAAAATTAGGATCTCGTTAAAACACACAATTTATCTGAAATACTTCTTTTTTTCTTTTGAGTGAACCATTTCCGAAATATTCTTTATTATCGATTTGAATTTACGAATACTTACACTATTCTCAAATACGAATATGTTATTCGTTTTTTTATCTGTTGGCCTTGCAAAGAGAACGGAAGTTGAAGGGCTTCGCATAGCAACCAGATCTTAAAACATTTCACTATCGCTTAAAGCGTATTCTATTTCCCTTGCACTTACAAAACATTAGCAATAGACACTTTCTGAAAATGGTTATGCCAATTAAAATAGAGAAGTAAACATTTGCAAGAATAATGTGTATAAGGGTGAGTATATTTGCCAACAGAGTTTCTTCAAATTGAACTGTAGATTTTAAACGTCTGTATCGCAATACGTTACGCGACGATCACTTCGCCGCCAAATATTGATAACCTTCTTAAACGTAAGCAGTACCAAAGAAGTTACTAATGAACAGATGTTTATCGCATAAGATTTGGGAGTGCTTTCGTAAGTCAAGTGCAACGCACATATCACCAAACTGCCACTGCAACACACTGCACGGCTGGGGGGTGATAGCGTGGCAAAGTCCGCGTATAGTAGAGTGAGGTAAACCCAACATCTCTTTCGCAAACGTCGAACATCGCTGCTTTAGAATGAACGTTTTCTTGCCCAACATTTTAATTCCTTGAACGCTCATTACGGTGTTAGTTCTTGTTTGAAGTAATGATCACGTTGACATCAAAGACTGAAGTTAGCCATAACTTTGTTTTATGACCATTGCACTTAATTTTTCCTGTTTTCTACATCATGTGAAATCCACGCGCGATTTAGTGTAGAAAAATACTAGCAAAGTGCTACAATGTTACATTATTATGTTTGCAATACATACATACAGCATAGAATTTTCTCACCAAAGCGGCCTGGGTTCGATCTCAACCGCATGTGAGATTCGTGGTGAACGAAGCGGTGCTGGGGTGGGTTTCCTTCGGGTTCTCCGGTTTCCCCCGCCGTCTCATTCCACCGGTGCGCCATCTTCATGTATCATCAGTGTCACCGCCTGCGGTGCCGTAGTAGTAAAAGCGGGCGTTAAACACTACCAAAAAAGAAGCATAAAATGCTCTTGTTTCCATACACATTTCTTTTTTAGCGTCACGAGCGTAAATACCTTCGTTAATTCAGCACGTTCTATACCTTTGCGCTCTTTACTGTGCACAATGCTTGGTAAAGTTACTGAAAATCAATGAGAGAAGCTTCTACAATGAAATTGTTTCCGCTTCTTCACAATTTGTTTCAGAGTGTGAAAAACGTTTCTATGGTTACAGCATCTCCCATTCGTAAAGCTCAGTGATCACTGATAAACAGATTTTCAATTTTTCGGAAGCAGCAATCTGGCGGAAAATTATGTACAGCTCAAAGGAAATCTGGAATAAAAAATTCAACAGTCCTTTCCACGTAAAACCCGGAGCATTCGTTTCCATGATACGCAGTTAATGACGTCAAGCCCCACGTGTCTGCGTGAATGTAGCAGAATAATGGGGATAAATCTGTCAAAGTCGGTCACCAGATGATAGCACGCCTGAATAGGGGCTAATGCAAACAGTAGAAGGTAGGTATAGCAGAAACCTAATGTGAACGGGTTTATCTGAGTAAATAATGCCAAATCCACTCCGTGATAAAACAAGAGTGGCCAGGGGAAAAAATGTTTGATTATTAGAGACTGGGCTTTAAACCTTCCACGTTATTTGCTCGTGTTCGTTGGGCGTCAGAGAAATAACCCCCAAGTTTATAGTGCAACTGTTGATTAAAACCATTAGGTACATGATGCACTTTCTGCCTTTAGTGTAAGCAATAGGCCTAAATCAGCGTATGTGTGTACAGCTGAATGGGTGACTGATCCTTTTTGCAATTATGTGAAAAATAATACATTTCAGCGTACGCAATCTTAAATGAAATTCATGATAAACCGAGATAAATGTAAAACAAACATTAATAATCCTTGGGTTTTGATATATTTTAATGAGCGGACATAGAAATCCCTAAGTACTAAACGACGGAAGGAAATAAAATTCCACTGCCATTGAATTATAGGCAGGACGTCATAGACAACAAACCACCCCCACCGCTTTTACAGTCCTTCGGTATTTACCATCAACTCGGGCCGGTTTTTACCTGCCTGTCATTGACCCTTGGTCTCTTGTTTTGTATCCTCTGTAGTGTATAGGTTTCGATGTAGATAAATTGAGGCTAACTGCTCAAGAATTCCTATGTCTGTTAAGGGGTATACATATATTTCGTGGATTACGATGATGAAATGTTGATTCCAATTTTAAAAGCTGTAGCTTCCTGAAATAGTTCTAAATTTCTGTAGAAACGTATTACTGTGCTATAATGTGGCATTCTGTTGCTGTGGTACACTCGTATAATTTAAATGTTTTTCCCCAAAAGCCTATGAATACCCGGCAGATTGGTTCACTATTCGGTTCACTATTCGGTTCAGCGATTCTTGATTTTAAAATGCCTGATGTTTCATTCGTATGACTTTTTCTATCCTACTATTGTTTATTTTAAATAACATCTATAGACATTTTTGTGAAAAATATTTTTCTCTCTACTTCATGTTAATCGAGGTAAACATAACCTCATAGATGCGAGATGAGAATAGAGGGAATACAGTAGGTTTAAGCGACAGTCAAATCTTTGAAGAGCTGTCGCTGTGTAATGACTGCGCAATTCCGTTCTCTTAGCAGGAACGTTAGGGGGGTTCCCCGTTCGAGAAAATTATAAGTATTTTAAAATTGAAACCAATAAGAAGGTAACCCTTACTCTGAAGTGGTTAACTGCAGATATTACATAAATTGTGTGCTTTAGAGATATATACCTACATTTTTTGGGCAGTAAGATTTTGTCTTTCTTTTACTATTTACCAGTCGTGCAAAAGTCATTCAGAATGAAAAGCACTTAAGGAGCTATTCCCTAAAAATTGGACATATACATTTAATTTGCCGTGAAAACATCTAAACTTTTCGAAAAATGTTCCTTGTACAGCGTAATTTGGGATGGAAGATTTTCTTGAAAATCCTCTTATCGTTTCCTTGAAAGACAACTTCATTACTATTTTACCTACTTTTCGTTTTAGGTTATGAGGTATGCTGTTCTCTCTCTCTCTCTCTCTCACACACACACACGCACGCACGCACACACACACACACACACGCACGCACGCAAAGATACACACAGACGAACCTTTTTCTAAAAATATTTTCTTCCTTTATTCAGGGGCCTCAAAACATATTTCCGGTGAAATCCCGACATGGAATATTTGGATGGAATACAATACTTACTACTATACGCAGTAGAGAAGGTAAAAATTGCAATTTATTAGGTCGGGTGAACGAAGGGGCCACAAATCGACACCTAATTTTGTTATGAAACATTTCACTTATTTCATTTAAGATTCAGTGGTCTTATGCGTCGTAGTAGAATCATGTTGGAACCGTCCATAAGATGTTTTTCTACTGTCAAGCGACTGGGTGGTGCTAGAATTAGTCTCCGACATCGCTCGGCATTGATTCTTTCGTTAAATAAAATGGACCATATTATTCTTCTAGCATCTACTACACCATACTGGTGATAGTGAGGCGCTTCATGAGGTAGCACAGGGTTTTCTGAAGCCAAATATTGACAGGTGGGAGCGTTCATGCAATTTGTTTAACGATTTTCGAGGCGATGGCTCTAAATTGGCACCAGTTTGATCTAGTTTATTTACTCTCAAAAATGATCTCCCAGAATGTTTGTTGTCTAACACAGAACCCTAAGCTTCAAATGTATTCACGATCGCACATATAATTTTTCTTGCAGATGCTACAGATGATACTTTCAGCAAAGCCCTGTGGTCACGGCGAGTAGACTTGTGTTTAACGTAAACTTTGCAAATATATAAGCGTTGTTCCACAAATAAGTGGGACACCGCATTTACTGTAGCATCAGAAGCACCTAAACGGAACTGTTAACAGTTGGAAATGGCATCAATGAATCTTCGAGCGGATCTGAAATCCCGCTAGATGGCGAAGGAAGAATGGAAAAGAGAAAGGCATCGAGAGGGTAGGCATATACTATAACGATCCCTTAGTTATTTCTAGGCTTCGGACATGCATTTAGGATAGGTGCACCTCTAGTATACCAACCGGAACGTTGTTTACAAGCGAGCGCTTAGGGTGAATGGCAGGCGGTGCTTGGGCCGGGGGAGATAGCAGCAGTGGCGGTTATTCAGGTGAAGCAGGTGAAGAGGTTTTCACCTGAAAATAGCAGTATTCTATTTTTTTAATGTTGGCATTATTACTGTCATTCTAACAGTTTAGTCACAAATTTCAGCTGCTAGGAGTCGTAGCAGGGTCAGTGACCAACCCTTCTTTTGTTTGGAACTTACAGCCAGGCAATCGGCAGGGAAAATTGGTGGGAGGGCATCCTCAGATCGGTTCCAAGGACAAGTGCAGATGTCAGGATTAGGGAAGAAACTGCTGCACTAAACAGCTTGGTTGCCATGGCAACATGACGTCACGAAACAACGTACTACGGGGAAATAACACGGGCATGCACATGTTTGAGGCAAACAAGAAATATTTTCACTTGGGTAGAGGCACAGAACACGGTAGAGGGGATGGTTTTTGTTTTCGCGCGCTTAGAAGATAGTATTCGTTTACCTCGAGGAAGAGCTGGTGGTAAACTTAAAACGTGGTGTTTTAGATAACTGTGAACGGTAGGTATAATTTACGAGTTTGCTAGACTCCAGTGCTTTTAATATTTAAATTACGGAATGTAACTGTTTTGTTATGAATCCAGTGAACGATATGGTTTGCAATTTGCTAGAAACCCCATTTTCCAGGTGGAAAGATGAAGACAAGAAGGATGTTTTAAACTTTGGGCGGCCCACTGATATCATTGATGTAGCCCTTAAAAGAGAGGATAAGAAAATAAGGAAGACTTATAACATTAAATTCAAAAGCTCTTGGCTCGATAACTATTTTTGGTTATGCAGTAGCCGTAGTTTGCAAGCGCTAGCAACAAAAGTAACGTGTGGGACAAAGAGAGATTCACAGATTTCATTAATATAACCCGTTCCCTTCACAAGCACAATGATTCGGCGGGACATTTAAAAAAAATAGAAACACAATGGCTGACGCTCTTCAGGAAAACAGCAGACTTTTTCATGTGCGTTTCAATGGAAATGTGACATTAAATAGGCTTTTCCTGTAGTTGATCATTAAATCAACATTGTATTTAGGTAAACAAGAGCTTGCATTCTGAGGTCATGATGAGAGTGCGCTTTCGCTAAGTCGGGGAAATTTCAAGGAGCTTGTGTACTGAAACTCCATTAGAAATCCAAAACCACTATAATAAAATTAAAAGTATATTCAGCGGTGATTCTAAATCTATACAAAATGAGGTGATTGGATGTATTTCGGAATACTTACAGACCTGAAATTAATGTCTCAGATTTTTTTTTTTCTGTTGAAGTTGACGACACTACAGATATTTGTCAACAGTCTCAGTGCTCTATCATTGTAAGATACGTGAATACAGAGAGCACATTGGTTGAACGATTTTTCGGATTTCATGATGTGAGTGTTGACAGGTCCGCGGAAACATTGTTCCTTTTGCTGCATGGTGTTCTTAAAGAATTTAATTATGAACGTAAATTAGTTGCACAATGTTACGATGGAGCGAGTGTTATGTCAGGACATTTGAATGGACTTCAAAAAAGAATCAAGAACAATGCTCCTCAGGTAGTTTTTGTACATTGTTTGGGTCACCGTTTAAATTTGATTTTAAAACAAAACTATATATTTGCATCCGCCATGTTTATTTCTCTCACTTACTACGCGAACTGTCATATGTATTGGACGAAAATGAATCATAGTGTGACAGTTTCTTTTGTGTATAGCTCCATTGGATACAAAAAGTTCGGTAAAAAATGTTGGACCGTGGTACACCGACTTTGCATTGTATTTTCAGCATGCTTAAGTGAACTTCTTCACCTATTTTGTAAGGCACGAGCCGCCACTGGATAGCAGTGAAACCCTGTGCGCACGTAACCATTTTCCAGTCAAAGTGCAACCAAACAGCAACCGTGTCCGAAGCCTAGTTATTTCTTTGTCATTTTAAATCATTATCAGCGGTACTGTCAGGTATTATATAACCAACAAATAAATTGAACAGCGTTTCCGTACCAAGGCCTATCTCTCGGCTGCTGTATCCCCCACCTCTGCTTACCACCACCGTCATGAGTGGGATGCAGTACTAGAGGGTGGGACATCATCAGTGACCCGGTACCTCCCGGCCGATATATGCGTCTTTGCAACCATAACAACTAAACTACCAAATGTAGGTAAATAAAATAATTTTGAATCACCTCACATACTAAGTTGAAGACAAAAATCGGTGCAATTTTAACAAATTATAAATACAGTAAAAACACCAAAACATATGATTTATAATATTGCTTTTTCTTTCTACCTATCAAAAATGGGAATTTTTCTCTGCGTTAATTTCACTCGACTTTTTTTTTATTATTTTTTTAGAAGGAGAGAAATACTTTTTGGAGTCACTGTATTTATTATAATTATTTTTTCTGATAGTTGTTTTAGCGGATATCTCTCTGTTAGCAGCAAAACACTGCACTTCCTAATAGCATGATGAAAATGCGTCAATATACCACTGCATTTATTGTTGTTGGAGCGAAGAAAAATCTGCATATCTATTCCTCCCCACATTTGTTGTCATTTATCCAAAACGCTCTAGCATCTAATGGGGTACTTTGGAAGTCTCGCATTAGATTTCTTTGTGCAAGAATTCGCATATGTTCTTTAAAGAGAGACTTAAAACTGCATTAAGTTTTTCTGTGGCATTTCTGCTTCTCCTTTTGTCTAAAAGGATTCACAAGCTAAACTCTTTTTAAACATCTCCTCTTAATACCAGCATGCTTTGTCTGTGCTGTTACATTCTAGAACCAAGTTGCATATCATGGCGATCAACTATAAATGCAAATGTGCAACGGAAAAGCTGTGTGTTCTACAGACTAGAGATTCCTGATAAAGCGAGCGTTCATATCAAAACGTAGGGCAGTGTTGGCTCATTGAGTTCAAAAACATCATTGTCGTTCAAATGACTGGCTTAAGCGATGACGAGAATATTCAACCATCATACATTTACGGCGAGTCAGTCAGGATTTGGGGATAAAACTGTAACTTTTAATGTGCGTATGCAGTCTACGCTTAAATATCTTGATTGTTTTGCATATTGTCTTCTAATTACATAATATGAAAAGCATTGTCCTATTCTGTTCTTTCGTTCCTTCTTTCCTTCTCTTTTTTTTCTTCTCTTTTATTGTTTCATTTGTACAATCCCCTTTAACCTCATTGGTCATTCGGGAGCTTTGACTAGAGAAACAACTGATGCTGTTATTCGATAAACTGTTAGGATTTAAAATATTTATTTATGTAACTGGTGCATAATCTGATTGTGACACGAATATATGTAAATTTTTACGAGTGTCACGGTGAAAAGGTTGTACACGCATCAGAATACGTAAAACTAATTAATCAATTTGCTAAATGAAAAACTGTAAGACTACAGATGTATGACGTAATGTAGTTGCTAAGCAACACTTAAAGAGGAAAATGGCACGTAATGATAAAACTACTGAAAATATAGATTATATTCTGCTTGACATTTTGAACGAGTGTTAAGAGTTTATTAATTCCAGTACAGTCAAAATATGTTCATGAAAAAGAACACGAAAAGTTTTGTGAATTGAGAAACGAAAAATGAGGCGATTCTTGTGTTCGAGTGTTGCTACACTTGCGAGAGTGACGATTTCAAGTTTTCTTACCGGCACACTGGAGAAAATGATGTGCCGATGTCGTCATTGCTGTCTTGTTGCCATGCGAGGCTCGCGCGAAATACAGGCTACGGCCCGATTGCGTCATCTTTGGAACAGCTGATCGAAGGGAACCGACCGAAGCCGAACGTGAATGTGACTTCCCCGTTTGGAGGAACAGCGTAAGGAAGTGATATCCATTGAATTGTCACTCATTATTGAAAATAAAAACACGTAACAAAAATACCTGCACAATATTATAATACGTTACATAAATAATAAATCACATATCAATATAATAAAGATTAACTATCTATCTCAATAGCTGCTGTTATTATCACCAAACTTTAAACGTGAGGCACGTGATTATTGCCAAACTTAATTGCACTGAAACTGAATATACACATGTAAATGGAAATACTCCATCCTCAATATTTTTATTTTTAGTGGCCCATTGTGACTAACCGATATATTATTATAACTAGTCAGTCATATTAAAATAATGGTAATATTGATATGCTGCCTACCCCGGAGAAGCTGGAAGACTTATTTTTCAATATCACTTGTATAAAGTACTTACCAATGTATCCACTTACCTTACATAATATTTATTAATGATGGAATTTATAAATGTTAACTTACTATCAGCGGGGCATATATAGTTTTCCCAGTTTCAGTTTTGTTTATTGAAAGTTTGGCCTGGTGCTGGTACAAAGGACCCGGCTTACAGGCTACAATTAACATTAACTTACAATTATAAATATTTACAAAGTTTACTGGTTTTGGGTTTAACAAAACCCATACGGTGACCATACCAAGAAGTTTTTGGGTGTGGATTTGTCCTTTAGATAGGCATCCCAGAAATTGAAGCAAAATACTAATTAAACTAGTCTATCAACATTTACCATGCTGGTTTGATAAATTTGCACATAAATAGCAATTATCAACAATAGGATAAGCTGTGATACCTGTGTTAATTTGTAAAAGTGGAGAAAGAGTTGAGATATGATGTTATAAAGTTAGGTTAGGGTTGCATATTATTATTGATGGCAGGTGTGGATGCTGCCTCTGATAACACAGGCTAAATTTTGATAACACAGGACTCTGTCATCCTGTTCATATAGGTACACATTAACCTAGGTGTCGTTGCCTACATAATTCCATCATGTGTGAGTAAAGACAGGGGACAAAATTTGACCCAAGTATAATAGTTTTCCCTTTTTGATGAAGGTTGGAAAAATGTAAATGACCTAGCTACTGCCTGTTTTCTAAATTTATTGATTAACTTGGTAAATGTTTTGTTAACATTCATTGCATTTAGCTGTTGCCAGAATGGTTTAACAAAAACCAACCCATACCATCTTTAGTTCAACTGTTTTTGGGTGTAGATTTGTCCTTTCAATGTGTTTCATTTATATATATACTGTCCTAACTAGTTTTACATCGATACACACTACAACGTCGACCCATATAGTTCAATTCTACATCTAAAACAAAAGTAGAATTACATACCTTTCAGTACCGGTATCACCATGTTACAATATAGGTTATGGATTCTTGAATAACTTCACCGAAGAATTAACCATTTCTTAAATCACTTAAAATTACACACTATAAATGAAAATAATCATTTTAATTTAATAGTTCAACTATAACAAGTAGAACTTACGAAAATCAGGCGAAAAACTGTTCAATTGCTCAAAAGAAACCGTTAAAAATTGCAGCGAAAAACATGTTATAATTCTCGTACTACAACAAGAAAACTACTGAAAAATTAATTTTGATTAATTTACAATATTTACAAATAAACACAATCACTGAAACTACATATACCGCCACTAATTCACTTTCAATTAAACAAAACTAACACGTGTTACCCCATAACATTCCACACTGGTAGCCATGTTTGTTAGCATGCCCGGTTCCCGGCTATCAGCTGATCGGCCCGGGCCAGAGCCTGATATTCACGTGAGCCTCGGTTGCCATGGTAATTACGTCATTCATTTTCTGGCACTGGTGCCAGATATGGGTAACTTTCCATGATTTATGCCGTCATAATAAGCCGTTTTAATGCTAGGATTTCATAAAGCTGACTTTTATCATTTTAATATTAAATACACAATTTGCAACCACTGTCATACTTCCAGACTCTGGGGGGGATTATTCTGCTCAAAGATTCACAATCTCAGAATCGAACCGGGACCTCTGGGTTAAGAAGCCGGAATTACACCATTTCTCTGCAATGAAATTCAACAGAAACAATTTTTATTGTGTAATCCTTAAATCCGTACCTCATATTGAAAATATACCCTTCTGTCACAGTACTCTCTGGCATCGGAATTATTGACAAGTAATATTAATAATCTTATTAAGAAATGACAGAGGAGAGAGAGAAATAATTTCAATAAATAATTTTCATATGTTAAAATCAAAGGTAAGAAGCACAAGTTAATTTTTTGTCAAACAATAAGACATTAGCTAGCCAAGCTCCGTGTCAAGCAAAAGCAAGCGATTAACTCAGAGTAACCCCGTGGTGCAACAGCCCATTCGTGCCAAGGTCTGGCGTCCAACCGCTGCGTCCACCACCTCTGCCCCCCCCCCCCCCCAGACGTCATGAGTGCGGTACGGTGCAGTACTGCAGTCCCACAGAGGTGGGATGAGTGTATATCAGTTGCGTCCCAAAGGATTAAGGTTAATCAATTGCGCCCGAACCCCTTCAAGGTAAACACATCAGGAGCGCCCGGCGGTTTGCTTACGCGCACGGAGTCTTTTTTACAAAACTTTTATAGACTTAGAACCTTCTTACTCTCAAGTATGGGCTGATTCCATATAACACAAGCAAGAGGGATTCAGAAATTTTCATTAATCAACGATATATCGATTACATTATTATTCGATTGTCATTTTTCATTTAAATGTTGGCGAAATTTAGTTGGGTTATGTTGGCAAGTGATGCATCGATTGCACGATTGTCATTTTTCACTTAAATGTTGGAGAAATTTAGTTGGGTTATGTTGGCAAGTGATACATCGATTGCACGATTGCCATTTTTCACTTAAATGCTGGAGAAATTTAGTTGGGTTATGTTAGCAAGTGATACATCTATTGCACGATTGTCATTTTTCACTTAAATGTTGGAGAAATTTAGTTGGGTTATGTTGGCAAGTGATACATCGATTGCACGATTGCCATTTGTCACGTGGATGTAAACAGATCATTCCTACTGTCCACTTGCCCTACACGTCTGTAATCTGTATCTGTTGGATCGTAACATTCCGCTTCAGCATATGATCAGTGAAAAAGGCAAAGATTTAGCAGTTGTAAATGGGTTTAAATTCATAAAACACCGGGAAACAGCGTGGAGTGGCGTGGAGGTGCACAGTTAAAAATTGTAAATCTAGAATTTACTTAAATGAAACAGCAACAAATGTGTTATTCAGCAATGAAATTGTTCATAATCATGAGGTGAGTATTAATATAACCAGACAGATTGTTTCCAACAGTGTTAAGAGAAAAGCATTGGATGATTTATCTCAATGGCCATTAAATTCAAACACGAAAATAGACATAGCGTAGATGTTTCTAGAATTAGGCAACGTACTTATCGTTCTAAGAGGTCCATTCTTCCACCATTGCCCACGAATATTAATGAGGTGCATAAAGCGTTGCAAGAAATGTCTATTTTAAGTAACAATGGTGAAAACCTCCTTGCAGTTAATGGCAACTTTTTAAATATAGTGTGTTTTACATCTAAAATGAATTTACAGTGTCTTTGTGAAGGAGATACAATTTTTGTAGACGGTACTTTTGACTTCTGTTGTAAACTTTTTATCAGTTTTTAATTTCATTAATACTATTACTGATACTCAGATAAGCACATACAAGTACATGGAAATAAATAGTAAAGGAATTTGTATGATGTACCCAACATTTAAAAAAAGAAAAGTATACGTAGATGGTCTCATTAATAAATACAACAATATGGCAATCAGTAGATTAGATTTCCTAAAGACCGTTTTATATTATTATAACCGTTAGAAGGTTATCTGGGATCATTTTAAATAACTTGACGAGTACCAAGTCATTGGTACGGGCATTTTAAATAATAATTGAAAAGAAACAACATTTTAACCATCGCTGCCAGTAGCTATGCAGAGAGTCCTAAGTCTCTAAAAATGCTAAGGAAAATGTAAGTAAAAGGTTTTAAGGCTAAAAAATTGGGAAGGAAGAGACTCGGGGGAAACTGATGTGTTGAAATAAGGTATAAAATTTCCTTGGGCGCAACTAATGAAACCCCGGTGGGACGTGGTCAGCACCCCAGTCCCTACCGGCCGGTCATGCAGTCTTCTCGACCACGTACCACTACTTTTTAATCAAATAGCTCCTCAATTGGCCCTTCAGAGACCTAACGAGGCTGAGTGCATGCCGTGTCAGAACTCCCAGCGGGCAAAAATCCCAGCGCCGGTACCGGAGATCAAACCCGGATCCTCCAGATGCAGTCGCGCTACCACTGCACTACGGAAGCGCTCAAGTAACTCAGAGTAGCTAAGGCAATTAGTCATTCTAATGAAATCATCTCGGCAAGAAATCCATCAGCACAAGGTCTTGTTACCTGTATTTCACGACATTCAGAGGTCAGATTTGCGTGAAGAAACACGCGTATACAAAGTTCTGAAAATCACAAACGGGAAAGTACTTTTAGAATTTAGCAAGTCACACAGTAAACGTAGTGTTTCAGAAGTGAAGAGAATGTTTAAGATTTGGCAACATATAAGCTGGAACTTTGTGCAGGTTGTCACGAAGCAGACCGGCTTAGGTTGGTAAAAGTGTGTATTTCTAAAATCCGTGTCTTTTTCTTACGTGTTTTACAATCTCAGAGAAGAGTTTTAATCTTATTGATTGTCGCCTAAAGACTGCGCCCAGAGTCGCCACAAGGGAACTTTGTGCTTAACATTTCAGCGACTCAGAGCAGCTTATGTTTATTACGGCAATAGTTACCTTAAACCGTAAAGTTATTGATTAGTCAAAGGTCAGAAGATGTGGCAGTTTCTCGGGCTAAGATTCAGAAAAGGTCCAATTATATATTCTCAAATAGTGGGCAACTCGCCTCAAATAGCTCAGTTATGAGCCTCCATTACAGATATTTGTCAACTTATCAACTGGCTCTACCTATCTTCACAACCACCCTGAGGAAAACACATCACAGTTTACCACTGCAGTAGCCGATAGCAGAATATTCAATAAAGAGGAAGCTATTGGAGATAACATCAAAAAGTGTCGCACACAGGATGTATTATCAACTCTCAAACATGACATTTTTCGTACAAAAACCTGCATAACTACATCTACACTCAGTTATAAATGGAGCTTCTCTCTCCTCCACGCCTTTCAACACCTCTTGCATCGTTCCATTGACTCCAAACTTGTCTGGATCCTTATGTCTGTTGACCTGTTCGTAATGACGTGTCAAATTCAACCCTCCCAATATCGTTGAACCTCAACAGTCTCCATTTTCCAATACCATTTCAGTATCCACTTACGTTTGTCGAACGTTTATAAATAGATGAACGTGTTTGCATGCTTTCCATTGTCTTCTGAATTATTAAAAAAAATGTATTTGTGTCTCATTGTATTGCTGAGAAAAGAGTGTGTACCTCAATGAGACACTTTATATATTTATACATACATACGACATATTTATACATACAATTGTCATTTATTATCTGCCCCTCAATTTGACTTATTTAGCGGTTTTTTATTATAAATAAAAGTAAATGGCGTTGAGGTGCACTTTTATGGTAGGTTTCTAATACGTTGTTTGTAGTGTGAAATGATGTTAATTCGTCTTCTTATTTGGTATAATCCGACGTTCTGGTGCCATTTTCAGCAGATATGTTTATAGACCAAGGCGTAGCAACAGTCGTCTAGCTGTATGACTTTCTTATATCTCTGGGCGTGGTGGCCGTTTTACGTGAAATCTATTAATAATTTGTAGTTTTAAATTACTACCAACAAACTTATTCACTTTTTTTTTTCGTTGCTGTTGATAAGACAAGTGGCACACGACTTCTCATACATCTGTATGTTACATCTAGTTTTGAAGATTAGAAAGAAATCTGCTTCACTTAAGTCAGAGGAGGCCATAAGAAATCTTAGAATGCTATTCTTATCTTTGCAAATATAATTGCAATTGTTTAATATGTCCTAGGAATCCTCCTCAGTCAGTGGCTCGCACTGATGGCTTGTATCTAAAGGAAAATACAAGTAACATCTAAAAATCAGTTTTCTCATTAATAAATACATTTAAGGAAAATGTTGCGCAAAATAAAAGCTCTTAAAAACAGGAGTACCTTTTGTTAAACACTTAACAAACAAGCAAAAGCTTTCTAGGTATTGGCTTTTAAGGGAAAAGCATCTCAATTATGAATTTTCACTGTACGTTATGAAAAGAGATTTACTTAAACAAATTATAAACCTGTTCTTTGCCAGCTGAGGATGCTTTAGGGAAACTAAAAGCTGACGAAATTTTGTCCATCTCTATATATGTGTAACAGCAGCTTCATTTCCGTTTTAAGCTAAACGCCACGTTATACTCTCTTAGCAAACCTCCATATTGCGCTGTTTTCCGATTATGATTATAATAGAATGTGTGAATTTGTGGTTTGGTTTCCTTTTTAAAACGGTAATTTACTTCATTTTTATGCGGGTTACATACAAAACACTTTGGTACAAGTGTGTATGTGACTTAACAGCGACAACTGTTGAATGAATGTAACTCTAATGAAGACTATTTATCAGCGCTAGTTCATTGTATGTCCTCGTCTTTTTTTCCTATAGAAGGAATGGAGCAAAACATGAACAATTTATACTAATGAAGACGATAAACGGCATTTTCTTCATTATGCTTGAAAAACTTACCATTCAAAGAATTCGTTTTGCAGTAAACTTCTAAAACCACGAGAAATCAACTCACCTGCAACAAAAAGAAACGAATATTTACATTAGAATGTATAAATACATCGTGAAACAGAAGTTCTCTTAGTACCTTAATTTTAAAATATATAATTTTAAGGAATAGTTATACAAGACAAATTATTTTTACTTTCTGTATTACGTACTAGTAAGTAGAGCAAGTACGTATTGCATCTATTCTACCTAAAAGTTCGATAGAGAGATTTACCAAAAACGCAAGTTTTGAGGCTCCCTAAATAAAAAAAGCACATTAGAAAACGGCAATTGTGTTCGCGTATGTGTGCATGGGTATGCGTCGTCTATCCGCCAACAGCGTAACTCAAAGATGAAAAATCGGTGAAATTTTTATATTTAAATTCTCCATCCTCCAAGGGTGGGTCGCGAAGATTTTCAAAAAAACTTTCCCAGGCCACCATTTACATGAAATATTTTTCGAAATTTTGATTTTTTCAAAAATAGCTCTAACGATTTTTATCAAAACACCGTTTCTTTAGGATATTTTCAGATCAAATAATTTTAAATTTTGTGAGAATAGCCTTCATTGGGAATGACTTTTGCGTAATTGGTAAACTGCAAAAGAGAGAAAAAGTCTTACTCTACAAAAAATAGAGATCTGGTTATGCCAAAACACTTTTATTTTGGAAAAGAGGAGCACGCCATATCCAAAAATTCCCTGGATAATGTTTTTTTTTTTTTTTTTTTTTTTTTTTTAATATCTCTTGGCCACTTAATTTAATACAAAACTCACGGAATACTTCCTTTTCTCGAACACGTTAAACACTGCATTAATCTTCCTCGACTTGAATATTGTGCGAAGCTTATACATTTCTGTTGCCTGCCACGTTATCATGGCGTCTCTTACATAGCTTGCTGATTTCTCTCCTCTTACAACATGAACCCATTGTGGAATTTCCACCGTTGCTGTGCGCATTCACTGTTTCTCCTCCATATGCACAAATATTATATTTATATAAAACTAAACTAAACCCGGCGCAACAGCCCATGAAGGGCCAATGCCTACCGCGTAGCTGCTGCGTCACCACCTCTGCTCACTACAGGCGTCATTGGTGGGGTGCAGTACTGGAGGTTGGGACGTGGTCAGCGCCCCGAACCCTCCCGGCCAGTTATACCGTCTTCTCGGCCTCAGGCCGCTACTTCTCCATCAAGTAGCTCCTCAATTGGTCCACCCGGGACCCAACGAGGCTGAGTGCACCCCGTGCCAGACCTCCCAGAGGGGATAAAATCCCCATGCTGGCACCGGGAATCGAACCCGGTTCCTCCACGCCAGAGGCAATTACATTATTTTTATTTAATACTAAATTTCTCTTTTCAAAAGTTTCTTTTCTTGAGCTTTTGTTATCAATATTTTGATTCGCAGCTTTCCATAACTACTTTTACTTTCCTGGCAACTTAAAAAGATCTTAAATTATATTCACACTCGCATTTATGAAAATATAGACTATAAGGAGTTGATTATGCTTAAATATTATTCAAAATTCCTAAATGTACAGTAGTCTCAAAAAGGAAGAAGAGGAAAAATGGTGTTCGGTACCTTTTGAAGCAATTGTACGCCATAAAACCAAATACCTTGGGTCAGGCACCTGGGGGTCTCTGAGTCAGTCGACACAGCGGTAAAGATGAAGAAGGAAGTGAAATGAAGAACTAAACAATCCAGCATGTCTTACAACCAAGAACCACAAGGAAAGCTTCTCGGCGACCAGATCTAAGGGACTTGAGCCCCGGATCTAGCAAATATAAGTAATGCGTTAACTACAGCCTGATCCATCACACTCGATCTCATTTCCTCTCAACCTTCAAAATGCTAAAACCTTATTAGCGCTAAGCTTCTTTGTACACTTGTTACTTATTGTTTACTTTTAAGTAACAAAATTCAAAAGCATTATTTCACTGGGATTCGGTAATGCGTGGCTAACGAGAAAGACAGGCAATGGCGCGAATCGGAGTTACGTAGTAATGGTAGTCGCTAACATTGCAAACCATCATGATAAAACTGTATTTTTTGTGTGAATTCAACGAGCAATTTTTTGGTTGTTAGAATATGGATGTATTGATCGATTGTGGTTTTACTTCATTGGGCCAAGATTGGACTAGGAGAATTACGTCACTGCAGTTCGCACCATAGCCTGTCTATCGCGTTAGCTATGCGGTAATGTAAAGTCTCAGCAACCCAAACTTTTTTCGCTAATTAAATATGCAGATAAATTCCCTTGCTGCTATGTCCCAACATTTAATCTCAACATGTTGGAGAAGGCTTCAAAAGCTTAGGGAAGGGAAGTAAATTTGCTGCTGCATATTATTTACCGTGATTAGCTTCCTGTCTTTTGAAGAAGCAGATGCGGGTCTGTCCTTGCTTAAGGACACTGAAATAATTCCTTTCTAATTTCCTTCACTTGTGCTCCATGTTTTATCATATTATGTTAGTTTGTAGTAGGCAGGTGGATTTCTAAAGCAAGTCTGATTGCGACTTCCGACCTCTTTGTTTTCCTCAAACGTAGAGTGGTATAAGGCGAAATTAAATTTCGTCTTCTGGAGATATGAACGCTGATTTAGCTTCATCTTAAAATACGTAGAATATGCACACTGAAGGGCGTAAGGCATCAAGAAGAACGATATACTCTCAAAACATACAAATCGCCGTATTTCACCTGAATTCAGAAATATGCGCCGATCTTTGCAAAGAAATGCAGCATTTAAAGGGAATATCACCAAAACTGCGGTCAAACATAGGATTGAAATCTACTCGTAGACTCTTTGCTAACAATCGTTTTAATCTATAAAGACACCAAACGTTGCAGAATGTCCTGTGCATATTTTATAGGTAGCACGGTGGGTGGAGGAGGAGGAGGGGCGTTAAGATACAGTCGTGGCAATGGGGCACCTCCTCTAACAAATGCACGAGGAGTACATAATGTACCCAAAGTCAAGTGTCCCAAATATGTCATCCCAGAGCACCCCCCAGGGAACGGGTGAAGCCAAGAACACATCTTAGAGATATATCCCCTCTTTCCCCACTCCTGACAAGCAGTCAACAGAGCCGGAAATAGGTTTACCGGAGAGGTTCAGTAACGTAACCCCAATTTTAGTTAACCCACCCCCCTCCCCACCCTTTCTTTCACTCGTTTCTTTGACTATGGTGTGGTGTCATTTATCTGAAGCACATGAAGCCACCCTGGTTCTCATTTTCGAGCCAATAATGCCAATGCCCTACATTTTCCAAGTTAGAAGTACCCTAGAGATGCTTCCCAGCATTCGCCTGGCGACCCGGGAAAACCTCCGACAAAACTCATGAGTCAGTAAGGTCAGCCACGGGGATCGAACTCGCAACCTCCCGAATGCGAACCACAGACGTAACCACCAAACAACTTCAAGCCACTCGCCGTGTTTTAAATTACCTCTGTATCTATACCAGAAGATTAAGCACAGTTATTATTACAAACGCCCAAATCACTTTATAAATATCTAAAAGCAGTCGTACTATCTGACTACTTTACTACAAGCAAGACAAACAAAGAGGATATAACACGAATAAGGAAAGGCCTTTTCTTACTTAATCCGAAGATATGAACCTAGCGTGAAGAGGGACTGGAGAGGTCGCTTTTATTTATGAAGCATTAAGCAATGCTTTTGTTGTGTTCAAGTTCCTCCAAAGGTTCCTTCAGCTTCAGAAGACATAGTATTGCAGCTCGCCCAGTTACTGCGCTGTACACCATAATGCACAGCACAATAGCTGGAATTGCAGGGACTTTACCGTTGTTTGCAACAGGCTCCATAAATACGAAATAATTCGCTCAGCTTATAAGACAAGAGCATTTCCTAGATTTATTTTCTAGGGCATGGGTATCCAGATGGTAGATACGTTACTCTAATACCATGATTTAGTTACAAGCTGATATTCTTGAGACGTTTTTGCTACACAGAAATTCTCGTAATTTCAAAGAATAAAAACAGATGCCTTAAAGATCATTTCAGCATATGCTACACGATTTTAAAAGCGACAGGAAACCTCGGGTGAGTCATTCCGCGTCAAATGACCAATGAAAAACCCCTTTTTACCTTCTCTAGCAACTATTAGATAGAGGAAGTATTGTATTCTGAACGAAAAATTGGGTATACAGATTTCACCGAAATACATGTTTTTGAGGTATCCTGATAAAACAAACTTGCGACGCCGGTCGACGGCAGCGGAAACAGCAAAGGCTCAAGGCCAGACTGCCTCACAGCACTGGCGGTGCAACAAAGGTGCTTAAGGTCAGGCTGCCTCGCGCGATTGTTCTGAACACCTGACAACAATCAGGTGGAAAAATAAAAAGGGGTTTTAAGATTATTCGAGAAGAGTCCGGCGGCCGGCGTATTTGTAGAAGTTCGAGAACGTCTGTTACATCCTTCTCCATATATGAGGCGAGGCAACGACAGGAGTTAGTAGTTATTTACAGACATGATTTGTAGAGTCAGTTTTTAGTTTGTGTGGCGGCGGTGGTGGTGGCGGCGGTGGTGGCGGCGGTGGTGGCGGCGGCGGTGGTGGTGATGATGGTGGCGGCGGCGATAGTGGTGGTGGTGGTGGTGGTGGCGGCGGCGGCGGTGGTGTTGTGTGTGTGTTTGTCAGCTGCTTGGAGACAGAAAGTGAAGAAAAACAGTTGTGAGTGTAATACCACGAAAGACTAGATGGTGTTAACGTCATCAAAAAAGAACGTTGTTGTGCACAAGTTTTAGAAAAAAAATGAAGTGAGAAAAAAATAACTGGACTGGACGTTTGTCATTTTGTCACAATATGTTTCCGAGTGTCTGAACACCATAACTTAAAAAGGGCAAGTCAGATAAACACCAAACCTTGTATTTATTTGAAGTACTCCCTCATAGGATAGAGTTTGATGGTTTTCAAGAATATCCCCATTCTAAACTACCCTTCACATGGAAAAATTTTCATCCTATTTATTTTCTCAAAAATGGCTTTTAACGATTTTTATTATGTTTCAACGACCAATAGCATATGGAACTATAACAGAATGCTCTGTGAAGTCTGAAAAGCCCTCTTCATTCGAAATGGAGTCTGTATAATCCCATATCTGGTACACCATGAAAAATAACACAAAAAGTTGTTACATAGTAATAATGTACGTCTCTTTAAAAGCACTTTTCAAATACATTTTTTAATTTGCCATTTCACAGATATTTGTCGTTATTGCTTTGAAGGTTTCAATATACTTGTATCATGACATTTGAAGGGCTGTCACCATTCAACTCTTGCTCGCGATGTCATGAAAAGAGTAGAAGCTCAACGCCAACATATGGCGACCCACTTTTAAGCATTTGAATATCGCTTGATCCTACTGTGTCTATAACGAAACGCGTAATGAAATGATTTCTACAAACCTTTATCTCGATTACAATAATTAAATAAGACACCTTTCTAAAGATAATTTGTATCGTATAAAAATAAATGATAATGGGCCGACAAAGTCAAAACAACTTCTTGAACCTTTAAATTTTTGTAATTAAACTTAGGTTAAAATCCAACTTCTGAATTAGCAAATAATTGTTTTTGTGTTTATCTTAAATAAGAATAGCAAAACGCTTGAATTTGTCTGCTTCTGTCGATTACATAATATAGGTATTGTTCTTTCTCAAATCGTTGGAAATACAGGAAATATCGATCCAGAAATTTCTAATGGGGCGATTCTTTATGGATCTATATGTGAACTTCAGCATTGTTTTATGAAGAGTTGGATACCCAGAACGTAAGAATCTTTTTATTTGAAAGTTTTCAAATATATTTTTAAGTTCCTAACATTCACAAACTCAGTATCTTTATCTGAAATATTTAATTCATACTCTTTGATTCCTAAAAGTTTACCACCTAAAATTAAACATGTTTTTGTATAAATGGAGCAAATTTGATTCATAATATTTAATAAGAACAGGTATTTCAAATACAATCAAATGTATATTTTATTGCGATGGTATATACGAAATCACCTAAAATACAACAGTTCGTACAATCAACACACCCCTATTCATAAACGTGAGGTAATATGAACTCGCATTTCTTGTATATTTGTAATCATTTCAGAAAAACATACTGTGAAAAATCGCTCCATTTTCTTCCAAAATGTTTGCAGAAATGCACAGCTCTCTTCTACTGACATTAACACAGCCTACAGTCTCTCGTTATATTACAACTCATAACTGTTTTCTTCTCGTAACCTTGATTCAGTTCTTTCACTGTCTCTCATAACTATCTCTGACGATACACTCACTGAACACTCATTAAAACTCCTTCACTTCGACGCAACGCATCTTTCACGACAGTAACACACACACACACACACACACACACACACACACACACACACACACACACACACACACACACACATGGCTGGCTCGCACTCACTGACATACTGATCGACTCAAGTATGTATCCGTGACCCCTCTAACTCGTTACCTCGTCTCCTTACACTGGGGATGACACCACACGGTCCTTTCTGGAGCTTCTACACACACGCTGGCCGGCGGATGCCTCTGGAAGGTTCCAGCAATTCTTTAAGCGCCGTGCTCATTCTTAGTCACGTCTACAGAAACAGTCGCTCGCGGCAACCAGACCTTGAGCGCCTTTGTTTGCTCACCGGCCTGGTATGTGGTATGAAGTAGCTTAGCTGAGACCGTCTTTTGTTGTGCACCGCGCCCTGATTACTGTAAAACGGAATTGGGCATTGATGTCGACGTTTAAGTCGCCATTGTTTGAAATGACTAATGCTTATGTTCATGTGTCTTACTCAGAAATGGAGTACCCATTTATTTGCTTAGGTGTTAATCCAGGGGCCGGTTTCATTCACCGATACTAAAATACTCTAACTCCCTGCTTGCTAATATAATTTTAAAACTCTTGTATTTCATTAAGCTTTTATAGTGAAGTGCTAGCTACTACCTTGTAAACATCAAAGACAAAAGTGTTTGAACTATATAGACAATTACTACATAATTTTATTGATTGAGTTTAGAATCCAACAGAAAACTCTAGTAATTCGATAACTACAAAACTGGGTAGGGAGCACAGATGCATTATCGACTGGCAGAAAGCCGACGGACTAATTAAAGAAGAAGTACCTATGCATCCTCAGAGTAAATCTGCGAGGAATTCAAACACAATGTACGCGTTTCTCCCAGGTCCAGTACGAATTTATGACTACCCTATCAAATATAAACTGCAGTACTCAAATAACCAGACGCTAAGGACCTTTAGAATTGTTTAAAATTGAGTGATGAATATTTCATTGAAACTAAAATAGACGAAACTGTTAACATCAAGCATAGAAATGCTTAAGAAGTCGTTTTCAATTTATCTACGCTCATACCACTATGTCAACAAACACAGTGGGAAGAATACAGTTCATGACTCACTAACCAGGCAAGTAAATATGGTCTGGTGAGTACCGACTGCAAATCCAACATACTGTACGAGGGATGGGGGAGGTCTGTAATCAGCGATATTACAGCGTAAAGTTCTGTAACAGTATATCTTCACTTCCTAGCTTTAATGGTTAAATATCTCTATGCCGGGTTATCATTGCTCAAACATAACTTTCAAAACTATTGTCCCCTTCTTGAAGCAATTGTTTCAGAAATCTTCCGGATAAACCCACAAATGATAGGTTTGGACATTCCAACACTATCACCTAGGATTAAGTGAAAAGTATCAATATCATAAAATCTCAGAGCAATAAACACTTCTAGCATAGGGGAAAAATATATTTTAGTTGGTAGTACTCTAACCTCCCTCGCATTTCTTCTACAAACTGGTTATGACAGACAATATCGCTTAAAAATTTCCCCATTTACAGATTTTCAAAATCATGACACGCGGCTCCTTCGGTTAGGAACGATACTAAAGCCTACCACATACAGCACCTCCGGGTCATAACCATTACTTTTGGGGATTTGTTTACAACTTCTAACGCTTGTTAAAAACTTACTAGGGTAGTATTAACTTAGCAAGAACTTTACAACTAACATAGTTGGATGAAACAGAGTTTACTTAACATCAATTTTGAATCGTGTTTTAACATTTAAAATGGTTAGTGAAACTCGCCTAAAAAGTAAACAGAAATTAACAAGGAAAGGGCATAATCAGACTGAAAAATTCAATGCCATAGCCGGGATTTCAACCACGGATCTTCCGGTCCCCGTTCGGGTGCTCTAACCACTGAGCTATCATGGCAACATGCTAGTGCCACATTAAATTCTCCAGCTGAGTCGCATTTTTCTCAGTAAACCACACAAGGAGATTTCAAATATATGTGAGATAACATCTAATAGGGAAGTTAAAACGCCAGTACCTAAGTCCCGGGCTTCATAGCTTAACCAACTATAAGGTCAATCACTGACAATTAATTGTTCTTTCGCACTAACCGAGTGTAGGATAAGATTGAAAAGGGTAGAATCAGATTGAAAAATGCAATGCCTGGCGGGGATTTAAATGACGGATTTTTCGGTTTCCGTCCGGAAATTAACATGGCTTCGCCGTTCTGTTCGGGCAACTTCTCTGCCTTGCCGGTACTGCGTGTAGCAAGACTTCAAGGGGAAACGGAAAAATTAAAGTTAACGACTGTAATCACCCAAGAGCTCCAATTCTTCCGATATTAAAGTTTCTACATATGTTCGATTTATTTTTCGTTTTACTGTTGCTTCTGAGGAGAACATTAAATCATAATTTTACAAATTAAATTTCAAATTATATGTAGTTTAATGTATTATGTGTGTTGATTTTCTTAACTCCTTTTGCAGTCAAAGTAACTGAGGACAAATTATGCTACCATTTTTCACACTATAAGAAAATCAAACAGATACTTCAGATTCCAATTTCCACTTTGTCATTCAAGGTAATCTTTTATGGCTTGGGAATAGCAATCACCATAAAACGTTTTTTTTTCCCTTAAAAACAATTGAATTTAATTGGATGAGAAAAAAAATTAGAAATAAATTAAGAAAACTAAAAGATACATTCCAATCGGAAAATGACGTGTGAATATCGCATCTCCTCTAGTGAGTGGAATTGGTCACTCTACTGCCAATAGCACCGCGCCGACCTGTTCTTTCAACTTCATATCGGTTATTTGCTTGCTGATTGTGACCTTTCGGGAATAAAAAGTCAAATATAAAGCTGGCTAGTAGCTATATTTGGAATTAGTCTCTCACTAAATATTCTCAACGATATCAAACACTTTATTTACATTATTACATTAGTCACACACCAGAATGCAATAAAATACAAAATAATAATATATAAAATATTGTAAAATTTAAGTCTCTTCAGCTACATAACAGTGAATGTAAGTAACAATAATTTTATTATAACCAGGCTGGCTCCGTAACTTACTTGGTAGAGCACCTGTCTGCTGTATGAGGAGTCCGGGGTTTAACTCCTGGCTGGGACGGTGGGAAGTTTTCTTCCACTAGGATTATTCCCCATCCTCCCTCGGGTCTGCCAGTATGAATGTGTGCGTGAATTTAATGTAATAAGTAAAGAAAACATAGTAATACAATCCCAAAGTTCAAAACCAACGTTAAGCGAATGGACACCATTGCTCTTGAGCAAATGTTCCAAAAGGTTACAAGTCGCCGATATGACCTTCAATGTCATATAAATGGAACATTAAAAAAATAACACCGGTCGAGAAAATTGAAGTTTTTAAAATTTTCGAGCACCAAAATGAATCATCCTTATGTATTTTGACCTGCTGAAGACGAATCTGGCATTGGTTTTTCCACAGCACCCACCGTTTTTGTGCAAATGCTACTAGTCACTATTTATTCTATCCGGTTTTTTGTGATGCTTAACACTCCGTTAGGCGCGCAGGCATGCATAACGCTGTTAGTAGTGCTGTGTCTATTGGACACATCCTATTCTTTTAAGGAGTTTAGCTTTGGTGTTTTGTCTTTCGGTTTTTTAAATTGGTATTTACTTTTATTGAAATATAACATATACAAAAGTATTATACATTCAATTCTATTTTCAAAATAAATGGTAACATTTTGGTTTGCAGAAATATAAGATAGCTACAATTAAACCTTTACTAATTATTCCACTATTCAGAGTCCATTTCGGTTTCTTTTATATTGTCCACTGACAGACATTTTTTTTACAAATTATTGGGGCAATCCTTTTTTGTCTCCTTGTAGGATAGCATCCTTTGCTTTTTCTGTTGCCCGGTTCCAAAGTAGCTTTAGCATCATCTTGTTGCGGTCCTTGGGACTTGTATTTTGCCAACATTGACTTTATTTCGTCTGCTGGACTAGTAATTAGTGGTCGTCTGTTTAGCTGATACTCCAGTAAGGTCAGAACCAAGGTTTGGAGGTAATGACGCCTATCGGAGTATTTATTTTTGTCTAAGAAAATTACTCTTGAGTCGATACCTGCGACGTTTAGAATGTGGTAGAAAATTACCATGGGCCATCTGCTTGTAGACCTAGCGACATTGTAATTTGCGCAAAGCTTATCTACCACATCAACACCAGATTTGGTGTCATTGTAGTGAAAGACAATTTCAGGTTTTTTTCTCTATTCCCTCCGATTTCTGTGCTGATGATACATGCATACTTGAAAGGAGGACTACTGTTTTGAATTTTTTGGGGACATAAGTACCAAGATTTTCATTTTTGGAGTAGCCAAATCTACTATCATATTGCTGTCGGCCCTTTGGGGAAATGCAATTTGAGGGTAGTTCCCTTTTGTTTTTTCGAATAGTGCCTACAAACGACAACTTCCTTTTCAGTAATTCTCTCACTAATTTCAAACTAGTGAATCAATTATCTGCCGTAATATTTCTTCCAGTTCCATTTACAGGCTCAGCAAGTCTTACTATGACTGCCTTGGGAGAATTATTACTCTGAAAGGGACCTTCTGGCTGTTGTCCACAGTATATCTCCACATTATAAGTGTAGTAGAGCTTAGTATCACACAAACATAAGATTTTGATTCCATATTTAGATAGTTTCGATGCTACGAACTGGCGAAATCCACATCGGCCACGAAACGCTGGTAGCTGCTCATCAACAATGACGTTTTGCCAAGAGAGTAATGAGTATTACAGTTGTTCACAAAAATGATGAATATTTCACATAATAATAATAATAATAATAATAATAATAATAATAATAATAATAATAATAATAATAATAATAATAATAATAATAATAATAATAATAATAATAATAATAATAATAATAATAATAATAATAATAATAATAATAATAATAATAATAATAATAAAAGATTTTTTGTATAGCCTGCTCCAAATCGCTATTTACAAAATGCAACAGAAGTAGGACAGACGGGCAAAGACCTGTGATTAAAAAATACACGTGTACAGTTACATGAACATGGGATTCACAGAAACAACTGACAGTCGCTCTCTTTGTGTAATTTGCGGAAATGTATTAACCAATACTTCCACGTTTCCTGCTAAACTGTTGCCTCATTTTCGAGTGACAATATCAAAGCTGAACAGTCTGTCTCTTTCAGGAGGAAATGGAGCGAAATTTTAGCTTCGCAGAAAACTAACAATTCCTAAAACCAATAATGAAAAAGTACTGCAAAGTTCCTATGCAAGAAATTACCGTGTAGCTCGCGCTGGTGAAACATATACCATTGCAGAGACTCTCATTAAACCTCGTACTACCCCTATTGTCAAATGTTTGGCTGATGAACAAGCTGTTACGTTAACATTCCATTGCTGCACGAATAAGCGATATCAACCTGATAGACACGCTTATCAGTCGCATTAGATAGTATGCCAAATCCGTATTACAGTGGGTAAAATATTGTCGTTGCAGAGTTGGTGGTTTTAATGCTGTTTGTTCGTTATGTTTACCTACAAACGTAATTCGAAGACCTTTTTCTTTGTAGACTATTACCAAGTAGGACAACAGGAGGTGAAGTACTTAATATTTGGAATTAATTCTTGAAGCAGTGCTTCGCGGTACAAAACAAACCTGTAATTATACACAGCAATTAAGTAAATCGAAAATAATATTAAAATGGACATGATCGATAGAATAAGAAGATAAAAAACATACCGGAAATGATGTTAAAAGAAACATTTCAGAGCGCACATCCCTAAAGAAATAAATTTGATATAGATAACTACATAATATTTGTGAAGTAATATCTCAAGAACGGGGTTATTTGAAATTACAAAGACAATAAAACATAATTGACAGTTCAGTAATAAAGAATAAGCCAATTAAATATAACGAACGAATATGGTTGGCTGAGAATCTGCTAGAAGCCGTCAACAATGGAAAAACCGGAAAGAGAAAATTCTGTGGAAAGTATGCGACACTATCTCGCAAAGTTAAATATAAGCTCAAATACACCAGACGGTCTGAATAACGCAGATCAAGTTTGCAGAAGAAATTGTGTTAGTACAAAACGATTGTGTTTTAAATATTAAACACACACAAGAATTGTGGATCAATGAATCATTAGTGAGAAATATTTGATAAAGATTAATAAATCGTGAATCGGTAAATCGTTTACAAACACAAATAAGCGCGTGACATACATGCAAATTCTAAATTACATTCTCAACAATAGCTTGAGGTACTGTTAATAGCTTAAAAACTAAGTTTATAGAAAAATAATAATTTATTTATTTATTTTACTTATTGAAGAAACTTAAAAATACTTGTTTATTGAGAAAAGCCAATTATTTATTCTGTTTCAAATAGGCATACTTAAAGGAATTTCACATAATTCTCACCAACATATAAATAATTGTGTTAATTTTTATACATACTTAATTATCAATAAACTGAAGTTTGTTTCAGAAAATAAACCCACACTCTTTGGCAATCAATTGTTCTTCCACATAATAGCTGTATACAGGACGGGGTTGGAAAGGGTAGAATGAGACTGAAAAATTCAATATGATAGCCGGGATTTGAACCACGGATATACCTGTCTGCGTTCGGCCGCTCTAACCACTAAGCTACCATGGAAAGTCCCCACATTAAATTCTCCAACTCACTCGCATTTTTTCCGGTAAACCATGCAAGGCGATCTCAAATTCATATGAGATAACCCACCTAAATGGCGACTTACAATATTGTATGTACTTAACTCCCGGGCTCCTAGGTGATGCATTGACCTTATAGTTGGTTATATTATATTTCCATGATCCAAAACTATACAATATTCTCATGCTATAAATAAATGCTTCAACGAGAGGATCAAGGAGAAATAATTTCATTCTTCACTTTAAATGAATTAGCTTGGAAAAGCTGTTGCAGATATATACACTGACGGTACAAAAGCAATAATTGGTTAGAATGCTGGAGCTATTTCCATAATCAAAGCTACGAATGAAGACTAATGGTTGCATTGTGTTCTTCATTAGACGCGCTAGTTGAGAAAAATGCCTCCGAAACTTATCACAGCGTTAAATGAGGCCATAAAAATAATAAACTATTTTACAAAGTCGCTCTCTTCCCTCTTCAGTGAAGCCACAATTTGTGCCTGCTAGGTCACATTTAAGAAAAATGCTTGTACCAAAGAAACTGTGTGCAGAGATAGCGCCAATTTTAATGAAACATAATCCTCTAACAACGGGGTTAAAATATGAATACTAGCGTATATGGCATAGTTTTTGCAAAAATCAACATGAATCTATCATTACAAGGTAAAACTGACACAGCTTTTGAGGAAACGAGATGAAAGTTTGATGGACAATAGCATAGATAAGGGCGAAATCTGTTGTTAACTTCTTACAAACGGCTGCTTGAATGAAAATAACCCTCCGCTTTAAGACAAACCCAGAAAAACTTTTAGGCATACGTCGAAGCTTAGAAATGCTCACTTGAACCTATTTTCGGAGCCCTTATGGATTTAACATCTCACAGCGAGCTAAAAATCACATCTCAAAACAAACGTTATAAGGATTGTTCGATGTATTTACTAGCAGAAGAATGGGAGCACAACTGTCCATGTATTTTGCGCAGTCGTATCTTAAATTCTATCATAAAAGTTAACGAGCTGTGCTTTCTGCAATGGAGTTTTCCAGCTAGGTCAACCACTAAAATTAAAGGCTAAATGCACAGCTCCTTCTTTTACTACTCATAGGGAGATTAAGGTGTCGATGTTGGATCTGCTTCAGGCATTTAGTATTTAAAATTACGTTTTGGGTTGGTTAAACACAAGAGTAAACTCAAGAGAATAGTACAAAGGTAATGCTATGCAGTGAAATGCACAAGTGGTGGCACCTGAGTATGGACAACGATGCTCAATTGTTACTTTGGCAAGCCAGAGGCATTCTTGACTGAGACCGTTCGCAGCACCAGATTCCAGAGCTCAAGATGAAGTGTGCGAGTAGTACATATCCCAGTGAAATTGTATTCTATAAAGCTATCAGAACAAAGTGTTCCTTCGCTTGAATGCAGAACCAGATATTCGCCTGCAATTATCATCAGTAATATGAGGAGTGTCAATTTATCCAGAGAAGTTGACTATCACGAATTGCATTTAATAAGACTATTTCACGAATTAAGGGATGATACAGCCAGGCATGGGAAAGAGGGGTGACAGGAATGCAATCGAGTATTTACCCACCCCACTTACCTCATAAGTTTTCCGGTTCTGTTGATTTACGATACACGCGTCTTTACAAAGAAGGCGTGCAGTGGCGAAACGGAATAGATAGATTATGATTACGTGATTGTAATCACATTACGTACATTTTCTTTTGTCATAGCAAACACAATGCTTTACTTTTACTAGGAACACAAAAGTACTTACATATGTTCCCATGAGGCTTTGAAGTATTTTTTTTACTTTGTTATGCGACATGATTCCACCACTGACATAATTTGAGGGACTGACCGGTTTTCTGAGGTAGACAGGTAACAACGGGAAGCATATCCTGGTAGCTATCCGGTCTGAGGATGAGCGAACGGGGTTAAAAGTACGATGTAGGGGAAATGAAACATTGAGTCAGTTTTCCCCATATATGATATAGCCTGTGAAATGTTATTTAAATGCTGTATTGTAATTACTACCTCTTAAAACAAATGGTACGAAGCAGGTACACATCAGCATCCACTGACACGGCCTACAACACTGTCATATTGGTGGTCCAATCTTTAAAGACGTCGGCAATGTTAGAAGTCGGAGTATCTGCTGAAAATTTATAATTTCGTTCAATACAACTTTTGTCAAACTGATTCCAAATATATTCCCTGTGGTATTCTGTGTGGTGTATTATGAATTGGTGTAGAATGAATTGTTATTCTTTAGTAGTATTCGTTATCTTTTTGAGAGTGATTACGTGTGAAATTTATAATCTGTTCTTTTATTTATTTTTATTTATATATCTTTTTTCCTTTATGTTATACACAATAATATATATACATTATTAATTTGTATTTTTTTATAATTTTACATGTAAAGTATGTTGTATGTATGAATGTGTAGAATAAATAAATGTGAAAAATCTGGAATATTAGCCCTGGTTTAAGTAATTAGGTGAAACAGATTTTTTTGTGGTATTCTGTGTTCTGAGGTTTCCCCCTCCGAAATTACCTCGTCTATTTCATCATGAGATGCTTCACCGAAGCGAGTCAGCCATTTTTGATAGTTGAACCTAGCGTCAAATTACAGAAGCTGTAGCGCATCTGTAGGACAGTTCAGCTAGATTCTCTACCCTAACCACAATGTAAGAAAAGTAGGAGAGGTGATAATGAAATCTGATAAATTTTTGCGAAGCCTGCCATTGGCTAAAATTTGAAATTATTATGCACATGATTGGCTAATTTCAATCAAGTCAAATATGAGTGGAATAGTTAAATAAGCGAATATTAGAAAATTGAGCAAAGATAAAAAGCAACATTGTAGCCACATGTGTCTCATTAAAAACGCAAGTGGTTTGTTGTTTAATTAATATGGAACTGTTTCATGAGTGACTATAGGTAGGGTCCAGAAACTCGAAGGGGATCGTATTGGGAAAAGCTCGAGAAAATGCTGCTTCTGGTTTCTGAAGGATCCTTCTCCTGCTCCTTCCTTTGTCAGATGTATACCTACCTACACGGTAAAGGAAATCATACTAAAGATTAATTGTTAATAGCAAGGGTAAATTTAATTCCGTAACGAATTCTACTAGGCAAGCAGAACTTGGGTCATATTCTCGTCCTCTGTGCTGCTGTTTTCCCACGCAAATCCTGCTCTCCCTGATTTTAGTTTGGTCACTTCACCACGGAGTGAAGCTGAAATATAAAGCGAATTTTCTATCGCGCAATTACAGAATTTAACACCACATGATGTGGTTACACTGAAAGCGAAATACGACTAGGATATGAAATTGTGAACTGAATACAGAAGTAGTTGAAATGCCCAAATCTACTTCATGTGTGTATAACGTTTCCATAATGAACTCAAGTTACAAGCTAGCTCGAGTTACTCATACTGCATCTGCAACTAACACACACAAGCTTTGCTGTGTGTACCTGGGATTATTTCGGCCGTGCCAAGGCATTTTCGCATTTGTAAACCAAGCGCTTCTGTGCTATTATTATAAGAAAAGTTATGTGAGATGCCGTACTTTTGAAAGTAAGGGTAAACCCATACTCATGCTAACGATGTTACAGGCGGTAGCGTCTGTGATCCGCAATCGGGAGGTTTTGGGTTCGATTCTCGTGGCCGAGCTTCCTCATCCATAGGTTTTTCGGGGGTTTCCCCGGTACCAAGGCGACTGGCAAGAGTCCGAATTTTCTGTCCCTCCATTTCGCCTCATTTCTCCTTTCACTTCACCTTTTATCCTGGCTGACTGTTTCAGAGCTCCGGGCTGGCGGGAGTTTCGGCGTGCATTAGTTTCTGTAAATTCTCGTCCTCCGGATCGGGGAAGGTGTTCAAGTCCCGGGTTCCCCAGGGGATGTATGAGCTCGCAGGTAGTGAGGGAAGCCCATAGCACGAGCCGCCACCGGGGAGTATCAATCTATAGTTGTAAGGGACCCTGCTCTCTGCTCGAAAACCAATAGATTTGAAGGATGCGACAAAATGTTCAAGAAATTAACCCACCTCAAACTATTCTACGTGAAGATTCTTTTAAATCTCTGACTTCAGCAAGAAATCGATGTAACGATTTTCATCCAAATATCACGTATTTAATATTTACATGACAAATAAAATGCATTCTGGAATAGCTTGGAAGGCGTTTTGCATAATTTTGTGCATAACCTACATAAACCTACTACTGAAAAATATAGAGCTCCTCACGGTTTTTCCGATACATCCGTTATAGCTTTTCACAATCAATAATTTGACATTTTTAAAATACTGTCCTTATTCAACTGTTTCTCGCGATATCATGGAGACGGTATCGAATTTTTAGGCCAGCGATCATCGATTCGGGCCCGTTGTGCCTTCAACGAAAATCGCAGTGAAGCTATTTCTGCAAAGATTTACCTCACCGCGATGCAGCATCCATTTCCGGACCAAGGCCTACCGCCCGACCTCTGCGTTCCGCACCTCTGCCAGTCACTGGCGTCATGAGTGGGGTGCAGTACTGGAGGAGGGACGTGGTGAGCGCTCCCGGTCGGTATATGCGGTCTTCGCAACCAGGTGCGATACTTCTCAAGCAAGTAGATGCTCAATTGGCTCCTTAGGGACCTAACGAGGCTGAGTGTACCCCAATAGTTTGTTGTATAACGTGTCTCAGGTTGGAACAGTCCACGTTAGAGCGTTCCGTTAAGGTATCTCTATCACGCTCTTGCTCTCCTACCATATGTTACAACAGGATCGTTCTAGTTTAAGGGAGATTACAGGTGTATAAAAATAAACAATAGCAAGTATTTATCGGGTTTACTTTTTTTTCTAATTCAAGGTATTTATTTTTGACCATGTCCAACAGCATCTTAATTCCTCTGCAGATGCATTATGGAGTATATGCAAAGAAAGGAATTTGCTTAAGGGATATACTATGGATATATTAATATTTTTGAAAGGCATTACACATTGCATGTGAGCATAGAAGTGCACCAAACACTACTAACAGTCATCTGCAACAATGTTACTTCTGATGAACAAAGATATGAAATGGCGGTCCTACTGCAGAGTGCACGCGCTGTTAACCTCGCGCTTGGATAATTTTGCACATGTTCTTTCCTATGTGAAACGTTCTGCTTCCCAACGTTGTTGCTAGGAATCTCATTATCGTATATCAGGCACATGTAATGAGATAATAAACCTTTAGGTTTACTGTAGACGGTTGTAAAGAGCATATTAGCTTATGGATCTGAAGAGTGTACTTAATAGAAAGACACAAATATAAGATACAAGCAGTGGAGATGGATGGAATTCGTAGAGAAGCGAGAGTATCAAGACTTGAAAAAAAGAGGAATGTGGGGATAACCGAGTGGGATTTCTCAGGCGGTAACGTCTGTGGCCCGAATTTAGGAGGTCCTGGGTTCGATTCCTGCACCCGGGCTTCCTACCCTTGGGTTTCTCGGGGGTTTTCCCGGGTCTCGCAGGCGAATGCTGGGAAGGATATTTACCTTGCATCCCCCGTTTAAGTTCCTTTCATTTCATTCTCTCTTTCCGGTCTTTCCAGGTAGTAAAAATCAGTGGATTCGCCGGGGGGCTGCGCTGATGTGGTGCTCGCGCTCCGGAAACATGGTGCTCGGCTGAGGAGAGAGGCTGTGGTTGGCCGGCCGCCATTCCACGGAGGATGACTGTTCAGCCGGAATTGGCTAGTGGAGGGTCATCTACATGCCTGCACCTGTTAGGGACCCTCCGTAGTTGTAGTTTCGCTTGTACATTCATATCATTCTTCCTCCCACAGTCTGTCTCACAATAAGATATCGGCTAACGTGCCGAAATCCCTACCGTGAGGGACAGAGAGACAGACTATGTGGAGATAAGACAAATTATAGAAATGGTGTAGTCAGTTATACAAAGGATTGAACGTAGGATGTTACAATGGTATGCACCTGTCAACCGAATGGATAAGGAGAGATGGCCCAGAACATTTCTGGAAGAAATAAAAACCAATAATGAATTTTTATAGTAAGACCTACGGTTAAAGGTGTGACCATGTACTGGCCATGTTGCTTTAGCAAAACAAACAATTGTGGAACTGCGTCATAAAATTAAATTAAATTATTTTGTTGTTTAACGACGCTGTCAATTGCCAGGATCACATCAGCGTAGCCGGTGTGCCGAAATTTTGTCCAGCAGGAGTTCTTTTACATGCCAGTAAATCTACTGACATGGAGCTGTCGTTTTTAAGCACACTTAAAAACCATCGGCCTGGGCCGGATTTGAACCCGCGACCTTGGGAACAGTAGGCCAGCGTCTAACCAACTGAGCCACCCAGACCGACGCACTGCGTCATAGATGCTGCTACTTAAACCGCAGGCCTGCTTAAGCCACCGTACTCCCGAGAGGTGAAACTGACTTTCCTTTTGTACTGTCTTAAATCGTTGGGCTTATTACGCTGAGTAAATCACTATGTGGAAAGAATTTTCCACATAAGGAAGCCTCAGTAAAGTTAACAAGTAACTGTCCCTACTTAAGGATGCAACTATTTACATATTTTGGACAGTAACAAATGCACTCGTTTGTGAAGTCAGTTACAATAGAGCACCTTATCGTACAATGTGATTAAATAAATGTCCTCTGACATATTGAAAAGTTACATATGTGAGCGTTAAATACACAGTTTACAATCAGAATAATAGAATAAGCTGGTACCAACATCATTTATCAATGCATACCTACATATTTCATTCCAGAGGTGCACGGGAATTTTCCGATCCTGTTAGTGCCTTTTGGTGTGTTACTTTATTTAATGTTGGCATAACCTTTTTACCAGTTGTGTTCCACACCAGTCTTGGCTGTGCCAATCTCTTATTGGTTTGTATCGCAGTCCAATAACACCAGCAATGACCGATGAACAAGGGGCGTGGCCGAGGTGCGCAATGCAAGGGGAGTGGTAAGGGGGAATTTAACCCGAGAGGAACGATTGTTACCATCGTCATAACTCTGGGATTCGTTTTCGGGAACCAGAGAGAACAAGGGGTGGGTCACACGAAACAGCTTTGTTGAATATATTATCCTCTATCCTATACATGCCATTTGAAGTGAGTAAACGATATGGACAACAAGCCGAAAGTAATTGCGTTTCTTAAACAAGGATATAACGCTGCAAGGGAAGTGGGCCTATATGGAGTGAACTGCCTGAAACTGGGACATATAAATGGGTAGCAATATATTTCTATATTAGGAAACATGTCACCAAATGTGGGCACTTTTGTTTGAAACTGGTCCTGTTCAGTTTCAACAGGACTGTAGTGGCGTCCACACATCACGTCGTGTGCAGCAATGGTTTGCAAATCATGAACGTGACATTCAGCTTGCACCCTGGGTGCCTAACAGCCCGGATTTGAATCCCATAGAAAATATGTGGGCAGACATACAGAAACAGATGAACAGGTCTGTTGGTCACAATAGACCTAACACAGGGGACCAGCTATGGGAGATGGAAAGTCCCTGAGACGAATATAAATTCACAGGAAATGTGCAGAACCTAATTAGTTCAGTACCACGCAGAATGGGTGATGTTATCGTGGATTAATTTCTAGAACATTATCGTCTTGTGTTTTCCCCTTATGTTTGTCTACATGACGAAAATATGCTCTTGTATGCTCGGTACATTTTGTGTAGATTGAGCTTAAGTTACAGCTTTAAATTATTTTGTAATGAAATGACATGATTCGAAATAAATATGCACAATGTGGAGTTCAAGTTAATACACATGTAGTATAGCAGATAAATATGCCTTATCCCTCATTCTCTTCCCCAGAAAACTACGCATAGGTGACAAGGTTCATTATTCGAAAAGGATTGGCTATCTGGCGTTTGCTCCTTTCTTCAGTAACCGTTGATAAAATAATCAAAGTACGATGAGACGCATTCTGAATTATACGTTTCAATGTATCTTAATCTGTCTGGGCTTCTGGTTCGCCTCTGCCATCACAAAACAAAGGGCAGGCGCACGGCCTCCCTATCGCTGACAGGGGTTTGAACTTGGGGCGTGATGCCATTCACTACCAACCTAAACAGCTGTTCCGCATATCGGAAAGTTTCCGTGCACCGGACTGTACGCTCAGAATTCCCGAGTGAACGAAGTAGCAGCATACAGCCGTGGATGAAATCCCCCTTAACACAGTTTAGAAAAACATTTTAAAAAATCGTAACTTTGCCTATCAATGGCCCACACTAATCAATAATTAAATTGGCATGTATAAACACGAGAACGTATTCAAAATTGCCTTAAAATCTGAACCAAACAACAATAACCAAATCAATAAAGAAAGCTAGTTCTCCACTTGTGTCCCTTGAAATACTAAAACAATTTAGACAGATGAACATCGAAAAGTGAAACAATCAGGATGACCAAAAGTGCAGGTACATGTCCTAGAAACGGCTACCTATTTTCAGAGAACACTCACCAAGATTTTTACCGACGTACAAACAGGTGAAGGTCAAGTTCTTTAGTTAGGCAGCTAAACTCGGTAGCCAACCTCGGCATGGCATAGAGCCGCCACCTGCCAAATCAACCAAAGAAGACCAGCCAGTGCTTCAAGCCCGCACACAGCCTCACCTGATGTTAGCGCGAAACACAAATAAGTGACATAGCTTCAACAGCGTAGTTGGCTCAGGCATTTCTGAGGCAGCCTGTATTTATATTGATGTAAGTTCAGATGGACGTAAACTTATTGGTGAAATAAAATTTCAAAACTATTAATGACACAACACTAAACTGCACATCGCATTCAGACAAACTGCTACACTTCCCGTGTTAACACGTTTTCGTATCAACATATTTTGGGATAGCGGTAGGATAAGTGGTAGATCTAATAACCAGTCGGTTTTCTGCAGGGAAGAGTGAGAGGCTTATTCTTCAGTCGTGTCATTTTCTGTTTTCGTATAGTGCCGTCGTTTGTTGTCCATTGTTTTAATGATAGCCTAAGTACCAGATATTGTTTAGCGGCCGAAATCATGTTTTGGGCTTTGGTGTAGCTACGTCTCCTTGGTGCGCAATCTCGCCTGTGGGCTTGAGTGGAGAGGGTCCATTCAAGCATGCCTGGATAATGGGGTCATCTAAGTCCCTTCACTGTGGTGGAATAAGCGACATATGGAATGTGATGGTAGCCCTGACTTCATGCATTTCTGATGCTACAGTGGCGAACTGGTCGAAATGAATTTGTAAATATCAGTAGAAAGAGAATACAAATACATAAGTTAACCCCGGGGCACAACAGCCTATCCGGACCAAGGCCTATCGCCCGACCGCTGCGTCCCCCACCTTTGCCCACCACACTCGTCATGAAAGGGGTGCAGTATTGGAGGTGGAACGTGGTCAGCGACCCGGACCCTCCCGGCCGGTTATGCGGTCCTCTCTATCAGTACAAATATATATAAAAATCATAATTAACGTACCCATCTGTGGAAGACGTTAAATGTCCACTTTGAAGGCACGGTTTCAGGCGTTTAGTTTTACTGTTAAATACCTTGATTAAAGTTTCTCTTGTCACTAAACACCTTTAGCAATGAGGTTATTATAGAACCACTCAGTCTATTTCTACGCTGCTCAAAATACTCTTCAAGTCTCCTTATTCTCCTTATTTTCATATTCAATTTCAAATTGTCAAAAAGACGAATAAAGCAAAATCACTGCCGAGGAATTTATACTATGTACTTACAGAGATGTGTGGTACCTTTTGCCAAGAAATGCTACTAAAATAAGATGTAGTTTATAAAACTTTATGAAATGGGTAGAAAGATTAAAAAATGACTAAACAGTGCTGAATGGCTCCAGTATAAAAAGAAGTTGTTCTGTCAAATATTAGTAATTGTGAATTTGCTATTCTGATTAATCAATGATGCAAAGGCTTACGTGGTGAAATATACATAAAATATATTTATAACCTGATCTACGGGCCGTTTGGTATACAGGCCCTCTGGAAAGTGATAATCACAGAAATGTTAACTTATCTAACGATCGCTCGCGCTATTAGATAAAATCTAATAACTCATCATTTATTGCACTAAATCGTTTATTTTTTTCGTTAAAATACGCATAGTATTGCCTCTAAATACCACTCAAATAAAATTTAGTATAGCGGTTGGGAGCAGTATTATTGAAAGCGATGCGCATCGTTAGATTTTTTCTAGAACTGTTTTGCAGTTGATATTGTAAGTACGCGCTTTCAGCCTTCTAAACATAGCGAGAGTAAATGTGCAGGTCATTTATAAGACGAATACGAGTACCAGCGAGTTGATTCCTCGAAGAAAATTTCTTATAGAGCTTAGTATGATGTTTGTGAAACCAAATTTGATGGAACTGTTGCGGTATCCGTGAATTACCAACTACAACAAATGAATACAAACAGAATAAGCCAAGATTCGTCTTCTATCCTAGAAGGAAGAATCGATTTACCCAACACCGTTGTAACAGCTGCTCCAGTGCAATTTGCAAAGAGCACAAAGCAAAAACTTCATGTTTGCAGGGAATGTACCAACACTTCACAAGAAATTGACTCTGATTCGTACCAGTGTACTCTAAACTGAAATTTGCGCTTAGCAGTTGAATTCAATTTCTACCAAGATATTTTAAGGATTTTTCCCGTCCCATGTTATGGATAATTTGGAACATGATATTGCTCATACTAGTTTAAAAGCAGTTACACGAATGCACATGCGAACTTGTATGTTAACTGTAATGATATACCTTAAAATAAAGCCACACTATTAAGAAACTAAGTCGGTTAGAAAAAATGTAACACAGGAATGATCGCGTTACCACAAGTGACGCCAGTGATCCACGGCTAAAAAAGAAGGGACAAATGTATGTTCCTTTGATATTCTGCTGTGAATTAAATTTGCCATTACCGCAGACAGAAGTAATAAAACTGTATAACCCCTCCCCCTCTTCCTTAAAACCAGACGCGATATTTTCTAAGCGGCGGTGGCCAGAGGAAAGAGCTTGCGCGCGTGCATATTATTCTTTCATCCGTATTGTTAGTCAAACAATACAGATGAGAAGCAACAAGTTACGGTGGCCGTGATTCAAAGCACTCTCCCATTGATACAGTTCACTGGAATGGTGAGGCGGCGGAAGACAATTGTAGGACTTCAACCGGCGTATCTTCTACAAAAAACATTTAATCCTGCCTGCAAAGAGAACTGTGGCTGAAAGCTTTTTCTAACTAAACGACTAAGTTATTGCCTGCCTCTCCCAGAAAACAGAAAACTCTCTCAGCTTAACCTACAGTTAATAATTGCATTAATAAATAGTACAAGCGAGCGTCTTCCAGTCGATATATGGCCTCATTGATCCTTAATTCACGAACTAAAATCCAACTTAATCGATAGTTTTAAAGCATGGGGCAGAAAACTTATTGATACTTCCTTCTCCTATATTCATAATTATAATATATTCTCTGACTCGATTTGACTGGGTTTCTAGAAAGCCTATTCTCGTGTATTTTCCTGTTCACTATTAGTAAATATACATAATAATAATATATTAATATTACATAATATAAAAAAAAACTAAATGCAGATATGGAATACATTTTTAGAAAAATGAAATAGTTAAACCACTTCAGTAATCTTTTTAAGTGCCATCACTCTACATTGTAATTATCTTACCGACATATGAAACAGATACAGAAATAAGCTTTTGTAGAAATAGTTTATGCAAGAGTAGAGAAAGTAATGTGAGTGCAATACATAAGATTTTTTCTTTACCGCGTATGTAGGAGGTGCAGAAGATATTGCATTCCACCCCACATTTCGATACCAAGATTTCACTGGAAATACGCGCTTTGAGGTCCCCTATGTGTGTGCGCGCGCGGTGTGTTGAGCCTGTTAACATAATTTTAAAGAAAAGGTCGGTTAAATAAAACTGGGTAGGTATATAGAAAATCTCCTAAACGCACACTACCCTTTACTTAGAACATCCCTGACAATTTTGATTTTACCTAAAATGGCTCCAACGATTTTGTTTAAAATATATGTTCAAAATATTTTCATGACAATTTAATGCACATCTTGAATTTTCTGGGAATGCCCTCATAAGTTCTCGTTATTCTATGTGACTTTTGCATAACTGGTAAACCGTGAGACATCTTACTACAGAAAAAATGTATATCTCTTTAAAACACACGCTAAACACATTTTTATTTTTTGAGGGGGGGCGTAAGCCATTTAAGAGGTATTGCCTGTTATTTCTTTGAATCTTCCAATACTTGTGTTTTTCTCAAATAGAAAGTCGTTATTCTTTTTTTTTTTTTTTTTTTTATCTCTTCACCACGCAAAAAGAACGGAATTTAAAGTCATCACAAAATACTATCTCTTAGAAGATATGACATCGCTTAAAGCCTACTGTACTCCCAAGTTCCCGTTGCAACTACAGAAAATTAGCTATAAGATAATTTCTGCAATTAATGTTTATCTCGATTAACAAGAAGTGTACAGAGGAATAGTCTCCCAAAGAAAATGTGGAAGGAAAGACATCCGAGAAGAAGAAAGGAATGAGGATCCGAGGATGGAGGACTATGACAGAAAATAGAGATGTCTGCAGACGTCATAGCGGAGTCCAAGGCTCACACCGAGCTGTAGTGCCCAATAAAGAAGAATATAGAGGAATAAGTATTTGTAGGAATAGTCTGTACAAGAGTGGAAAGAGTCATTGAGTGAAACACATCAAAATCTTTTTCCGTTCAAAGCAGTTATGACGTCAGCACTCGCAATGTCGTCATAATGTTGTACTATAGGTGAGAAACTTTAAAAAAGTGTAAATCACATTTTACGACAAATAAAAAATATTTAAAGGTTGCTAACTCTTATGTCATACGATTTTCCCTTCAGGTTTGTCTACATACGAGTATGTGTTCACAAAATGTGGGCTAGAAAGAGCGAAATCTTCGTGATATTTGCACTGCACTCTCTTCGGGAAACATATCTCTCCCAGGAGCATTTGCCAGGCGCCAAAGGGCACCCAGCTTTACAGCTATACGTGAAGCAATTTGAGCACCTTTTATGCAAACGACCATTTCTGACGTCGGTTGGGGATGCTAACAAAAACTCGTTCACTTACTGAGAAGCCATTCATACGCTTCCTATTTGCACGATGGATTCCGAGACCAGCGTTTTACTGCCTGCCTTCCTGTGCCTCTAAACTGTCTCCAAAAACAGATCGTACATCAGCCCAAATCCCAGGGTGCCCTCACTGATGGGAGAGGAGAGTCGTGTATCTTGTGCAAGCGGACTGTAATATATTTGCATCACGGTTACAAGCAATCTAAATTTGGAAACAATTTCACCAATCTTTTGTGGACAAGTCCTTCGACCCCAATATAAACTACAGCTGCCTCTGAGTACGAACATTTGTCTCCATGGTTATTTCAACTCCCTGGAAGTAGTTTACTGCTCAATTTCCAACCGGGAGAGATACACATCAAGTTCTCTTTTTGTGGGATTTTTCACTGTTCTGTAAAGACAAGAGCAATTTAGGTGTTTATTGATTCATCTCCAAAAGTTTATTAAATTCTAAGTCTGGCAAAGATTGGTACATCAGATATTTTCTATGCTTAACGTTTTTAACGATTTAATTTGCAGTTTGGCCGAATTTATTTTTGAATCGGATAACTTCCTCGTTATGAGTTGCGTATGTCGCTTTCCTGGTATGCAAGTTCGCCCATGTGCCTATGTGCGTATGTACGTACACACTAAACAGTTCGCTGCAGGTGCTGAGCTCAAATGTTAAGAACAAGAATTTGAAGAAAAACCCGGTCATATCCGGTTTAAAGCACATACCAGCAATGTCGAACCTTTGCGAAAGAGAGGAGGTTGGATTTACTCCTTCCACTTAATGCGAACTGTGCTACTCTGTTAACACTCAATGGTGTTGCAGTGGCGGGCTGGTTACATGTATGTTGCATTTGATTTCAAATGTTATACCATTTCAAATCTTATAGCATAAACATCTGTTCATTAGTGACTGCTTTGTTACTGCTCACAGAAGTCTATCAATATCTGGCGACAAATTCGAAGTGTATAGGCTTAGAAGATCCACCAAGTGATCGTCGTGTATCCTATTGCGACACAGACTGTTAATATAGTTCAATTTGGAGAAACTCTGTTCACAAATATATGTAGAGCTAGCTACTCTGACTCTTGTGTATAAGATTATTTTTTGTATAAGAAATAATAATCTTATACACACTATTCTTGGAAAAGCTTTTTCCTCTATCTATACATTTTAATCGACATAAACATTTTCATAAATTACCTTACTGCGAATTTTCTTGTAGGTGCAAGGGAATGAATATGGGAATATAGTAGCCTTGAAGGATAGTGAAATCTTTTAAGAGCTGGTTGTTATGCGATACTTTTGAAATTCTGAGACCAAGAGACGAAAATACAAATAACATGTTCCTATTTGAGAAAAGTATAATTACTGGCAAATTCACAGAAATAATAAAGAGTATTTCGGAAATAGTTCCCTCAAAAGATAAAAGACGTATTTGACATAAATTGTGTGTTGTAACGAGATCCACATTTTGTATCCAGTAACCTTTGTCTGTATCTTACTGCCATTTATGCAAACATCATTCAGAATGAAGAGGTCTTCTGAGAACATTCCCAGAAAATTCAGCTGATTCACCCTCCGACTGTAGGAGTTGGGTAAGGAGTAGCAGCTAATTACGTAAGCGTCTCCAAAGAGACAAGATTGGACATCGCTGCATGTATCATTAAGAGTAGTCTGTATGACGAGGCTCCTAAAAATTTGACATATTTAAATTTATTACCGAACATATTTTAATATATTACGAGTAAAAGAAATTTGCTAGAAATATAGCAATAATTTCCGTTATAATAGGAGTACATCTGTAATAAAACAATATATGCAAATTTCCGATTTTGCCCAATATTTCTGTGTACTCCTGTGGTGTCCGAGTAGCGTGTGAGTGTCAACATCTCAAATGCCGTATTGCAGTAACTATTCCACTCATCACCTCTTGGTTGTGGCAATATACCTTTCGTTATATAACCTGCTCCTTTCGGTCCCGCCAACCTGAACAATTCCTTACGTTTCTGAAGTATCCATGGGCAGTAAAAACATTAAGTGGATTATTAAAAAATGGCAGACGAAAGAATTGGTGAAAATTCTAGTAAGCATTTTGAGTGGTATAGTAATTGCAAAGGCGAAGTCAAAAAATCTGATGTGTTGCACTCAATTGACTTTCTACTAACCATTCTTACAAACTCTTATTCCTATATGTTCCTCGTGTTAAGATAAACAGTAGTACATAATTAATGTACTGCTTATTTCCTTGTAGGTGCAATGGGAATATCACAATACAGTAGGCTTTGTGCGACAGTCAAATATTTTAAAGCGTTGAGATTCCGTTCTCTTTGCACACTTAACATACAAAAAAAAAAAAAAAAAAAAAAAAAAGAGAGAGAGAGAGAGAGAGAGAGAGAGAGAGAGAGAGAGAGAGAACAACGATGTTCCATTCCACGAAAGTTTTCCGAAACTCACACGCATAACATGGAATATCTCCGAAATGGTTCAGCCTACAAGAAAATTTATCGAGACATAAATTGTGTATTTTAGCAAGATCTACATTTTTTGTATAGTATGATTTGGTCTATCTCTAACGGTTTACCAGTTATGCAAAAGTCGTCCAGAGTAAATGCGACTACAGGAACTATAGACAGAAAATTCAAAATATAAATTTCATTTGTCATAAAAATATCTCAAACCTATGACATTTTCAAGAAAATGAAAATTTTCGAAACATTTTCCATGTAAAGGGTAGTTTAGGGTGGGGCTATTTTCTTCAAAATCTTCGTCTGGCATCCTTGAAAGACATTAAACTTAAATACTTAAACTACTTTTCGTTTTTGAGTTATGCTGTCCACAGACTGACACACAGACACACACTCGGATCTTTTTCTAAACATGCTTTTTTTTTTTTTTAATTCAGGGGGTCTCAAAACATATATTTCCGGTGAAATCTCGACATTGAATTTTTGGGTGGAATACAATACTTCCCCTGCTTACCAGTAGAGAAAATAAAACACGGAAAAGAACGGGCCTTATGTGCGGACTGAGTTTCAGATGTTTTGCAACGAAAGAGATTACAAACTCAGCGGAAATGAACAGATTATTAGGGTTGTTCTGGCAGCCTACTAGATTAGTTATAGCGCCAACTGTGAAAATATATCTTCATTAAAATGTGTGAATGTTATTGTAATTTTTAGGTTGTTTACTCTTAAATCACCCTTAATATTAAATAGTATTAAATAAATAAATTATTGAATATTTCGCGGAATCTCTAAAAAATATCACTCGACGTTTTCATATTAGAGCTAATTTTTCTCACACTTCGCACTCGCAAAATTATCCTCATATGAAACCCTCTGGTACTGCAGATAAGTTTTTCTAGGCTTTTCCTTTATCCTAAGACGAATGTCGGGCAACTCCCAATTCAGCGGGTTCAGGGCTCATTTCAATGCTAATTTCATAACGTCATTCACGCCCAATAGGGGTAAAAGACGAAAGATAAAATAAAACACATTCAATAAAAGGTCCTTACTATTCACGTTGCTTTTACTATTCCAAAAAACTCAATACTTACATAGATATTTGTGTAATTCCAGTAGCGTATACTGTTTTAACTTCGTAGCCCTCACCCATTCTGACCCCGTGACAGGGAAGTTTACAGACTATCACGCTATAAGTAACGAAGACAGGGATTCTAATGATACAGCTTGCGAATGGCTAGCTGCTTCCAGTCTTCTGCCACTGAATAACATTTTTAAAAGTTTTAAACTTAGTTTAACTGCTCTTGAATATTATTATTATTATTATTATTATTATTATTATTATTATTATTATTATTATTATTATTATTATTATTATTATTATTATTATTATTATTATTATTATTATTATTATTATTATTATTATTATTATTATTATTATTATTATTATTATTATTATTATTATTATTATTATTATTATTATTATTATTATTATTATTATTATTATTATTATATCTGACTGCTATAGCTATGGGCGCTGCAAAATAATGACTACGAGAGTAGCAGAACTTCTACCACAAACGCATTTAGATTTGAAGACTGCATAATTACAGTTAGGGCTATATTTTTCTGTGAATATAACAATCAAAGTCGGGATTAGAAATTGTTATATAAATACAAGAACTACGCCTGTCAGTTTCTCTCTTAATTATAGGACAAAACTTATTTTGTAAAGTGTAGATTTTAATCCACCCCTATGCAGGTTATATTTCTGATCAATCAACTAAAGAACCTTCGATCATCGCAGCATATTTTATTTATTTACTTATTTTTTCAAATAATTTTTGTATCTAAATATTTGAGTTTTCAATGGACAGCTCGCCATCTTCTATTAAAATTATTACATTTAAAATACTGAACTGAAGGGGAAAAAGTAACACAATATTCATCTTCCTCCTCCATTTCGCCAGATAAGTTCGACTAAAAATCAAAGCAGGCAAGATTTAAAGCGTGTGCATTCATGAATTCTTTTGGCGACAGTAGCGGGAACTCCTTGGACAAAGAAGAATGATAGCAGATAATTCTTTTCAAGTATGTGCAAGACCAGTTTCCTGTGGCCTGTCGCCCAAAATGCTCCTCTCTGGAACGCTCCTCCCCCTCCCCCTTCCCCTTCCTCCAACGTTCGTAATGATTCTCTATCCTAAACTGAAACCGACAGACTTTCTAAAATGAGTTTGCCTCCTGGTGAAATGGATACCAGTGAATGCCCACTAACAGTGGTGTAACATCAGGAGGAACATGGTAGACCAGCGATGTCCAACCTTGTCTCCTTGGAGACACTTACGTAATTACTCCAACCTTAAATCGGAGGGCGAATCACGCCTGTGGCGTGTAGATTCCCAATTAATGACTGACACAAACAGGCGATTCCATGGCAGTTTCAAACTCATAACTTGAATTTCCTGGGAATGTCCTCAGAAGTCCTCTTCATTCTGGATGATTTTTGTATAAATGGTAAACAGTAAGAGACAGACAAAATCTTACTAAATAAAAAATGTGAATCTCGTTAAAACACAATTTATGTCAAATACTTCTTTTTTCTCGAATAGGAATAAATAATTCTTTTGTTGTTGTCTTTTTTTTTTTTTTTTTTTGGCTCTTGGCTTTGCAAAGAAAACGGAATTTGAAAGGCATCGAATAGCAACCAGGTCTTAAAATATTTTACTATCACTTAAAGCCTACTGTATTCCCATATTCCACTTGCACCTACAAGAAAATTAGCAACAACATAACTTCTGAAAATGCTTATTTTGCATTTACAAGAATAGTTGCTTAAGAGTGAATAACTCTTGCGAACAGAGTTTCTTCAAATTTAACTATATTAAAAGTCTGTATCACAATAAGTTACGCGACGATCACTTGGTGGATCTTCTAAGACTTCGTCTTCACTTCGACTTCGTTGCCAAATATTGACAGACTTCTTATACGTAAGTGGTACCAAAGAAGTCACTAATGAACAGCTGTTTATCGCATAAGATTTGAAAGTAAATCAAACGCAACGTACATATAAGCAAACCGCCACTGCAACACAGGAGTGGCACAGTCTGCTTAAAGTGGAAAGAGGTAAATTCAACCTTCCCTATTTCACAAGCTCTGGGCATCGCTGTGGTAGACAATGCGCTCCTCTATTTTGAGATAAAGATTGTCTTAACTGATTTTAGCTTTTTGGCTGCCATCCCATTTAAATATAGTAAACCTGTTATTTTGCACAAATAACGCGTATAACTAATATATTTTAAAAAGGAAACATTTGCTCTCTTGCACAAACTTTCATACACAGATTCCCTTATCTGTCTTCTCTGATTCCAATAAAACCAATCCACAAAAAGGGTTGCACTGTTATCTTCACTTTGCTGCCGCAGCACTTGAATAGACACCTTCAGCAATGCTTAGAATGCTGTTGCGCATGCTCTGGAAATTCCACTAATCATGCTTGGTGCCAATCTTTGAATGGCCAAGGCCTACATGTTCATTACGAAGCACCTCTTTGCGAGAATGCCATGTTTGTCTCACCAATACAGTGTTACATTTCTTTGGAAGTTTGTAGTAGATATGTTATTGTATTTTCACTATCAAATTTACCGTCGAATAATAACTGTCACGTTTAAAACCTAAAATATCTCAATCTGTGTTCAATGCTGCTCGGAAAGATAAAAAAGTAACAACTAACGAAATCCATACAAATACAAACGGCTCAGAGGCTATAATCCTATAAAAGTGCTCATTACAGCTGCGATGAAGAGCTACGAGAGTACGAAAAAGGTGTAAAACTAAAACTATGAAATATACCGGAGCAAAGGATCATATTTAAAATACCTTATTTGAGCAAGAAGCAAAACTGGTCATTGTTTGTTAGAAATATATTTGGACAAACAGGAAACGATGAAAGTGTGACGTTTCAGGCATGCATATTTGTCAGCTGCATGTACTGAGAGAAAATGTGTAAACAGATATACCAAACTAGAGCTCCTGCTTTATGTGGTGCTCTGTAATAAATGGGCATTTGCTCATCTGGATACTCGCTCGTTAGGCAGTTCACTTCATAACATTATCAGGCATATTGCTTCAGTGCGTTAGGCAAAGAATGGCAGTAGCATATGCCATATTTCTCCGTTTTCGACTTTTTTTTCTATGTGATGTGGTCAAAACTTGTTTTACTACATTATGAGGCACTCCATTTTGACACGTTTTCTTCTGTAGAGGAAACAGCTTACTGGAATACCCAAAAACCAACTGTGATATTTTCTCCCATTATGGCCTGGTCTGGTAATATTTGCTAATATTCCATGTTAGTCTGCATTAGTTCCAACAACTGTTCGTAAAATATAACCATGGTAAAGCTACGGCCATAGTTGATGTTACTGCATCCGTTGTGTTGCCACAGAAGCCCTTGCTTTTTGAACGCGTTGCAGAGAAACCACCCGATGGATTTTAAAACAAGATTCTGTTTAGACGCCGTATTAGTTCATCAATCTATAGACGCCATTGTATTGCTAGTGTTAGCGAGATTTTGTCTTGAATTGTTTTAAAGCAGTATAATGCAGTTATAGTCACTGCTGTTATTTTTGTGTTCGCAACATATTACGATATTTAGCCTATGGAAGTGATTTTATCCAAAAGTGTTATTGCAGAACAAGATTTGCCGAAGTAGGTCCATCAGTTCCATGTGGTAATGCTCAAGCATTATTATCGTTTGAAAGTATGTTACTTTAACCTTGTAATATTTGAGGATAGAAATAATCCTTTTTATTATGCACCATGGCAGTGTTGCTTTTTGGTTCAATGTCATGTGCAGTTTAGTGTAATGTCGACCATATTGAATTCTTGGGGACTGCCGATAAGCTGTTTCCCCTGTAGTACAATCTCTAAGCAAAACACACATTAAAACATGTTCGGAGACAAATATCATAGAAGCATTATATAGAATTTCATACAGAATTTCTGTGACAGACAAAAATCGGCCCAGTCACGGTATAATAATTTTGTTAAAATTGTACAGCTGTTAATTTTTTGATAACCTTTTACAAATTAAGATGAATTATTAACTGAACAATTATTGCTTTCCATTAATGATCCTATATGCAATTAGGTTCACTACTGAAAAAACGTGCTAAAATTGAATTTTGTTTTAACAAGGTGCAAACTAACAAATCTAAGAATAAACTCCGTAATAATAACAAACCCTTATAGAAAACAAAGGATTCTTCAGAACAGCTTAGTATTACAATAAGAAATCTCAAACATAAAACCAAAGAGCGTTTTCTTATACAGAAAAATAACAACACTTCGCCACTAATTGTTATGGTTTATTATTATTATTATTATTATTATTATTATTATTATTATTATTATTATTATTATTATTATTATTATTATTATTATTATTATTATTATTATTATTATTATTATTATTATTATTATTATTATTATTATTATTATTATTATTATTATTATTATTATTATTGCTGTTGTTGTTGACATTGTTATTCTTTCTAAACAAGATGCCGAAGAGCTTCCAATTATCGCTTCTTCCATTGTTATACTTGGATAAACAACTTCATTTAATCAAAAAGTAAAAAGTTTTCACTTGTATTACTCGAATCCATATCGGAATATCACGCGAACATAACCCACAACCATGCTGGTAAAGAAAACAGACTGCGTCTTCGCCTTGCGTGGGTACTCACATTGGACGCTTGAACAGAAAGTGATACACCAACTCGTTTCACATATCAAACCGAATGTACCGAGAACGGGTCACCACACGAACTCCAGTATATCCTTCATCCATAGCTAATTTGTGTTCGAGGACAGAATTGTACAAAATTAATGATCCAAACTCATTCAATCGATAACTTTAGTAGCGGTACTGCCCCGAAAGCCAGTTTCTATTAGCAAACTCCTAGAATTATTAAGAAGGAGCAAAGAAAATAAGGGCAAACAGTTTGGTGCATGGAGTCTGAAGGGCCGTGTGCATAGTGCAATTTAAATTTTTTTCTCTGACTATGTTGGGAACTTATTAGAACATGTAACACGTAAACTGCGAATGAAGCACCCGATGAAATCGTTGAAGCTGCTTGCAAAGTTGCTACAGAATATATCCGATGAAACATAGAAAAAGGGAAGCTAGTAGCTCGTTGAGCCAGCAGTCACTAAATAACTATACGCTTCTTCGTTGGTGTACCAGAAAATATAGTATTACATAATATGTGTTAGGTCATATGACATTAGTATAATATACTATACCCGAAACAAACCGTAACTCTGACATGGGCATTATAAAACATACAATATAAAAGCATTCGTTTGCACAGCCTGTTATATTATTCTTTGTCGGAGACTGGGCAATTGCTTCTCAACGTGCTTGACTTCCTTCTGGTGTAATGGCAGTGAGTTCATTAAACAAATTACAAGGTCCGCCAGAGAAGTTCAGTGAATGATCCCATATGTTGCAAACCGCGCTGATCAGGATAAGGCGCCGGCGCATACATATTGAAATATCAACAAGCACTCCCATCGTGCAAATCGAAGAAGCGAAATAGTGTTGCGGGAACAAGCTAGCGAAGTCATTGCTCACCAACGTTTGATAAATATGAACATGTGTGCCCAGGTTGTAACGCACACGCTGATAGACACGAAGAAGCAAACTCTGTGGAAACGTTTGGAGTAGGTGACTGGTAGTGGTGTTTAAGGGCCCGTCGACAACTAGGCCATTAGGGCCCGGAAACGTTTGGAGATTTCGTCGACATGTCTAACCGGAAACCATCATTACAGGTAAGGCTTTGATGACTTTCTACCGAAGGGTCAATCTGTCAACGTGGAAGTTTACGGCGGGTTTGGCCAGAACTGTACCGGAGTGGACAGTAGAATTTTCTCAACCACAACGTCCGTCCGCATACTGCGATTCGCCAGCTCAACTTTCTCGCTCTATTTAAGGTTGTATCGATAAGAAATGTTCAAATAAAGAGCAATAAGGATTACCAGAGCAAGAAATAGACAAACCACAACACCGACGAGGGAAATGTAAATGGTATAGGTGAAAAAACTATTGCATTTGAATATAACAGGAGAAGAAAAGATGAGCTGAGATATAGGAACAGAAGAAGGTGTTATAAGATACCCATCGGAAGAATGGAGGCTGCGCAGAGAAGAGTTTTAGGATTGGGAGAGGAGTAGAAGATGAGGAAGCAGAAGAAATCTGAAGTGTACGAGTTTATGTAAGCAACTGGAGGTGAGGATAAAACAACTTTTCCGAATAGCAAGTGAATAATTATTCTGAACTGAGAATTTCATTTTGAAGTTGGCAACTATCTCCTGAATTGGGCAATTAGAAGTCAGGACAGAGGTGACAGACAGACAGACAGAGGTTCAACACCCTCCTTATTTTCCAGATTTGGCGCCGGCAGACTTGTTTGCCTCCCCGCAAATTGACTCTAAAAGGTGTATGCATCTCCATCGTACTGGTATACGCTTCGAATCGGTAGCACACGTTCAGAAAAATTAACCTTTTCTGGGAAAAAGAGAGAGAGAAAGAAGAAGAGTTAGCTTTAGCAGTTGATAGGCAAACAAACTACTCTGCTTTTACCGTACTAAAGCAAGCGAAATCTGAGAAGTTTTCGAAGTACATGATTTATACTTTATGTTGGAAGATATTAACACAAACTATGGCTGCAATTTAAACACAGGAGCAGAGAAGCTCTAGAGGAAGTGCACTACATCGTGCAAGAGACGAGAAACTGGTTCTTCAAACAGTAGCTCATGGATCTATATAACATCAAGAGCATTTGCTAGGTACTTAAAAAACGAGCCCTCTTCTGCGGCCTTTGTTGCCATTGCCATGCCATTCTTTTATTAATTGTATAATTACACAGGCTTCAAAATATTACTATACAACATTTCCGGCTATTTTGGCATATCGCATCCAAAATGCAACACGAACAAAAATGGAAAATTGAAACAAGTGGGTTTCCTACTCTCTATTTTAATATATGCAGGAAGATTTTATTGTTGTTATTATCACCATTATCACAAACTCTTCTAGGCCGCCTCGGTAGCATGATGGCTAGCGTGTCTGCCTCACGTTCAAGAATTCGCGAGTTCGAATCTCGCTTAGGGTAAGTTATCCGGTTAAGGTTTTTTTTCCCGAGGTTTTCCTTATCCTGAGAAGACGAATGTTGGGTAACATAAACCTCCATGGACCTTGGGCTCATTTAAGCATCATTTCACCCGTTTCATTCATTCACCGTCCGATATGACATTATACTGGAGAACGGTAGTTAAAATTTTTTTTTAAAAATTATAAAAAAAAAATTAAAAAAAAAAACACTAAATGGTGACACTAAACGGCTAAAGTTGTCACAACAAAGTAGCTTAGTTTTGTTCTGCCTTCTTATAATATTGAATTTTCTCTTTAATCTTATATATTTTTTTATTATTCTAGATGCACTACTTGTATTTTAAATGTATTTTTTAAAATGTCACTGCATTTGCCAATTTGGATTAAATCTACACAGAAAAAATCAAAACTATTACACACTTTGGAGTAGAGAGGTCAACTTCAGATCATCTTTTAAGGAATGTTTTGCTCTGAAAATAATACAATTGTAATTATCACTATGGCTTTACTTTACTCAAGACATGTGTTTTGTTCCTTAGCAAATAGGTGTGATTTTGATTTCTTCACATTTCGTTTGAATAGCTTTTTCTGTGAATGTATCTCCTGGTATAAATAAAACAATTTAAGATAGTAAATAAAGTTTTAAAATGAGTACCCCACTCTTACTACTTTTGAGAAGACGCTACGAAACGACCTGTTTCAACCAATCATGACTATCCCAGGTTTTTATCTACGAAACGACCTGTTTCAACCAATCATGACTATCCCAGGTTTTTATCATCTCCGCAACATGTGTGTTTGTAAAGCGTTTACGAACACAATACGGCTAGATTACTGAGTATGGTTTACTGCCTTTGGTTCTTGCCTTTGCAGGAATCCCATGCAATGTAATTTCCAGGTCTCATGCTTCGAAACACATTGCGGATTACACACGCACTATTGAAAATGTTTAAAGTCTTTCCTGCAAAATAAGAATTTTGAGCCATTCACATTAGTAGCGAGATATATTCAGTTAACGTTGCAGTAATATTAAACAAGGCGTCTTCCAGAATGAACTCTTGTTTTCGTAATTTTTATTTTGCTTCTATAAAAATATTCTATAGGAATGAGAACTTTTACAAACCACCCTTCGGACAATAATGCGAAAGCTTTGGTAATCTACCAAAATTCAGTTACGTATTCGACACACTATATGTTGGCTTTCGGTTATCATATCTTTATGTATGGGCAAAATAACAGTTATAAAAATTCTTAAATTACAACCCCCGAGGTTATAGAAAGGCGTCAAAAATGTCTCACATTAGACCTAATTGACTAACTTGCTACAGTGTATGTATGTGGAGCAGTTCCAAAACCCAAAAAATGACATTCACTTGGGTCCAATTTCTTTTGTCCAAAGTAGGTTTGTCACGCTATCTTTGTTCAATAATGAAATACGAGAACGATATGAAGGTCGACGAATGCTTTGTGTCACAAAACAAAGTTGTTTTGAGTGTTCGATACTATGGCACACACACAAAATTTAATTGTGTCTGATACCTGACGTTACTATTCTCTTTCCTGTTATGAAAATAAAATTTTTGGGTGCTAATGATATTTATACCATCAGCTTTACAAAATGATTTCACAGCGTGATTACTTATACAACACCACAAGGCGTGTGTTGAGCCATCCGCCATTAAATGTTGTCAGCTATAATAACACAAGCACACACGCTTTGTGTATCCTTGCATCCATATAAGACCTTATACAGGATGTTCAAAAAGTGTCCGATATTGCAACAGGAGTTGGGACTCGTCAAAACCAGCATAAATGTTCCTGTAAACATATGTCTGGAAACAAATACTTGTTTAGAAAAATGCGCAATGTATTCACATTTTCGATACGTTTGGCATACACCAATGCTTTTAAACGTCCCCATAACCAAAAATCCAATAGGATGAGGTCCGGCGAACGCGGAGGCCATGTTACTGAACCTCCTCGACCTTTCTATCGTCCATTAAACGTTTGGTTTATGTATCAGGATCGTTTTAGTCCCAATCTGTGGCTAGGAATTGTGGGTATCAGACTCCTAGGACCATACATTTACCGAACAGATTAGCTGTGTATCATCGATTCCTGCGCGATGAGTTACCCGTGCATTTCGAGGAGTTGTTAGAAAGACGAGGCGTGTAGTTTATGCATGACGGGGCACCACTCCATTTTGTACGCATCGTGTGACTATATTTATACCAAACATTTAATGGATTCGTCGAGAAGGTCATGGCCCCCGTTCACTGCACCTCAAGCCATTAATTTTCTGGCTATGGGGACATTGGTGTATGCCAAACCTATCGAAAATGTGCATTCACTGCACATTTTTCTAAAATGGCTCATATCTCAACAAGCATTTGTTTCCGCGCATATGTTTATAGGAACATTTACTCCAGTTTTGACAAGCCCCAACTCCTAGTGCAATATCGGACACTTTTTTAAACATCCGTATAAGTTAATTAATAACAATAATAATAATAATAATAATAATAATAATAATAATAATAATAATAATAATAATAATAATAATAATAATAATAATAATAATAATAATAATAATAATAATAATAATAATAATAATAATAATAATAATGTGTTTTAAACTTCAACATGACGTTAGTTCTGAAGACGGCTTGACTTCCATCAAAGACTTGTTCCCATGTTAGATCAAACTGGCCCTGTATAGACTAAAGCAGGAAATTTAAATCAGATTCTTATTCTCTTTATTTATTTTCTATCGCTTTAGCCATGTTGTCATATGGCGACGGATATTTTATGTGCAGCGAACAGTTGGCCTTCTAGGTCTCCTCCCTGTACACAGAGCACAAATAGTAATAGACATCGAATTTGTGACGGTTTGTAGAGGCAATTATAGGGCGGATCTTTTGATATCAGTCTCCATCATTTTGAAAGTGGGCACCTTACCTCCTAACCCTTCCAGTTAAGGGAGGTGCTTAGTGAATGAGTTGACAACAACGGTATAGGTATGCCCTATTGGTTCGATATAGGACACGAGGTGACACGAAAAATGAAAAAATGTACGTAATAACGTACGCTACAAACGATAAGGAATGAGGCATTCGCAAGAAGGTAGTGATGATTTCTTTCCGTGCCGTCTTATCTACGATCTTGCTTCGCCATGCGTTCACACAGGCCATGGTGGTATTCAACTGTACCTCTGATACGTGACTGGCATGTGGCAGCTCCGACAGACCTTAACGCTACCTTAGCGTTAGGCAACTGTATCTCTGCTTATACTCGTGAAATTAGGGTGCTGTCCAGTCTACCTTGCTTTCAATATCTGTGGATAAATGCAAAGCATTTACTATTACCATTTACTTTCATTTTTGTTATGCATTGCCACATTGGTATGTTCTATTAAAATACAACCCGGTCTTTGCCTTGGTGACTGAGGTAAACCGTGAAAAATCCCAATTCAGATTGCTCATCGTATGATATTTGAATCCCGGATCTCCCCAATGTGGCCCACATACGTTACCGCCTGAGTCACCCTGCTTTGTTCAGATCAGATTTGATACATAAAACATGACCGAATTTGTCATTTCCGTTGGCTTCCAAAGCGTAATTGTGTTTTGTTCAACCGAGTCAAGAGCTGTAACATCTGTGAGGTGTGGATAATATACGTTGTTGTAGTTTAAATACTAACACTAATGTCCAAAACTTTATCTGAAACAGGGAAAATAGTTTTACTATTTGATAACAATATAGAGAGAAAGAGAGGGACACTAGGTGATAAACATAACATACACCCACTTTTAAGACTCCAAGCAGCTCCTTTTAGAGTTTAGAGTGAGTGAGCAGGATTTAAGGGCCCGTCGACTTTAAGATCATTTGGACCCGATTTGGAGCTTAGATTTATCGGCATAAAACAATGTATTCAAAACAAAAAAACTCCTAGCGCAACACACCTTCGCGGGCGAAGGCTTACCGCCCGATCGCTGCGTCCACTGCAGGCGTCAAGAGTGGGGGTGCAGAACTGGAGTGTGGGAGGTGATCAGCGCCGGCCAGCTAAGCGGCCTTCGTGACCTGGGTTCGCTACTTCTTTAACAAGTAGCTGCTTAATTGACCCCTCAGGGACCCAAATAAGCTAAGTGCACCACCACCATATGCAGGCTGCAGACTGTGCAGAACAGGGCGTTAAGAAC